>QEOT01002168.1:46839-145386 GCA_003123785.1 Pterocarya stenoptera | reverse complement strand
GCTAGAAGCACAATTATGTTGTAGATGAGAACTCTTAACCTCTCAGTGCTATTTATAGACTTCTGGCCATCATGAAACAAAGGTATTCGTGTCCCACTATAACTCATTAATTAATTAAGTAATAATATTTGAACTAGTCTAAACCCATTAGGATATGGGTGTGTGGGATATATAGTTTTAATAAAACTCTTACATTCTCTCACTTGGCCCATATGCCCATAAAATAACATTTTTCGTTCATGGGTTCATTAGAGAAAATTAACGCACATTCATTTTCAGAAAACTTTCATAGCTCAAAACACATTATATGATTTCAGTAATATCAATGTCTAATCAGCTACCAATGCAAGTCATGGCGGTCCTCTATTTTATAACCAATAAATTTCCTTCCATGTATCATAATACCAGTAACTTAATTTAATATGATCTTTAATTAGGATGATTAAGACGAATACTATAATGCATCAGGTTCCAATTCATGTCCATTTCAGACATTATCATGTTATTATTCATTCACAACATTTAATGTACACACAAAATAGAAAGACAAGACAACAAGAACAACTATAATAGATATTTCTCAATGTCAGTAACAAAATACTCAGCATATCATTGATCTCTTTAACATTTGGGTATTTGAAATTTCAATATTTTTTGTTTGTTACGGCCAATTATTTCATACGAAAATGATTATTTTATGTCAAAATAAATATGTTCTCATCACAAATAATTATTTTTATCACAAATAACTCATTACAAATACTTATTTTTCTTATAATATTGTTTAGTTATTTATACACCAACTAGAATACACTTCTGTTATACGCACTCCTTGCCATATGCTCGAAGTGAAATAAATGTTTGCTTGCCTCTGGATGAGAGATTATATATGCTAAAACAAATCAAAGTACTAACCTTGACATGTCCGCTGCATGCAAGGCCAACCAAGTCCTATCCATTTTAATTTCTTTATTAATTCTCATGCAATACTATACGTATCACTTGGTTATAACTTATGATCGATATATATATTTTTAAAGAGGATGGAACTCCAAATTTATTAATAGCCCTCATTTATAGCAGAGGAAAACAGTGTTAACATAAGACGACCCATGGGATGAACAGATATTCAATGAAGCTGCCCATGTATCAGAACTAAAACTCAAACCAACAAAGTTTAGAATAATCCAAAAGAGGCCAGCAAAAATAACTAGAGAAAGCGTAAGGAAGGTAGCCCAGAACAATCCATGCGAATAAGGCCTTTCAACTTGTGGGGAGAGTCCCCCAAGCTATTCCATGCAAGATTAAATCCTTCCGCCCCTTGTTTAGCCAATCAGTCTGCCACTTGATTTCCTTCTCTGAAAATGTGTTTTATAGAGCATGTTATGGACGCCCTGATCTCCTTGATTTCCTCCCAAAAATTCTCCAAGTACCACACCCCACATCTTCTTCGGTTCTACCAGGAGACTACAGTTAAAGAATTAAGTTCAATTTCAACAAAATTTAAATTCAAAGAGATGAAAATCTTGAGACCATGAAGAAGGGCTAGTAATTCAGCTTTGTTGTTAGAACCGACTCTAATATGTGAAGCAAAAGCATGGACCAGTTTGCCATGATCATCTCTAATGATACCACCCACACCAGAAGGGTCTGGATTGCCTAGGCTACTGTCATCTATGTTCAATTTGAACCATCAAGTTTGAGGTTTCGTCCAAGCCACTAAACGGCACCCGCGAGCTAAAGGGGTGACTATAGGAATATTTAACCATTAAAGCACCTGCACATCAAAATCAGACAAACTAGAAATTTTTTAAGAGTCACGACATAATAAACCAATCCAGTATTTAATGGAATGCAAAAGATCTGGAAAAAGAACATTAAGACCCTCCATATGCGTTGAACATCTTCTTATCCAGAGTCTCCAACTTATGATCGATATATGTTGTAATGAATCAAGGGATAATTTATCACTTAGATACTTTTAATATATATGGAAATCATTGCGTGTCAAAATGATTTATATTATATATAGCAGGGCTTTATCAATTAGGCACCCTAGACTGATCAGTGCATGATGAAGATTTCTCCAATAATTAAATACAATTACAAGCATTGAAAAATCCATTCATTACACATTGCGTACGTACGTGGAAGCTCATGAGATGCCAAACTTTGACTTTTAAGGAAAACTTATTGGGTTGGAATCTTTTGATTGAATAGTACTTTGGCTTTATTAATCTTCGATTGTCGAGTAACAGATCTGGCGCGCGAGCCTAAGATCGATGCTGCATTCTGAATTGATCCTGATGGTCAAAGGGTAATTTTTTTATTAATTAGATGCCGAATCTTTTGCTAATCNTGTATAGACATTTAAAATGCTTTCTTCCTGGAGGACTAGAGCTAGCTAGCTAGGCAGTTGAGTTACAGAAGGAATATGCATGCATGTTTCCTAATTGGATTTTCTAATCATATTCGATCTGCACCCTAGAAACGACGTCATGACAGTCGACTTTCGATCACTAAATTTCTCGCTCGATCGAGTTAAGAAACAGTATGGAAAATAATAAAGATTTAATTTCCAGCGTGTGAGGTCATGGATTTGAAGAAGATGAGAGCCATGCGTCAGATTGTTGCGCAGATGTTGGCCACGAATATTGTCTTTTCTTTATAAAAAAAAAAACAATACAGCAATTATCGTCTCCGATATGGAATCAACGACCCCAGCTATCTATTACCAGCAACTAGTCTGCATGCCTTCGGCTTTCCTTCAAGCCCCCCCAACTTGCAATGCCAACTTGCATACACTGCATGGGCACGCTTTGCTTTATATCGGAAAAATGATATCTATTATTATCGCAATTCAAAACAACAAATGGTACTGGATGCTTGATCACTACCATTCGCTAGCTTTTTCTGGGGAAAGAAAAGTTTGAAAACAGCCAAACCCATCTCTCTGTTTTTCTTTTTCAATTACTTAGGTTTTATATTAATTTCCAGATTATAACGTCGAAGAAACCAAGATCATATAACAGGCCGACAGCTTGCATGTGTAGCATTTGGCGAGCGAGTATGTATGCATGCTAAAACGTACGTACGATTAATGTGCCGTCTTCGATCGATACTCACAATAAATTATTTGATGTGATTAAATCAAGGCCGAGAAGCGACATAAGGAGAAGCTTCCTTAATAATGTTCAAAAGTGCTTATCAGATATATATATATATAGAGAGAGAGAGAGAGAGAGAGAGAGAGAGTAACCTCTACATGAGTACGTCTTTCTGCGTTTAAAAACAGTTTACAGGTAAAATCATACGTGATTTTATTGTACGTGCATGCATGCACTTCGTGTATATTTATATCTTGTTTATAGATAATGAGTTGATCTCATATCCTATCATATCTTTATTTAAATTATTATAATTTTTTTAAATTTCTAAACAAAATATAATAAACAATTTATATTTTTTAAATTCAAAATAAAAATAATATTCTAATAATATTTTATTTGATTTTTATCTTTCATCTCAGAACTCATATCCAAACCAGTTATCACAACATGCCTCAGTCTGCCTAACTAAATTATGTTCGTCTTATACTTGTAATAATATGGTTACAACCGGCCAGCCGGTTTACGAAAGTAGTACTGCATGGTAGATATAGTTTAGAATTTGTATTTGACATTCTTAAATGAATATTTACAGTCAACAGCTAACAGTGACTCTTCATGTGGAGGCTCAAGCTAGCTGAAGCTAGCTAGCTAGCCCTTGGTTTTGATCAGATAGCTGGCTTATTACTAAAAAAAAGTTGGCTTATAATTAGTCTCATGTCTTGTTAATTTCGCATTAATTAATGATTTAGCTTTTGACCTAATTTTACGAATGCTTTGATTAAAGAGGTCTCTTACATATCCAATGTGAACTGAGGCGGTACTGCTCAAGATTCCTTACTTACCTTAGATTAATTTCACATGAGATTACTGCTATGTACAACCGATATTCTATGGACTGCACCCCTTTGTCTTTGTTAAAAAATTAGTCAATGGCTATGGAAAAAGAAAACAAAGAGTACTGAAACTTAATTGTTACTCATGCATATCTAGCTACCAAAATTGAATACGGAAGTAGAAATGGGAGACACAATTACCGAACCAAATTAAATCATGTCACATTGATCCAACAAAATATATATATATGAATTCAATTATTATGCCATTTTATAAATTGCCGCATAAACACATTAATTACAATATTAATTAATTATTGTAACAAAAAAAAATCACAATCAAATATGTAGCAGGAGACTTTTACATATCAGTGGACAGTGGATATTGGATGCAAATCAAATCACTCTTTAATTTCTTCCTTCTAAAATCTCATGATATTGGACTGCTAACGTGATTTGAAACCGAGACCTGCCACGCTTTTATCTCCCCATCAAGACTGCCACCGAACACAGATACGACACCGTTTGGCTTCCCTTCTTCTGAAACGGCCGCCAGAGACTTCACTGGCTTCTCAAGTCCCTCCAAAACAGCCAAACAACAGTACCTCCCATCAATCCTGCGTTGCCACATCCTGACCGTACGATCAGCTGACCCACTGAACAACGTTTCAGCGACGTTGATCAGGCAAAGTATTGCCTTGCCGTGCCCTCTCAACGCCCCCGTCACCACCATGTGATTCGCGCTGTCCTCTCTCTCCCAAACCAGTATCGAACGGTCGCATGCACCCGAAAACAGCACCGATCCGTCGCCGTTTAAGGCCAAAGCATTCACTGCCGATTTGTGCTTCTCCAGCGTCGTTATCAACGCGTGCCGCTTCTCTCCAAATGGTTTGGCCCAAACCCGGATCCGCCTGTCAGCTGATCCCGTGTAAACGGTTCCGTCGACGGATACTGCCACCGCGTTGATGGCGTCTTCGTGAGCTTTAATTGACTCTATGCAACGGAGATCAGAAGCACGCCATATCTTCAAGCTCTTGTCCCACGAGACCGAATAGATCAAACCATTGTTAACGGCGAGGCCCGTGACGGCGTCCGCGTGCTCGATCCAGAGCCGTTTCTTGTGGCGACGAACGGTGACGTAGTTCTTAGGAAGTACGGAACGTCTTAAGCGATCATTAAAGGTAGGGAGAGTAGCTAACAGTTTGTGCGATTTGGTGGCCAGCGCTTGCCAGACTCGGATCTTACAGTCCTGGTGAGTAGTGAAGACTTTGCCATCGCAGAAAGTAACGGCCTTGACGGAGCCGGAGGAGGGATCCTGACCATTGAATGCATCGAGGTGCGCGGAGGTGGTGCTGTCGTAGACGTTGATTTCGTGGGAGGAGCAGGCATAGAGGAGATTACCATGGACGGCGAGGCAGGTAATAGGGAGGGATGGACTGGGTTTAATGGAGGAGACGGAAAGGTAAGAGACGGAGGTGCTTAGGCTTTCAGGGGAGATTGTCTGGAGGGAAGGGACAGAGGGAAGGGTTTGGAGGGAGAGATGACTTTGGAGACTGCTGGTAATTGAGGTTCTAGAGTTTGATGATGAAGCGGCGCTACTAGGAATCTCGGAGGAGGAGGAGGTGGTCGTATCGGAAGCTAAGAGATTCGGGGATGGTGTTCGGTTTTTGGGGAATGGGATGGTGGAGTCGTCTGCGGTGGTGATACAGGTGGAGGAGGAACAGGTTGATAGCCATGGTCGGAGCCTCATTCCTTCTGGTCTCACAGAGAGTAGAAAGCAAGCTAAAAGGAAACTTGCGTGAGGGTATATATAGGAGGAAGGGTGCAAACGTCGGTGAATGAAGAGGAGGTAGGCGATGGATCCGAGCCAGTGAAGGGGCCAAATGAGGATATATATGTATATATGTTGTCGGCTCCTGTCGTTCAAGTTGCTGGCAGGGCGGGGGCCTGCAAAAGAAAATTATATATACATTTATTTTTAAATTTGCAGACAATATGTGAATCTTGAAAATCTTGTCAAGAACATCTAAAAGCACTCCAAATTATTATTTTATAATATCCTATAAAATATATTAGTAAAATCTTTTATTTATTTATTTTACATACAGACTTTTATAATATGTCAGTCATCAACTTATCTATTTTTTTAAAATTATTTTTTCTATTTTTATTTATTTCAAATATTATATTATCTATGCATCATATATTTCAAATACTTCTCAATACATATATTTTGATATTTGTAATATTTTATTTATTTATAATGTAATACTTTAAATTACTTAAAAATAAGGATAAAAAAATACTTGTCTTTATTATTAACAATATCAAAATTTTTGCATACATAAAAATTGAAGGAATTATAAACAAAATGCTAGAGAGTAGATGAGAGATAAGAGAGTGGAGCTTGTACGTGCAAAAGTGATAAAAGGGCTAAAATGAAAATAAGATTAAAAGGAAAGAGGATGAAATAGAGAGAAATAATAAAAAATTATTTAGAGGAATGAACATTAACCTCTACATGTAGAGGATTATCTGTAGCTGAATGTAAAATTAGGTGATCCAATGAAAGGGTCTTTTACTCCTCTTTCTTTATATTTTAAAGAAAATTGTATTTTACAAGAACCATTAGGAGTACTCTTAAATCTTGACTTAGGCTTAGTTTAGATACACAAAATCATCTTTTCTCATTTCATTATTACAACTTTTTCAAACTTTCGTATAAAATATAATAAATAATTTAATTTTTTTAAATCTTAAAATAAAAATAATATTAAAAAATTATATTATAATATTTTATTCAATTTTTAACAAAATATCTCATTTCATATGAACTACATAACCAAACGAGGCCTTAGATCACAATTTTAAGATAAAAATAGATTTAAGAAAATAAAATGTCATCCCTAGGAAGTCAAAGAGACGATAATAAAGGTGAATAAAGGATGGAAGTTAGCAAGAAGTGCAAGAGACAGCTCATGTAGTGATGATAATAGATAGAATTAGATGGGAAGTACAAAAGATAGGATGTGAGTAATAAAGCGATACTAAAAGTGTAAATATGTTTGTATTCTAATTGGGAGTAATAAAATAATTAAACAAACAAATTTATAATAGACAAATGTCTTGGTGAAGCAATCTTGTACGAAGATGGTGTTTTAACTTATATATATTGTAGTAAATATGATATTATAAGTAAGAACCATTAATAAAATTAGATATGTTGTATTAATTTATAAAAATATACTAATGGAGCCTCTCTCACCCTCTTCCTTTTCTTTCTAGTGCGCTCCCTCCAAAAACTCAAATCAGAGTAAGATTGGAGCTTCGGCTCCTTCCTCCTTCCTCCTTCTTTTCTCTAATTTTTCTTCTTTATTTTTTCTGGTTTTATTAGTTTTTCGTTTAAAGTAGGGAGAAATTCCCCTTCTACCACGCGCCCCACTACAAGATTTCCAAGACGCCGATTATTCAAACGGGCAAAGAATTTCGTAAAATGGAAAGGCATGTGAGTCACACGCGCGGTCCAAAGTGTGTGCGTGTCATCCACGCGCCATCGTAAGGGGAGCTCTATCACCACCATGCATGACATTTATGAGATCAGGGCCACCGGTTTCTTCAGACTCGACTGTCCGCTGTACTTCCAAGATGGAGCATGTCCCTCACGCACCATCACAGTTCCTGTATTTGTTTTTTTTTTTTTCTCTAAAGTTGAAAATGTGGATCTATAACTTTTCAAGCTATATTTCGTTATTTTCTCATATATTATTTACGTTTTTTATTATTTCCTTTGTTTTAGGTTAATAATAAAAAGAAATAATCTATTTTTCCTTGTAATCTACAATGTTGGTGGAGTCCCAACTATGAATAGTTGCCTTGTAATTTAAATTTTCTTTATATGTATTAGTCACAATTATAAGTTCACTTTTATGAATAAATAAAATCTATTTATATATATATATAATATACACTAATGATAATATCCTATATATATTTGTTTTCAGCGGCAATTTATTTGCAGCCAATTGACAGACTGACGGTAGAGATCAGGATGGCCGGATAGTGGGTAATGACTAATGACTAGCTAGCTAGCGAGACCGCGTTATCGACCAATAGGGCAACAGATGGAAAGATTGGTGGGTTTCTCAGAAGAATGAATTGGGACCCACATATTATAATTTATATGCCCTATGCTGCATGGTGCGGGTTGGCATCCTGAAATATGATCTCTCGTCTGTTGAAAGTTTCATCGATCGTGAATGCTAGCTCACTGTCTGTCCTACGAGTAATTCTACGGATAATTATAAAATGGATAAATGTTATATAATTATTTTTAAAAAGTGTATAATTTATTATAAAAAATTAAATTTTTTTATATTGATTCTATATTTTATTTTTTTTAAATAATTATATAATAATTGTACAATTCACAATTATAAATATCTATTCTCTGAGCCTATATACGTACATCCCCTATCCAAGATTAACTACCTTGTCTCTTTGAGACCATCGTTCCAAAATCTAGCTCTTTAGACTCTAGGTGTGTCGTGGACCCATCTATCATTTCTTTTACCATTAATGTTTTGACGCTGTTCAGCTTAGCTGGACACTTTCTCTTAATTAAGGATTTATATATAATATCATGTAAATTAAGTAAAATAATGTATACAAATCTAATTAGATTGACTCAACAGAAAAAGCGAAAAAAAAGTAGAATATAATTCCACTGATCCTTTTTTTTTTTCTAACAACAATAAGATTTAAGTTAGGTTTAGAAGTTTTTTTAAATACAAAATTTTCATCTTATTATTATAATTTTTTTAAATTTTCACATAAAATATAATAAACAATTCAACTTTTTCAAATTTTAATTCAATTTTTTTAAATCCCAAAACAATAATAATATTAAAAAATAATATTTTATTCAATTTTTAACTTTCATCTCAAACTAAAAATTCTCATCTCAACATCAAAACCTAACCATACTCTCTTTTACGTACTCTTTTGTGCACTCTACTAATATGATTGACTGTATCATTTTTTTAATAGAAAATAACTCTTTTGACCAATCACATCAGTAGAGTATGTAAAGAGTACTATACAAAAGTGACTGTCTTTAGCAGAAATTATTTTTAAAAAAAGGTTAGACTTGAACATTCTAAACTTGTATTGAATATTACTCTTCAATTCATCTTAAAAAACATTACTCTTTAATTAATGTACTTATATATATGTATGTGTGTGAAAAATGATTTATACAAACTTAATATATATGTGCAATCCCGTATTAATCCTACGAAAAAGTGAGGTCCACGTAAAAAAAAAAAATTACTATTTTAAGGCGCGACTTATTTTTTCGAAGGAAATATATGAAATTTCTACAACTCAAGATTGCATCTTGCATTAAGAGATAGATCAAAGAGAGTTTGCACAAGGATAATAAACAAGGGACAATTTGCACCATGCATGCATAAGCTACCAAATGGCACGACCCAGAGAAACCCAACCATGACTCAAGTCACTCAACCATGACTTTCATATATACATGAATAGAGACATTAAAAAGATGGTCTTGCCATATGAAAAACTGATAAACTTACAATTTTTTCAACTATGTTTTAACTTAATTTTAAATAGAAATTAATTGTGTAAAATTAAAATTAATTCCACCAAAAATATGTGCATAGCTCAAAGCAATATTTTGTTTCTCCATAAGTTCATGATATATAACTACGAATTCCACCAAAAATTTACCTGTGGAGAGAAAAGAAGATTAAGGAATATATATATATATATTTATATATATATATATAAGACGCATGATCATATCCTTAAACTCAGTTGGAGTTGATATCAAATTTTTAAAATGCATTTTTTGTTTTGTTTTTGTTTTTATCAAGCTTACGTTTGGGCGTTCGTCATGAAGAATTAACTAGCTAGATGTCCCGACGTTATTACCTTAATTGGACGGAATTCATATCAGCTTCTTAATTGCTATTATTTCATAGAGAAACAACCAACAAAAGTAATATTATATATCACTTCTCGTCGATCCGCGTGTCATTCTAATATAAATATTTATATATATATATATATATATATATCTATATATATGCAACTTGCATGGATGCAAGGAATTAAAATATATTTTTGTAATATAATGCCAGCCTTAATTAGGCGTTTCTTGTAGATAGGCTGATGGAAGTTTCATGGTTCGACGGCAGGGGGCAAGTCCAAGAAAATAAAATAAAACGTACATCAAGAGGAAAGGACATGCAACGATGCAGAAAGCCCGTGCTTACAAAACCAAGATTCATTTGCTTGGACTTATGCGCACATCTTATATATGCTTTGAAGTGTGATAGCATATTACATCGTAAAACACTAGTTTATGTGGATCATTAATATTTATAGAGTAATTTCTTGGAAGAATTTGATAATTAATTATAGAGAAATGCTAGCTTTAGCTAGAGTTTGATCTGATCTCACCCTCTCTATGATCTCCCTTAGCTTATCATAGATAACAAAGTAGGATTTCGTTAATCGTTCAAAGAAGATTCCTTTCTTGGTGACAAGCACAGAAAGGAATTAGGATACCAACAGGAGAAGTGAACATGCAACTGTTGACAAACCACCGCACATTGAGGCTTAAGTTGTTCAAAACAAAAGGATAAATACAACTGTAACCATTTGCATTTTTATAGATTTTTGTTTTTTTAATCAGTTTTGCTAGCGGTACGACCGAGATGTGCAAGCGGGAGATAATCAGGCTGTACGTGAGAGAATAAAAAATAAATAAAAAGGACAAAAGCAAACCTTTTTCTCTCTCTCTCTTCTTCCGTTTCTTCTTTTCTCGTCTTTCTCTTTTTTTTTTTTTCTTGTTTGTTTTATGGGATATAGCTTTCTTCAATTATTTTGTCTAGGCTAGTGTTTTTTGTCCAGGATTTTGAATAGATCTGTCTATTGGATAAGTTTTTTTTTTTTTTTTTTCATTCTTCATATAGTAGTCCGTTACCCATTACTTCTTTTATCTCAGGCAATTCTCTCTCTCTCTCTCTCTCTCTCTCTCTGAGCTTTTTCTCTCAGAGTTTCAGTTGTTACACCATGGGAGCAAATTAAAGATGGGTGCAACTGTTGCAGTTGCCTTTGTGGGTGCCTCTTCATGAGTTGCCTTATAAGCCTTGTTCTTCAGATCCTTTTCATTGTGCTTGTCATCTTGGCCCTCGTCGGCTTCATCTTCTGGCTCATCTTCTGCCCCAACGAGATCAAGTTAAGTGTCATTGATGCCTCACTGATCCCCCAGTTCAACTTCATGGCCAACGACAACACAGTCCATTGGTCTTCTAAAGAAATTTTAATTTGATAGTAACTAGAATAATCATACAAAAAATAGTAGAAATGATAGCCAGCAACTCGCTCTAAGATTTGGTTAATGAATGGCAACGGAAAATGGTTTTTTCGGGTGGTAGCTTTCAACTTTCTATAATCAATGCACATTCGCCACCTAGTCACTGTCTTAGTAGGGATTAATTCACCTACCACTTTCTTTACTACAATGATACCCAATTTCTTAGGAACCACTTGAGTAGGACTAACCCACTCATTGTTGGAAATTAGATAAATAATACTCGCATCCAATAACTTTATTACCTCATTTTTCACAACTTCTTTCATAGTGGGGTTAAGCCTACGTTGGGGGTCTCTATGAGGGCTGGCTCCCTCTTCTAAGTGAATCCTATGTGAGCAAATCAAAGGACTAATACCTTTTATATCAGCTATGGTCCAACCAAGTGCAGAATTATGCTCATTCAACGTTGTAAGAACTTTCTCACTTTGGACAACAGTTAAGTTTGAAGAAATAATAACAGGAAAGATATTACCTAGACCTAGGAGGCGTGCTTAAGACCCTTGGGCAGTAGCTTGAGCATGAGTTAGGAGTTTCCACACTTTCTAAAATTTCAGCACTATGGTCAGTAGCTTTCAAGGTAGACTTGAGAGCTTGGGGAAAGGGCACCCTAGATGGACTTTTTACTACCTCATCATCTCTTGAGGTGTCAACCTCGTCATCACCTAAGTTTTCATGTCTCCTTAGGATTATGAGTTGGTTCTATAACCTTTTCGGTTCGAGTGGTTATGGCATTTACCTCCTTAAGATCTTGACTATGAGGGTTAGAGGTTTGTGCCATATGCTGCCCATTAGGATTGGGTTGAGCTTGGGATGGAAACTTCCCACGCTCACTTATGGTCAAAGCACTAGTCAACTTAGAAACATGGTTCATCATCTCTTTGTTCTCTTCTACCACTTGGGTGATCATTGATCAAATTTCTTATTTGTTTTACCTAGAGCCTCAATAAATGCATGTAAGGTGTCCTCTAAAGGGCTCCTAGAAGGTGTGGGCTGATATGGAGGCGTAAGGTAAGCTCTAGGTGGCTATGCAGGTTGCTAGTTTTTAAATTTTCAGCTAAAATTGTGGTGATTACAACACCCCGGATTGTAGGTATCAGAGAAAGGAGTAAAAGGCTTTTCGTACATATCTAGGACATTACATTGTTCCTTATATGTTCCCCTCATTTTAGCAAATGTGAAGCTCTCTTGAGCTAGGTGATCTATCCCACCACACACAAAACATGGTCCAAAGGACTCTACACGAGTAGCCATGTGTGTTGGTTTTAAATCCTTAATTCTTAACACCTCTATCTCCCTAGTAAGTATCTTCACCTTAGCTTTTAGGTTATCATCTTCCCTAAGATGGTAAGTTCTACCACCATTTAAATTTCTAGTAGGCTATGACCTATTTGAAATCTCATTAGCACTAGGTCCGGTCCAAGTGTGAGATTTTTCAGCAAGCTCATTGAGATATTCTATGGTCTCATTCGGATTTTTCTGCAAAAACTCACCATTACACATAATCTTTATGAATTGGCACTCTCTAGGTGTAAGCTCCTCATTGAAATAACTAACTAAGCGTCAGTTCTCATACCTATGGTGAGGATACATACTCAACAACTCCTTAAACCTCTCTCGAGCTTGATACAAAGTCTCACTATCCTTTCGTGCAAAGGTGGAGATGTGCCTCTTCAAAGTACAGGTCTTATGTTGGGGAAAGTATTTGTTAAAGAAGGCCTATGTCATCTCATTCCATGATCCTATTGATTATGGTCTTAGTGAGTACAACTAGCTCTTTACTCTATCATTTAAAGAGAAAAGAAAGAACTTAAGTCTCACGACATCATCTGTAGTATTATGATTATTGAAAGTCGCAAATACTTCCTCAAACTCTCTGATATGCACATAAGGATTTTCATTCTCTAAACCATGAAAGGTGGGAAGTAACTGTATCATCATTGGTTTAAAATCAAGTTGGCGAGTGTTGGCTGGAAACATGATGCATGATGGTGTGGGTGTGCGTGTTGGGTAGAGGTAATCTTGAAGAGTTATAGTGGGTTGATCTTCCTATTCACTCATTTTTTTTTCAAGGCTAGATGGATTGTCAAATAAAGGATTAAAAAAAATTGATTCGAACTTTAGCGTAGGCTTACAAGCAAACCTACCCAAGGTGTCTTTATATCTTTGCATTCAAAGTAAAAAGAAAAAAAATACTAACATCAATAGTGCCAAAAAATTCGAGGGACTAAACAGTAATCCATGTCAATTGAGACCAATCATGCAAAAAATATAAAATAGAGAAGTGAAAAGTAAAGAGAGAAGCAGAGAAAGCATAAAGAGTAACAACAGAGAGTCTGTTGTTGTAAATGGAGCTCTGCCACTTGATTTTTGCCGAAAATCAAAGTGGAGCTATGAGATTCCTTCGGAAGCACAGAGTTTTGAAGATAGGGTTTTCAAATCACTCAAGAGAGGCTTTAGGGTTCTGTTTTAGGGTTTAAAATTAGGACGAGAGGGATGGAGGCAAGTGGCGACGAGACTTGAATGTTAGGGTTTGGCTCATGGAGATGTTTCATTTGAAGAAGGGTGAGGGTTCAATTTTAGGGTTTAAAGTTATGGAGAGGGGAGGAATGGAGGCAAGCGATGAGGGTTTGGGCTCAGGGAGAGGGAGGGTTCGAGGTTCAAGGTGAGGGGCGAAGGTTTAGCTTTAGGGTTTAAAATTAGAGGGTGGGAGGGATGGAGGCAAGCAACGGGACGAGGGTTCGGGCTTAGGGAGAGGGAGGGCTCAAGCTTTAGGGTGGGGGGAAAGGGTTCGGTTTTAGGGTTTAAAATTACAGGAAGGGGAGGGATGGAGGCAAGCGACGAGGGTTTGGGCTCAGGGAGAGGGAGGGTTCGAGCTCAAGGTGAAGGGTGGGGGCTTGGTTTTAGGGTTTAAAATTAGAGGGAGAGGAGGGATGAAGGCAGGTTCAGGCTCAGGGAGATGGAGATGTTTGAAACGAGAGGGAGAGGGGCGAGGGTTCATTTTCGTTAGGGTGTTTTTACTAGCCAGGTGGTAGGAGCCAGGTTAGTTGGTGCCTTTTCTTGGTACCAACTATTGGTAGGAGTAGCATTATTCTTACTTAATATTGCAATTTTTCCAAACTCACAGACAAAACACAAAAAATAATACTATTTTTTCAAATTTTAAAATGAAAATTATATTTAAAATTTTTTTAACCTTATAATATTTTTATTCAATTTTTTTTCTTCCATTTTTTAAAACCTAATAAAACATCTTAATTCAAACTACTTTACTACTATTCATGGATATACTGAGAGATTCTAAGTATTGGGCCCTAAGTCTCAAGCTCCAATCACTTACGATCACTAGAGAATAATTGCCCTCCAAGTGTAGTACCATAGGATCTAAATTTTAGTTTTTCAAATATCATGTGTTGGGTCCATTTGTTACGAGTGTGTCCTACATAATATATGAGATTTTGAAAAATTATTTAGATATGATTTTGATTAATTATGAGATCAAATTTGAAAAAAAGCAACTTCGGATTTAATATATATTCAATAGCAACTATATATAAATAGCATCAACAAATTAATGAAAATCGATAATAATCAAGAGATCACAAGAAATTTGTTGACTAAGTGAAACCTTTTAAGAATTCTTTAAAAGTAACAAATTTGTAAGTTAAGAACCCCAACTTTGCCGACGAAGACCCATTTTCTTCATACAGTAGTAGTAATAAAGTACTTTAATAATATCTAACTTCATTGACTCAAATCATATACATCACCATTCACCATTTTTGTCCTCTGTGTTGTTTTCAAACACTTGGAGAGAAATATCTAATGTAGAAGCATGAGAAATCCCACTTTGACTGTTTCTGTGTTTCTTGGCTAATGAGGGTGATCGTTGTTCTAATATTGAATTAGCAATTTAGAAAGTGAGAAAAGAACTCCTTACATTTATAGTTCAAAGGTTGAAAATCCTATTTTGAAATTGCAATATTATTGCTTCATGGAACTATAGTCGAACGGGTGTGAAGCATGCAGCAAGAAAATTAGTCTATGAAACTAATTTCTGCGGCGGCTTCCAGCAAATTTAGTATGACCTAAACTCCTCAAACAAATCTAGTGAGATCTGATAACAAGTACCTGATAAACATTAGAATTTGAAAATCTTTTGTGAAACATTAAGTTCCATAACAATGTTAGCTTTTCAAAACCACAAAGCTTGCACTTATCCGAAGTTCAAATCGAAATGGAGGTCTTGAGTTCGAACCCCTCCCCCAATGTATAAAAAAAAAGTCTATCAAGGACAAGCTATGTAATCATGATTTCATACAACAATAAAATGTTGGGGGAAATTTGGAGTCGGGTTCAAATGCAGAGGCTCTATACGATCTAATGTCATATTAAATCATCACTTTCATAAAAATGTAAGCTTATGAAGATTTTTTAAATATAGTTACATAATTTTATTAATAACTATATTCACAACAACGGGCATACTCAATTTGTTCTCAGCTTTTATAGTGGCAAAGAATCTCCTCAAGTTATTACTTGAATTGTTCTTCTTACATATAATCTTTGAAGAATTCATATGTAATTTGAATTTTCAACGACTGTTTGAGTCTTGTGTGTTTGTGCTCCCATACAATAATTCCTGTAGTATAAACATATGGAAGGGTCATCTATGAATCTTGCTCATAGATATAACAGTGACAGAAACATGATCAGAATCATATGGAGGGTTCTTGGTCTTAATTCCAAACACAATCTAATGCAATGCATTCATATCAGGTTGGTCTTCCTTCCTAATGAAAAACCAACTTGTGGGATTACATGATGAACATTGTCATCGAGTCTTTGAGTCACATATATGTAGAGTGACTACTTTGCTGCTGAATTAGAGAAAAATATGCACCGCCACGTCCAACAGCGAGTAGATCTGAGTGTGATCCGAGTTCCACAACCTTACCATCCCTTATCACAGCTATGTTGTTTGCCTTCTGTATTGTGGATAGTCGATGAGCTACGATTACGCATGTTCTGCCTACCATCATCTTCTCCAGTGCCTCTTGGACTAGATTTTCTGACACACTATCAAGGGCGCTGGTTGCCTCGTCCAAGAGAAGTATTGTTGGGTCCTTAAGTATAGCTCTAGCTAGTGCTATCCTCTGCTTTTGGCCTCCTGATAGTTGGGCTCCTCTTTCTCCACAGTAAGTATCATAGCCATCTTTCATAGAACTGCATTATAAAGTGTTATTTCCCTATAAAGTAGCTTGACGTAATTTTTTTCTATAGCAACATAAAGAGGAGGGATCCATACCTTATAAATTCATGAGCATTTGCAAGTATTGCTGCCTTCCTTACTTCAGATTCTGAAGCATCCTCTTTACCATAGACAATGTTCTCACAAATAGTTCCAGCAAAGAGAGTGGGCTCTTGACTCACTAATGCAATATGTGACCTTAACTTCCTTAAATTGTAGCTCTTGATGTCACATTCGTCTATAAATATAGATCCCCTTAAGGGGTCATAAAATCTTTCAATCAACCCAATGACAGTGGATTTGCCTGAACCACTCTGTCCTACCAGTGCCATGGTTTTCCCGGCTTCAATCTTGAGACTAAGGCCCTTAAAAATTGTTTGGTTAGGCCTACTTGGATAAGAGAAATACACCTTCTTAAGTTCTATTTGACCCTTGATATACTTTTTAACACTACTACCAGTGGAGCTTTTAGGTTCAATCTCACTTCTTCTGTCTATGATTGCAAAAACTGATCTAATGGCATTGCTACCTTTGGCTATATCAGAAGTCATACTTCCTGCATCTGCAATGTTCTTACCAGTGCTAATCAAGATGAAGAAAGCTTGAAATAGGTGTTTTGGGGTGACCGTTTTCTGATTGACCAACCTCCCTCCGTACCAGAAAGTTAAAGATATGGCAGCTGTAGTCAAAAATTGAGAGCTAAACATTCCAAAACCTGAAAACCACGACTGTTTGACACTCTCCCTCCTAGGGCCGTCCATTGCTGCTCCAAATAGACACAGTATTCTTTTCTGTGAGGAAAATGCTGTGATGGTTTTGTGGTTGATGATAGCTTCACTTGCAAGTTGACTACCCTTACTTTGTGCTTTCTTAGCCATTTCAGACAACCTTTTCATTAGAACACTCCTTGAATAGAAGCTTGCAATGAGCAAAGGCTGCATGGCAATCATTACAATGGCTACCCTCCAAGTGACTACTAATCCAATGACAAAAGCAACGGAGGCACTAAAGAAAACCTGAACCAGCAATGACATACGCTCGACAATTAGTGAGCGTATCATGTTAGCTTCTGTGGCTAACCGTGCACAGATGGCTGCACTTGTATTATCATCTTGATCAAACCATCCTATCTCAAAGGTTAGCAAATTTTCAAGCATATTTTCTCTCACCCTTCTTGTTAAACATTCTCCCATAATTCCAAAATTGTAGTGTTGTAAGAGATTGGCAATGAAGCTAAGAACTGCTAGGCTTAGGAAGATGCAGCTGTAAAATCTGGTTTCTGATCTTATGGAAGAATTGTCGTCTTTGAAGTAAACTGAAACAATTGTTCCCAAGCAGTAGGCATGAATTGGTTGAATAGTTCCAAAGCCAGCAGCCCCTAAACATCCAAGTACAGCTTGCTTCCACTCAGGTGCATTCATCTGTAGTAACCGCCATTGGGAAACTGGAGGATAAGCATGGGTTTTGGATGTTCCATCATTATCATGATCGTAAGGATGCATTTCTAATGAGTGTGTAAGATCAATGGAGAAAACTGAGCTGAATGGGTAGGCTGGGCTACTTTGCCTACTTGATCTCACACTGATAGGTGTCTGTGGAGCCATGGCACTAATCATTCTGCCAAAATTTGTATCCTCTCTTTGATGGTAGAAACTATCGAAGGCTTCATTTTGCATTGCTGAATGCTGCAAGTGAACCATTTTGCTATAGACCCCACCTTCTCCATTATTCATGTGGATTAGCTCATCATGAGACCCAGATTCGACCACACTTCCTGATTGAAGAACCACTATCAAATCAGCCCTGAGGATTGTGGAGAGGCGGTGGGCAATGATAATTGTTGTCCTTCCTTCTGATGCCTTGTCCAAGGCTTCCTGTACTATTCTTTCAGACTGTGAGTCCAAAGCACTAGTGGCTTCATCAAGCAAAAGGATTCTTGGATCTCTGATTAAGGCTCTTGCTATAGCAATCCTCTGCTTTTGTCCCCCAGACAATTGAACTCCAAATTGCCCTACCTGAAATACAAGGAAAACTTTTCCAAAGCCAAAATTAGCATTGAAAATTATCTTTCACTTGACGAAGAAGTAATAAATCATGACTTACTTGAGTTTCATATCCTTGAGGAAGTTTGATGATGAAGTCATGTGCATTTGCAGCCTTAGCTGCATGGATAACTAGATCCATTGAAGCTTCTTCCTTGCCAAACAGAATGTTCTCTTTTATGGATGTTGCAAAGAGAATTGGCTGTTGATTAACTAGTCCCATCAAGGACCTTAGCCACTTAACCTGTAGTCTCTTTATTTTGTACTTATCAAGGAGAATGTCTCCATTGACAGGGTCATAAAACCTCTCAAGTAAAGAAATTATTGTAGACTTTCCAGAACCACTACCTCCCACTAGACCTACTGTCTTTCCGGCTTCCACTCTAAGATTGAATCCTCGAAGTACTGGGGTATCAGGTCTTGATGGGTAGCTAAAGTCAATCTCTTTAAATTCGATTTCTCCTCTGACATTTGACAGAATTTTACCTTTTTCAGCTTCGGAGTCTATAATTGGAATCCGATCAATCATCTCCAGAAACCTGGTGGCAGCAGTTGTTGCCTCCAAGATGGAGGAGAGATTTGGGAGGACATTCATAATGGACCTAAAGATACAAGATTAAGGATGTGAGTTATGACAGAGGAACTTCCCTAGTAATAATTGAAGGCTATTGATATTTATATTTTTAAATAATAACACCAAGATTTTATACAAGGGAACTGAACTTGAAAAACTTTCTAAAGTACTTGGAGAATTCTTCAATAACTTAAAATAATTTCTGTAATACTCTTTTATGTAACAAACACTACATTCCAAATATTCTTGAATTAAATATCATATTTCCATTAGATTTTTGAATTTTGATGTTTACGAGGCACAAGGTGCAAATGCTTCCGAAGCACAAAACATGTCAGTGGCAATTAAAATCAAATAATGGAAGAATTATAGTAGTATGAGTGAAAGTAACTCACACTCCTGCCAACATGACACAAACTCCAGAAATGAAAACAAGTCCTCCTTTCTCTCCTCTTTCAGTGACTAGAACACTACCGACCCAAGCCTGGAAAGCCCAAACTGCATAAATCATCCCCATGCTCCCTATCATCATTCCCTTTGTGAGGCCTTGCTTTATGCCAAGCTCCATACTTTTCTGGAGTGCACAGCTGAATCTATCCAGTGTTTGATGCTCCCCCACATATGAATAGACAGTGCGGATTGATGATATTGCTTGTTCTGCAATCCCACCAGCAATTCCATAAGCATCCCTTACCTTTGATCCGAGGCCCTTCATTTTCTTTCCAAACCCAACTCCTGGAACGACAAACAGGAGCGAGAATGGAAGAGCGGCCAATGCAAGTCGCCGAGAAAGCACAAATGCAATTATTAGGCAAGAGATGAACGATGTAAGGTGAGCCAGGCAGTTGGGTATCTACAGTAAAATAAATGTAGATAAAGTTAACAAAATAGCATAAAGAAGAAATAAGAATCTCTTCTGTCACAATCAAAAACCTTCTCAGCTATAGTGTCTTGGATTATATGGGCATCAGAAGAGATGGTAGAAACGACTTGGAAGGTGGTGGAAGAAGCGGCATTGTTGTCATAGAAACCAACTTCATGCCTGAGGACTGCCCTTAAGTATTCTACTCTCATGCAATATGTTTGTCTCTCTGCAGTTCTTGTCCAGCATAGTCCCTCTGTTAAGTATGATTTTGTATAGGCATAATCAGAACTCAAAAGTTTTAATCTAGTGCGGTGCATTAAAAATCCAAATGCTACTAATTATTACTCTATATGCAGATTATGATTAAAATCTGTTATACAATTACTATATGCTGATGTTTCATATTGTTCTTACCAATTAAATGGCCGTTTCAATTACTGTTTTCAGCGAGAAAACATGGGAAGAACAACTAACATGTGTTTAGGTAGAAATGGAAAAATGCAAAAAACGACGCTAGGCTTGATAAATTTACTCCCAAGTTCTTGCTGTCATGTGGGTGATAAAGAGGAAAAAAATGAAGATATGGAAATGAAAAAAAAAATTCAATTTCGAGCTAGCCTCTAGGGTGCAAGATGAAGAAGCCTAATCCATCTGATGGGAAAAGATTGGACTTCTAAGACTTTTTTCATGGATATCTGTTGAACTATGAAGACCTGATCATTCTATAAAGCAGGGAAAGGAGAAGCATTTTCCTTCTCTCTCTCTCTCTCTCTCTCTCTCTCTCTCTCTCTTTTAAACATGAGCCAAATTTCTTACCAACAAAAGCTGATATCCCAACTCCAATGGCGACATAAAGCAGCCTGAGTGAGTACTGCAAGAAAAAGGCATGAGGCTTTCTTACATAAAGAGATATCTGGTCCTGATGTAATTTAAAACCGTACTGCAGTTAGTTTGCATACCTTGTTAACAATTTCATTGGAGAAAGAAATCCCAGATATTCCTCCATACTCATTGATCAAGCCGCTGAGAACAAGCATCGTGAGTGGAGTCATCAGCCCATCACCAATGCTGCCCAAAGTACCAAAAATCAAGAGCAACTTGTCCAGACCATCACTGTACCTGAAAAGATGACCTATGCTCCCCATATCAATTGCTTGATCTTCAACTTTTCATTTATTTCTGCAATCAAACGCACTGTCACTGGACTGGCTAAAAGAGCTTTAAAAAGAGGTAGTGTAGCCACTAGCCACTCTTTTTGGTTGTTTGTTCTGTTGTTACGTTTCTAATATCCAGTGCCAAATGGGAGAAATATGCAAGAGTTTCTTAGAAAGCCGGCCTTTGTTTTGTCACTTTGGTTTTGTAATCATGTATATTTCTTTATGTCCTCTTGGGTAGCTTCAACAGAATGGACGTTAATCGTATCCATTTTGATACATAAAATCATCTCATCGCATCTAAATTGTATAACCAAATGAGGCTCTATTTGCCTCGACGTATTCTCGCAAGTAATCTCTCCCATGGTCCACCAACTCCAACGAGGTTAGGGACAGAATCCCCGGTAACTAGGATAGGCACAAAAAATGTGACAATGTTAATCAGTAAAGGTTTCATCTATAACATTGTCTTAATTTTTTTTTATATATATAATTTTTTTTTCATTTTATGTTTTATATTAAAATTAATGACCAGAGCAGCTTTAGAATTCATAGCTAATTTAAAATTATTTTAAAATTTTTAAAAATATTGAAAATTTATTGCGTCTTCTTTTGTTTAAAATATTTTATTTTTTATTTTTTATATTTTATATTAAAATTAATGATCAGAGGTGGTTTAGATTTAAAAATCAATTCAACTCATCTCACTTTAACTCATCTTATCATTACAACTTTCTTAAATTTTTACATAAAATATAATAAATAATTTAATTTTTTTAAATATCAAAATAATAATAATATTTAAAAAATAATATTTTAATAATATTTTATTCTACTATTCACAAATATCTCAATTCATCTCAATTTATCTTTGAATCCAAACCACACAAAATTAATAAAATTTTTCCCGTTAGTTATAATAATAAGTAAAATACTATTTAATCCTTCAATATTACAGTTTAAAGTTATAATTTGAGTATTTTAATTTTTTTAATTTAATTTTTTTAGTTTTTGATTAAAAAAATAATTATTAATAAATTGTGTATTTTCATTTATTTTAATCGTTAAAGATATTAAAAAATTACTTTAAAAAAAGGATAAAAAAATAACCACAAAAAGCACATCCTAATAATAATAATAAAAAAAAATAATAATAATAATAATAATAAAACAGATTTATTATTTGCGATGCATCTCCTTGAATGTATCATATAATCTCTCCGACGAACTCTCAAAAAAAATTTCAGCCAAAACAAATTTGCCGAGGCATAGCAGAATACAAAGGAGGAGAAAATGGTGAAAGTGTCCACCTACTTCGCGATGTCATTTGGAGCCTTCTTATTCTGGGAATCCATGGATAAGCTTCACGTTTGGATCGCTCTACATCAAGACGAAAAGGTTTTAATCTTTTTCTCAATTTCCTTGCTACTCATGTCTGCTGTATGTATTTGCTTCAGATTTCAAGGAAATGTCCCCTCTGCATCCTTGTCTTCTCTTTCCATCATTTAAAAAGAATTTTCTCGATTTGGTTAAACCCTAATTTCATTTTCTTTTTTTGATAACCCTAATTTCATTTTTCAAATATAGAGAATATCTTCGAGATTAAGACTTTCCGTATGCTAGTTAGATCTCTGTTTAGTTGTGATCTTTCGGCTGTCCCAAACGTAGTAGTCGATCCATTTCGTCATTGAACTTGGCAAAATTCCGATGTTCGTTTAATTCAAATTAGATTTTTTTTTTTTGTTTTCCCGTTCAAGGCTGCTTATAACTGTCTGTATAATATTTCCGATTTGAAAGATATGGTTGCTGATTTTTATGTTATCCGCATCATATTGTTTTGATAGGTAACAAATAGATGTCTAAGCCTTAAAGATTATCCACATCATTTTCTGCTGTAGTGAGATTAATTTCGTTTTTTGTTCATTTTTTTGACAGAAAGAGAGACTGGACAAGGAAGCGGAGATCAAGAGAGTCCGGGAGGAGCTTTTGAAACAAGCCAAACATAGGGACTCTCTCCTGTGATCGCGTTGTGTTTTGATGCGGGTGGTGTTTTCTCTAAATTCCTCTCGTTGTTATTTTTACCTGAATTGTCAAGTGCCGTATGGATAAAAAAGCATAACAATCAACTTATCTGTTTCAAGCTGATGAGTTTGTCCGTTACGAATTTTATTTTTACCTGCTTTATGAACCAGCGCAATTGTATCTGCCTGCACCTGTTGGAATGTTTAGTGAAGTTGGTTTTAATAAGACTATTACCTCTTCTATGAGTTTATTTGATGTAATAGAAGCAGTAATTGAAATTAACTGCATGTTTTGCTTGAACACTTTGCCTTGTTGATTATATTAAAGGTACACTGTGAACTGTTGTTGAGAAAGTAAGGCTGGATTTTGTCTCACTAGCTTGCTTTTTTCTGTATTGTGCTTGGAAATTATTATGCTTGGTGTAAATCAAATGTCTATAATCAAGGCCTGTTTGGCCAGCTGGATGTACATGTTTATGTGCGATAGTCTAAAGCCTTCTTGAATGTATGCATGTGAGTTTCTTCCTGGTGATCTTTTAATAAATCCACTGCAGTATATGTAGCAGTTTAAGCAGTGTTGGGGCAATTCTTCCACAATTTTACAAAATAACATCCACTTGTTTTAATTTTAATAATGTAAGTATTTGATAGATACCCTCTTTAGATCTTTCATGCACAGCCTTGCTTTATTTTAAACTAAAGATTCTTTCCTATGTATAATGAGTTGATTTCATCAGCTCATTCCTGTCTCGGCAGAATTTCTGCTCCGATGCTGTCGATAGGACCTTTTACCTTCCTTTTTTTTTTTTTTTTTTTTTTCGTTTTGATAGAAGAAATGAACTTTACTGAATCTCAACAGAACATTACATCTGGTTTTCAACCCAGACAACTTGTGAAATGAATTGTGGAACTTGATCCCACCACATGACGATATGGTCTACATTCCATGCATGCCTAGCAAGCTGATGGGCTGCCTCATTCCCCATTCTGTTAACATGATGAATTCTGCAGCTGCCGATAGGAACTTTTTACTTTTGTAAGTAAAAATAATAGTATTAGTGGAAATCAGAGGGAGTAACTTCCATATTTGAGTTGTATATAAAAAGTTTTCTCCATAACTATCCATCCCAAATACAGTAAATCCAAAGAATCTGAAAATTTCAAGAGAGAATTTCTACGGGCCACACCTCCTGGTGAAAAGCCAGCGATTTAACTAGTTTCGTGTAGGGAAACTTCCGAGGGTGCGGTGTACGGGACCAGGGTTTACTCTGCAAGGGTGGGTCCGAGGGGCCCTACCTTGGAGAGGTTCCCCGACATAAAAAATAAAAACATAAAAAAAAAAAATTTCAAGGGACTACTTCCATCTAAAGAAGTTATAAAAATTAGTGTTTGGACATATCAGTGCCAAATAGTAGTTTAAGAATGTTTAGATTGGGATCTAGTCTATATTATATATAAGGTATAACTGTCTCAGTTTTCGTTTAGGGCGTGTTTCTGTGGGATAGGATCTGGTCAGTTTAGGGCTTGGCTTGGTGGTGTTTTTCCCCATTCATTCAGGTGGTTCTCATGTATATTTCTTGGGTACAGTGGTACACCCTTTGGTTTTTAATGATTTTTTTATCACTTATTTATTTTTTAAAAAAGGAGGTTATAACCATAGGTCCATATTGAAGATACAGCTCAGGAATATCAACCCTCATGCTTCTTCCATACATAGCCTTTACAAAAGTTATGCCTTGGTGCTCTCATGGTAGGTGACACCAGCATCCTGAAAGCACTCCATGCAAAAATCAACATTATCAAAAAGATTTCCTTGGCGTCAGCTTTAAAACCCATTTCATTGCCACTTATTAGATGCCCCTTAGTCGTCAATATCTTTCCCACAAGAATTGGCAGGATGGCCATCAAAGGACTAAGGTGGAGGGCTTGTAAACTTCTGTCGCAGTCTTAATGTTTTCTGTGTATCATTTTTTTACAAGTATGTTTCCTCTGTATCACATGGTTTCAAGTTCTTGCGCCTCTTCAGCCTGTTTGAATCATTAAGGAGAGTAAGTTGCATGTTTTGATATGTGATTCTGCATTACATGTGGAACTGTTTTGGTCTATTATGCAAAAATAAAATAGAAATAGATGATGGTGCATGTATATGCTCATCGAACCAGTAACAAGGATGTGATGGATATTTAAATATGCTTTGTTATTATCTGAGGGGTAGGGACTACTCTCTTTCAAAGTAGTCTTGTTATCATTGTCTTGGATTACATTTTACATGGACGAAATAGAGTTGCAATGCAGATGTTGTAAAATATGTCAAAGTCACATAAAATATGGCAAGCGTGTTTTGTCATCATTCACATAAAAAAGTGCCCAACATGTGTTGCAGTGCATATCTTACTGAAGTTGGGTCTGGGCATTCCTTTGGTAGTGTCGATGCAATCTTACTCAGGTTTCTCCCTACATGCTGTATTTTTTTACCACCCTTAACATTCGTCTCCTTAGTGGGTGAAATTAGAAGTTTGGGTAGAAGGTGTAACTCTTAAGCCATGTTGCGTTGGTTGTGTCTGTTTCATTTTTGTAGCAAGTTATAATTCCCAAAGTTTTATAGATAATGGTTTCATCCTTTGAACCTTTTTGTCTTTTTAGCAATGTGCTATTTTCAATCACATAAAGAATTTACAAATTCATGGCGGAAAATCTTGCATGTGTCCGGTATAAGGAATTATGAATAAGAGGGTCAGGAGAATTGTTGTTATGAATAAGAGGGTCAGGAGAATTGTTGTCACTCTAGAAGGCGGCAGCTATATTTTGAGTGAGTTCATGTACTCTTTTGTTTGCACATCGTTGGACTTGAATCGGATTTCTGCGTTGCAATTTCTGGATAAGATGCTCAGAGTCTTCAATTATACAGTTGATTTGCAAATCAGAGTATTGAATAGGATGAGTTAGTGCCAAATAAACAAGCTTTGAATCTCCTATTACGATGTAATTTCCTGCCTCGGGACAGTTGCTTCTTTAATGGCCAATAATGCATCCTGTGCTTCTCCAATTAGGTGAGTGGCTGGCATGCTTTTTACCCAGGATTGTATTAAATGTCCATGATTATTTCTGCATATTTCCACTAAAATGGTGAAATTGTCTCTAATGGCAGCATCTTATAATTGAACTTCAAGGACTCTGGTGGAGGTTTCTAGTGAGTGAAGGGGTGGAGTTTTTTTGTATATGGTTCTGTGCTTGGGCATGCTCTCGAGATAGTCTTAAGAAGGGGCTGGGATGGGTTGGCCTTTGTTAGCTCAGTTTCTATACATCCTAAAGTGCCCACCAAAATTTGGACAGGATAGATATTTTAGCTAGAAAGCTAGAAGATATAGAGATGGGTTGATTGAAGATGACTTGTAAAGCAAATAATGCAGAGTGGCAATCTAGGTAATGTTCTATGAAAAATTATATTTGCAATCATGGAGTGCGCAAGCGCTGCACAATCTTTTTAAAAAAAATAAGTAAATACGAGATCCATATGAAAAAATTAAATTTTTAATAATGGACTTCACTCTTTTTTAAAAAGATTGCGGGGTGTTTGTACAATTCACATTATATGTAGTATTACTCTATTTTGGTGGGGAGAGTATTCCATGGAGTTAATTTGAGCCTAGCATCCAGATTGAGTTTCCAAAATTGTTTCTCAAGTGGGGGAAAGCGTTGTATTTTGGACACAATAATGAGTGACGAGTCTATAGGCTGATTTGGTCGTGAATTTTCCATTCTGTGAGATGGTCCAAAGAAGCTGGTCTGGTGTGTCCTACATTTTGAGAACGTTGCACGTTTAAGGTCGTACATTTTCCTTAAGCCTAATCCCCATGAAACTTGGGTGTACAAATAAAATTGCATCTATTCTCAGATAAAGATGATGCTTTTAATCTAGCTTATAACCCCTACCAAATTTCATTAAGAGATTGTCTTAAGAGGAGGAGGAGAACATAGTTTTTGGGAAATGCAAAGAGCGCTGCTGATAAGGTTGGCCCTTGAAGCTTGGAGTTTGGCTTGTCATCCTCTTTGGCTTTCACAATCTGAGTAATGGGGTTTGCAATTTTTAAAAAGATCCATAATGCTTTCATGAACCTATTATGAAGGTTGTGGGGTTTAATCAATTAAATTAAATAGGTCAAGTTATGGTTGGCTTATATCATTTATAGTCAATTTAACATAATCTAAAGTCAATTTGTGACATTTATAGTCAATTTAACGTAACCCACGTGTCTCCCTTCCTTGTAGCCCAATTTGCCACACGTGCTGGCCCAAAAGATTCCCCACCCTTAGATCTTCCAAGTCTGACCATCATGGCCGCACAATGGCCGGTGCCTAAGTCCCACACACTAGTGTAAATTCTTATGCCTTTTGAGATTCGCCTAATCTGTAATCAATCCATTTTTTTCTTTACCCTTTTTTTTTATAAAGAAATCGAACTTCATTAACAGACATCAACCTTACAACTGTCTCTTAGTCCAAAGGACTTGAGAAATTACATCAGGGAAAGATCCCCACTACAAGCTAATGTCATTGACATTTCAAGCAAGTCTTGCAAACCTATGTGCAGCTTCATTACACATTCTTCCTACATGTCGAACTTCACAGCAGTTGAACCTTGCCATCAACTCCTTTACATCCTTTATGACATTGCCTAACATAGACATGGATGGCTTAGGCTGTTATAGCTCCTTTACCATGATCAGAGAGTCACTTTCAATTATGAAGTTGTTGATTCCCAAATGAACACTAAGCTGAAGGTCCTGAGTATCGCCAGCATCTCAATTCCCGCTACATCACTAACATCCTACTCTCTCTTGCTAGTTGTCACAAATACCTCACCCTTACAACTCCTCCTTTACAATCTTATGGCTTTTTCTAAATACAGGAGTTAGGATGCTATTATATCCAAAATGGGAAAGTCCAAGATCCGAACCGTTTCCATTCGTTCATCACCAACCACTTCCATAATCCCTTGGTTGTCTCCTTCCGCCACAACCTACAAGCCCCACCTTTTTCACTTCAACCCCGCACAAGAACCACTTGTATTCTTTTGAGAGAATATGGAGTTTCGCAAAGACATAATACAATGGAGTTTGGATTTTTGATCTAGCCTTTTAACATAAGAGTTTTCCTCTTTCTCCAAAGCATCGTGAAGATGAGTAAAAGTGGATCTCATTCCAAACTTTAAGCTTTTCATAACCGATCATTTCTTAAATTTTCAACATAAGAGCGTGGTGCATAATCGAACGAGAGAATTTCCATAGGCAAGAAACTCTGCCTGTAAGGACCAGTACCCAACATTACTTTACAATAAATTATAATAAACAAAAAACTAAAACCGAATTATCTCCAAGCAATCTGAACTTGCCCTTACACACACATGGGCTTATGCATTTACTATCAAAAAGATCAACTTCAAATAAAACTCTCAATTACTAACTCTGATGAACCAATCAGACGGACCCATCACGAAGAAAAGAAAGACGAAAATTTTATATGCTAACTTTAATTTGTAGAGAGAAGTGGCATTATAGTGCGATATTGACCATCTTAGATTGAACACATGGGCTGCGCTGTGGTTATTATCATGCTTTGAGTAAAATTCAAGATCTTTTAACATATAAAAAAGCAAAAAAATGTTTAAAAGAAAATAAAACCTTAGCCAATACAGATCATACACCGGTGCATCATATACATCATTATTTTCAACCAAAAACATAAAAAATGCATACTGAATTCAGTGTCTAAAGTATTTTTTTAAAACTATATAAAAAACTAAACTAGATTCTAGGTTTAAACTTGGAACCCGGGTACTATACTCTACCCGTGGGCCGTACCCGTACTCAGGTATACCCGTGTAGAGAAATTCGATTATTAGGCCGGGTAAAATCTGGGCCAATAACCACCCAGATGAATCTGGTTAGAATTTTGGCCCGGGTAGTACAGCTGCATATGAGCTAGAAGCAAGACTGCATCCTAAAGAAAAGGTAACAACAAGACAGTTAGTATGAGAACCAGAAGATGCTATCTAATGCTATTGCTGTTGATTGAAATGAATTGCACCCCACCTCACAAACAAATTAACTAAACACTTTCCCGGAATAAGATAAGCTGATTTCTTCATCTTTTTTGGTTGGGTTGAAGAAAATGTAAAGAAAATTTGTTAACAATGATTGATTAGATATTAACCATTAAATAAATTGTCACTGATTTTAGTGAGAAAAGGTTGTCTATATACTTGAGATTCAACAGAGAGAGTGAAACAGCTCTTTCATATGAAAAGAAAAACATATGAATTAAGAATACGACTGTACCCAAATCGAAAATGTTTAATATGGTCTGGGCTCATTTTCTAATGCAGACCCCGTTTGAGAAAACCCATTTTATGGCATTTAAGTAATCTTTATGTGAAATGTAGAAACATGATACATCAAACATGCTTGTTAAAAAAATTAAATTGGATGGTTAGTGTTAGGTCTACAAAAAATTATCTTATAAATCTACGTGACTTGATATAATACCATATATTTTTTTATAATATATAGAATTTTATAATTTACTATGTTATATTCAACTACGTATATTTTCTTATGATTCTTCTTGTGCTTTATGTGTACATTTTCCCTTAAAATTGTTTTGGGCTGACTACAAACACCAAGTAAACATGTTGCAAACCACACTCACACCAAGCGACAAGTAATGTGTGGCAGAGGTTAGAATTACAAGACTATTTGTCGATTGTATTGGTCTTGCTGCCCCAATTCTATGCACCCCAGCTTTGGAACATTCTTGGGTTTCTTGGTTGGAAGTGGTGGGCTTGCAACCCATGCAAACATCACTTCCTTGGCACCCTTTTGAGTGAGCTCTTTGTACTCAACGAGCACCTCAAAGGATCCAGGTACAACTGCGGTTGTGGATCCTAAGTGGGCTCAGAAGAACCATAACGCTGCCTCCCCAAAAAAGGGGTTGTCATCTCATCGCCTCCATGGCCCCCATGGCACCGTTCGAACTCGTCCCCCGATTAATTGATCCTTTTGTATTGAATAATTATTCATATGCTGTCAAGGCTCCTTTTTGTCTCTTAGACGGACCTGTCTGTTTCCTCGATAATAGAAGTAAGCAGTACACGATCACTCAAACCTACCCATCTTTACCAACCAATCTCTCTATATGCGGTCTATTTTTTTTTATGTTGGGGACCAAATTTCTGCCTTATTCGAATAGATTAGAGTTTGATATCACCAAACTTATTACATATAATGTTCTTTGTTTCCTGACCATCGCAACCTCAGGATAACTAAAATAGCTTTATCATCCCTTGGAGCAAAGTGCTATTATACATTATCGGGAGAGAGATATTTTCAAGTCAAATCTTGTGTTGGGTTCTATTGGATTTTCTGATACTTGACCAACAACAAGTGAAAATGTTTTTGGGAATCGAGGTGCTCCATAAGCTACACAAAACATGCACACACACTTGACAAAAGAAATTTAACGTAGTTCAACAACTTGCCTATGTTCAAACGAGAAAGACTTTACTATCAATTGGAAACCGGTACTAAGGAGGAGGAGGAGTACGCACTCACACTCAACTCTGAACTCACTCTCTTTCTCTCTCTCTGCCTTAGCTCTTCTTCACTTAGCTCTTCTTATGTTTCACCCTTGATTGCTCACTTCATGTGAGGATATCTGACACCATTGCAACTCCCTCCATTTAAAGGGAGGAGCTTCACCTTTGGATGGTGTGAGCACAAGTCAATTTGTTCAATATTTTTTGGCATACTTTTGACTTAGTGGTTGGCAACTTTCTGTGGAAAAGTTGGCGACCCGCAATGCTTGGTTGGCTGCCCACATGGGCGTGGACCAAACCAACAATTATCCCCCCTTCATGCCCATTGTGGGAGAATACAATCTAACCTCCTTTAGTTGTTGTCCATCCTAGCTATTTCTTGGCAAAGCCTGCTTCCATGGCTCCCCCTAAACAACAGACAGAATATTCTGAGGTATCTCCCATAACTTCTGGTGAAGGGATTTGCGTCTCCTCCTGTTCGACACCTCCTACATCTTCCTCTTCTACAGCTTCCCATGGAGCCCTGCTCGACACCTTTTGCATCTACTTGCAGCTTCCCGTGGAGCCCCACTCAACACTTCTGCCTGTACCTACAACTTTCCGTGGAGCCTTACTCAACACCTTCTATAGCTTCCTTCTACTACTGGAGTTGCCATATCACATCCTCGCCTTGTCACCAGGCGACCACACTCCCAATTGGAGTGTTCACATGTCTAGACTTCCTGCTGAGTTGTCATGTCTGCATTCCCTTGTTGGAGTGCTTGCACTCCTCATCTAAGTACCTTTTGTCCTCGCTTTGTCACTAGGCTGCTGCACTCCTAACCAGAGCACCCATACTCCTCATCGAAGTATCTACATGTCTGCACTCCCCACTGAGCGGTCATGTATGTCCTTGCTTTATCTCAACTGATTGTACTCTCAATTAGAGTACCTATATACACACTCTCCATCGGAGCAATTGTACTCTCCACTGAGTACTTGTATATCTTCACTCCCCCACCAGAATGCCTGTAGTTCTAGTCGAGATACTCGCCGAAGTACCTGCACCCATCTCCAAGGTGCTTGCACGCCCCATCGACATGTTGTGCAAAGATCACTTCTTTGCAAAATGTAGTGACTCATCTTTCTGCTCCTTATGTGCACTTGGAGAGGTACCCATCACTGATCGAGAGCCAAAGTGATTTGCAATAATCCATGCCATGGCTATACAACACTTATATGTCTCTTACTTTGAGCTTTTGAACACCCGACATCGTCACACTTGTCATCTGGCTAGATTCCTAGACACCCGTCCATATTTGCACTCCACTACCACTCTCGATCCTCGGTGTAAACCTATGCCTATTCTGTGTGTGTTTGTACGACCGCTGCTCCCCTTGTTCATATCCGCATGTACTACTAGACCCATGTCTGACAACTACTCCTCCCGTCATGACACTACCCTCCAGCCTCTACTTCCCACCAATCTACCATCCTAGCAGCATATCGACACTATTTCCATTGATAATTGGCTTGCTTTGTTCCTTGAACAATTCGGCATGATCTGCCCTCTCTAACCATAGTAAAAACACCAAAACTTGCGTCTCTACAGACTCGAACTTGGATTGCCTATCTACTCCAATTTCGGATCAGCCCACCAAATCCTAGTTCCCATCTTCCTTCTTCACCTATGTCTCTTGCGAAAGTGTATCCTCCATTTGTGACTCCCTTAGAATCATAATCACACTTGTCGTGGTGTTCACCATTCCAATTCTCTCATCTAGAAGTGAAATCTCTTGATTTTGACCTCATGGATGGATCTAGAAAGTTGAAGAACCTTAGGAGGGGGGCTTAATTGAAAATTTTGGAATTTTTGAGGGGTCAAATTGAAATTTTCAAAACTTCAGGGACATTTTTGCAATTTTGCAAAGTATCTCCTTTAGAGAATATTCTATACCAGAAGGAATATTCCATCGCTGACTCAGCTACCACGTGGCCCTTGTTGCTGTTGTGGCTTTGACATATAAGCACCTCATGCTAATGTGGACCATGACACGTCATCACTTTTGCTGACATGGCCTCATCATGTGTCTGACATGGCATCTTTGCTACCTTGGAGCGTGGTGTGAGTAACCCCGTGCATCTTCAAACTCCATTCGCGCGTGCTGCTAGTGTCCATGTGTGAATCTACTTGCCTTTCTTCAAGTAGCGCTTGGCAAGGCGTGCGTGCGATGTCCTTTCGGCCTTTTGTTTGCACTATTTTTCTTGTCTCGATAAGACGAACAGTCTGGTATGCTCCAATTTTCAAATTGAGCAATGTACCAGAATTAATTTTCTTTGGTTGACGAAAACCACCTCCCAAAATTCTCTGATATCACTTTTTGGGAATTGTGGTGCACCAGAGGCTACACAAAACATGCACACACACTTGATAGAAGGAATTTAACGTGGCTTGGCAACTTGCCTATGTGTAGAGACTTCACTATTAAGTGAAAACCAATACAAACGAGGAGGAGGATGAGTACACACTCACACTCAACTCAGAACTCACTCTCTTTCTTTCTTTCTCTCTCCCTTAGCTCTTCTTCACTGAGCTCTTCTTGTGTTTCGCTCTTGATCGCTCACTTTATGTGAGGATGTCTTACACCATTACAACTCCCTCTATTTATAAGAAGGAGCTTCACCTTCTGATGGTGTGAACACAAGCCAATTTGTTCATTATTTTTGGGTTACTTTTGGTGGGTGGCTGACAACTTTCGATGGAAAAGTTGGCTGCCCACATGGGCGTGGACCAAACTACCAAAAATAGTACCTGTTACAACATAAAAAGAAAAATGCTTGTCACAGATTACAACCCAAATAAAATATAAGTTTCCAAAGGAAAAACTATAGATCATCTGTACCTCACTGTTAAAAATAGATTAATGCCATTGTGAGATATACAAGATCAATCATATGAAGACTTTTGTGCACTCTACGAAGAAGACTTTTCATTTTTTCAAGAGTGACTTTTAGTTTCTCAAAGTTGTCTTTTAATTTCTCAAGATTGTCCCTTTATTTTTTCAAAAGTAATTTATGATCATCAAGTATGATGAATCTTATGTGCATATATATAGGTTGATGCATTGTAATCTTTTTTCAAGAGAGTGGTAAACAAAATTTTCCTAAAACAAAAATCACTCTATCATTTTATATGCCAACATAGTGGTATCAAGAGCAAAATTCAAATCGAAAAGTGGCTAGGCGTGAAGATTTGTAGAGGGAAAACAAGCCTCGAAGACAACAACAATGGCAAGTACAAGCAATCAAAATATAGGAGCCCAACAACCATCATTTCCTCTTTTCAATGGAGAAAATTATGATTTTTGGTACATGAAGATGAGAACTATTTTTCTTGCATACGATCTTTAGGAATATGTCTTGATTCAAGAAGGTGTTGTTGAGACAATCGTTCCAAGGATTATCAATGCAATCAAAGCAAAGAAGGCTTGAAAGATTCTTTAAAAGGAGTATAGAGGCACATTGATGGTAAGAATGATAAAAATTCAATCTTTGAGAAAAGATTTTGAAAATATGAAGATGAAAGAAATGGAGTTGTTGAGAGACTATTTTTCTAGACTTGTGGAAGTTGTGAATCAAATGAAGACATATGGAGAAAATATTTCGAATCAAAATTGTTGAGAAAATATTAATTAGTTTGCTACGAAGTTTGATCACATTGTTGCCGTTATTGAAGAAACTAAAGAAATTGACAAGTTGAGTGTTGAAGAGTTCATGGGTTCAATTAAAATATTTGAGCAGAAGTTGAGTAGGCACTCCAAAAAATCAATTGAAAGTGTCTTTCAATCTAAACTCAATGTTAATTCAAAGTCAAGAAAGAGACTCATTAAGAGTGAGTCATCTAGAGGTGGAAGAAATGGAAGAGGATGAGGAAGAAACAATTTTGAGAGAAGTGGAAATGTGGAGTCCACTCAACAAAAATGTGGAATTTTTAAAAGAAGTAGTCATGTTGATAAAGATTGTTGGTTCCGGGGAAAAGTTCAATGCTACAATTGTAAAAAGTTTAGGCATATTAAAAAAGATTGTCATTTAAAAAAAAATGAGCAAGCAATTTTTTCCGAATAGCAAGAAAGTGAAGCAAATTTGTTTTATGCTTGTCAAGCAGCATTGGAACAAAAGAATGATGTGGTTTCTTCATAGTTGGTGTAGCAATCACATGACTGTAGATGAAAATATTTTCGTGGAGATTGATACTTCCTCAAATTCCCAAGTTAAGATGGAAAATGGTTCCTTAGTCCAAGCAAAAGGAAAATGTACAATTAATATAGAGACAAACAAAGGCACAAAGTATATTCGGAATGCATTGGTAGTTATGGATTTGGAGCAAAACTTATTAAGTGTTGGGCAAGATTTATGACAAAGTGGGGAGAAGACAAGTTGTAGCAACAATCAAGATGGAAAATAATAAAAGTTTTTCTTTTAGTTTCCCGTATTAAAAAAATATGGCCTTAAAGATGGACGTGGTTGATCAGTCAAGGCTTTGGCATAGAAAACTTGGGCACTTGAATTTTTAAATTTTGAAGATTCTTCAACAAAAGAACATGGTGTATGGGTTGCCGACTATACAAGAAGTGCAAGAGGTTTGTGAAGGTTGTGCATTTGGCAAGCATCATCGAGAGTTAGTTCCCAAGAAGAAAGTATGGAGATCCAAAGCACCAGTGGAGCTTATCCATACCGATGTATATGGGCCTATGTCAACACCAAGTCATGGAGGTAACGAATATTTTATAATTTTCATTGATGAGTTTACAAGAATGACATGGGTGTATTTCTTGAAGAAAAAATCGGATGTTTTCTCAATTTTAAAAAAATTTCAAAAAATTGTTGAGAGACAAAGTGGACACTTTATACAAGTGTTGAGAAGTGATAGAGGTGGTGAGTACAACTCCCATGAATTTGAGAAGTTTTGTGAAGATATTGGCATGGAGAGGCAATTAACGGTTGGATACAGTCCACAACAAAATGGGTGATGGAAAGAAAGAATAGAACCATTGTTGAGATGAAGAAATATATGCTTCATGAGAAGGCGTTACCCAAGTCCTTATGGGGTGGAGCGGTATATACGACGATTTATTTGATGAATAGATGTCCAACAAAGGCAGTAGAAAATAAAACTCCATTTGAGGCTTGGTGTGGAAGAAAACCAACTTTGAATCACTTGAAGGTATTTGGTTGTATTTTCTTTGCTCATGTTCCAAAAGAAGTAAGGCACAAGCTTGATGAAGCTAGTGAAAAATGCATCTTTGTGGATTATAGCTTAAAATCAAAGGACTATAGACTCTTTAGTTTGAAGAAAAATAAATTGATTATTTGTAGATATATGTTTTTTAATGAGAATGCCTCTTGGGATTGGAAAGAAAAGAAAGTTCAAGATCAAGTTACTACCTTCAATGAAGAACTTGAGAATCAAGAAGATGAAGTTGAAGATATTCTTGAAGCTCCACAAGAGATATCTCCTATTGCTAGTTCACAATCATCTCCAACTTCTCCATCAAGCTCAAATTCCTCTTCTCCAAGTTCAACTCCAAAAAGAATGAGAAGGCTTAGTATGTATATGCAAGTTGTAATTTTTTTGTTGTTGAACTGGAGTGTTTTGAAGATGCTATTAAAGAAGAAGAAGCATAAAAAAAGTCATGGAAGAAGATATCTATGTGATTGAAACGAACAAAACTTGGGAGTTGGTAGAAAGGCCAAAAGACAAAGAAGTGATTGGAATGAAGTGGATTTTTTTAAAAAAACGTTTAACCCAGAATTGATCCATTCAAATAAAAAAAAGCAAGACTTATAGCAAAAGGGTATAATCACCAACCAAGAATTGATTTCTAAGAAACATTTGCACTGGTGGCTCAGCGTGATACTATTAGAACTTTTATTCCTTTGGCGGCTCAAAAAGGTTGGTTCTTGATTCAACTTGATGTAAAATCAGCTTTTGTAAATGGAGTTTTAAAATAGGAAGTTTATGTAGAGCAATCACCAGGCTTTCTAGCAAAAGGAGAAGAGAAGAAGGTATACAAGTTGAAGAAGGTTTTGTATGGCCTAAAACAAGCTCCCTGAGTACGGTATTGTGAGATTGATGCTTATTTCAATGTAAAAGGCTTTGAAACAAGCAAAAGTGAGCCAAGTTTTGATGTCAGGACACAAGGTACAACCAGTATTCTTATTATCTCTCTTTATGTTGATGATTTGGTGTTTACTGATAGTGATGAAAATATGATTAATGATTTTAAATTGGAGATGATGAAGAAATAATAAATGAGTGATTTGGATTTATTGCATTACTTCTTGGGCATTGAAATTTATCAAAAAAAAGATTTTGTTTCTATATGCCAAAAATAAATATGCAAAAACTTTACTTGAAAATCTTAAAATGTTAAATTGCAAATCGGTTACAACTCTTTTGGTTGTGAGTGAAAAATTGATGAACAAAGATGGAAGCAAAGAAGTTGATGAATCTATTTATAGAAGTTTGGTTGGCGGTCAATTGTATTCAATGGCTACAAGACTAGATATTATGTATGCTACAAGCTTATTATCTTAGTTCATGCACAAGTCAAGCCAAATCCATCTTGGGGACAACCAAGAGGGTGTTGAGAAATAATTTTGGTATTTTTTATGAGAAGAATATTGATGTAAAGTTGATTGGGTTTTGTAATAGTGATTGAGCCGGGTTTTGTTTTACTTCTCCTTCCAACTATTGTTTGTCTGTTCTCCACCCGTTCACAAGTAGGAGTTCTAATTTTGATTCCACAAAGTATTCCCAATTACGAATGTCATTATCTTTATGTTAGCTTGGAACTTATATATATATATATATAGGTAAAAGAGCATCTTTTATGTTACTAATATTGTTGGTGACAATTGTTTTCAAAATACCAAATAATGAAGGAAATCGTACAAGACCTGTCAAAATTCCAGTGTGGCCTTGCTCATCTCTTCCATCAGTAAAATATAAGATTCATATAATAATTTTCCCTTTGTGTTCAGTGTCAATTTAGTTTATTAGAATTAATATTTTATTTTAAACATTTTAGTGAGGCATACAAATGCTATCTCTTACCATCAATGAGAATTACGATTCTGATGTTCTAGATGATATTGAGGCGTACATTCCACAATAGGATAGTTCTTGGGGTATGCTTGTCTTGTTTAGTATTTTATGTGGCAACCTATGTAATCTAACAGGACCTTATGTTGTTTTTGGATATCTATTTTCAGGGAAAGTCTGCACCTTAGAAATATAGGATGGACATTTAGTAGATTTCACATGTTTGAGTTAGGGTTAGTTTATTTTCTAATTCCATGAACTGTTTCTTTTAATATATAACATTCTCTATACAAGAGTGTTGATTTTGTTGTGTAATTTCTGCAGGCCTGGATGATATGCCAGCCCATATCCAATCTTCAATGTTTGGTTGCACACTTATATGTGATGATTTCATGCTTGCTAAAATGTTTATTTACTCTAAAATTGTATTTTCCTTGGTTTCTAATTAACCATGTCCATTCTTATTTAGGGTTGCAATTACAAATGGGTAGCTTAACATGGGAACCTGGCAGGTATATGAAATGAGTACACCTTTAAAATTCCTCTGAAAGTTATAAACAATCAATGACACACCTTTCAAATTTTCATGTGGATGTTACCCATGCTTTACATCTAACATGATGTTTATGGAAATTAGTTGCTTTGGGACACACATGTTGGAATTTGTAGTGATAAAGCTAGCGAAAAGTAAAAAACTAAATTGAAAAATATCAATGAATCATAATTGGGAGGCAATTCCAATCCTCTTATTGTTTGGTCAATGATAAAATTGGTTAGAAAAAATTTCTGTGAGACACTGTATGTGAATGTCGTAGTCTTTTACAACCTATTTGAGATCTTTTTGCTCTCACCATAACGCTCGGTCTAATATAAAGACGAAAAAAATGAAGATATTTCCTTTATTACACATAATAGATAGATGGTTCTTATAGTGTAAATGGCAGGGTTAGCCATTTTTTTGGACCTAGTTGCGTAGGGCTTAACTTCATCAAGTGTATGGATGCAATTCGCTATTTAATCCATTTGAATGTATATATATCTGTTAAAAGGATCATACGGGAAACAACTGTCTCTCTCTCTCTCCCCCCCCTTCCTAGTTCCCCCCATCCCTCTCCTCTCCTCCAATAACGAAGAGGTGTAGAGTGAGGTCATTTCTCAATCTTGTTTATCCTCATTTTGACCATTTGGCATCTCTCTGCTTCTCTGGTAACACAAGCACAAATACTTGGCTCAGGTCATGTCTAAAGCATCTATGTAATTAGCTCTATAAGCAGTTCAACTTCTCCGTGTAATATTACACATCTATGTAAGACTATTTCTTTCTACTATATATTGTGCTTGGGATATGGTGGTCATTAAAATATTTAATGTTAAGTAAAAAAATAATGTGAATCATTGTTATTGTTTAATGTATTGATTCGGTTGTCAAGATTTAAATAAAAAGGTGCTATGGTGACTTGAACCAATACATGCCTCTTAGGGATAGGAGCCTTAATCGCTTGCCAACCAAACAAAGGGATGTGCCTTTTAGTGAATTAGAAACATTTTCAATGTATTCTCTAATATTTGATAAGTTGTGATTTCTCACAAGTACTATTTCATTTATTAGTTGTGACTTTTCATAAATACCATTTCTTTTATATAAGTTAGAGTAATACGATATATCACACTCACATCCTATTTTGATCATACCAAGTAGTATGTGACATATTTATCACCATTAGATGACAAAGAAGCATGCAATAAATGATTATTTAATAGTGATAAATGTGCCACATCTTATTAAGCGGGATAAAAGTGGGATGGTAGTATGGTGTATAGAATTTTCCTATAAGTTATGACCTTTCACAAGTGTTATTTTATTCCCGTTGTGACTTTTCACAAGTGCCCTTTCATTGTCTATAAATAGGGAACCTCACCTACATATTTATTCACTCCAAACTTTCTATAAAAATTAGAAAAACACTTCCTCCTTTTGCCTTTCTTTCTTTGGGCTTTGACTATTTTATATTGGGTTCGAGGATTTCCTTTTGTGTGCATTGACAAGGAGATTAACGGGAATCGACGGTGTTATATCTTGGGAGTAAACTGTTAAGAAGCCTAGTGCATGTTTAAATTTGGAGGTGGCGGAATCTATTCTAAGGAAAGCGTTCATCACAATGTGTCTCAACACAGGGTTCTCTCTTTCTAATTTGTTCTTGTTATTTTACATATTCTCTAGTTTAAAAGGTATTTGCACATATATAATTTATTATAGAAAATATTCCGAACAATGTTAGAGTAAATATTCTCTTTGTTAAACTAGAAGTGTGTTTTAATTGATTGGTTGTTACCATGACTTCAAACGAACCTATTGCACCCAATAAATTTGGAGGAGTCAATTTTAAGCTTTGGCAAGAAAAGATGAAAATTTTTCTTATAATGTTTAGAGTATATTTTGTTATTGAAAATGATCCTCCTTCTAATGATTTACATGAGACCGCTTGTACTGTTGAATTGCAAACCTATGCAAAAAAAGATAATTTGTGTAGTGTGAGATTTTAAATCATTTAAGTGATATACTTTTTTATGTTTACCTATACTGCCAAAGAGATTTGGAATGCTCTTGATAAGAAATATGGTTTACAAGATGCCGAAATGGATAAGTAGTAAGTACACCGCAAGCTTATTTCCTAACTTTAAGATGGATGATTCCAAATCTGTGTTAGAGCAAACCCATGAGTTAACTATCATTTACCATGCAGTGGGCCAATGGGAAATGGGTATTACCGAGCGTCTCCAAGTTGTTTGTACAATAAAGAAGTTTCCTCACTCATGGAAGAATTTTGGATTATCTCTTAAATAAAAGACTGAAGATATGACTATGAAAACATTGATCTCCGCAATTATAATCCAAGAACAACACTTGGGAAATGATCATATCCCACCATTAGTTTCTGATTTTCAATCTGAAGCAAATATTGGAGAAGGCCACATAGGAACCCATTACATCATAAGTCCAAATTTAATAAGGGTAAAACTAGTTATGGGCATAATTTGAAACCAAAGTCTTATATTAACAAGGATGATAAGAGACACATTTATTTTAACTGTAACAAACTGGGTCATTTGGCCAAAAATTGTCGCTATAAGAAGAGGAAAAACCAAGGCAACAAACAACCAAGATCACCTAACCCAAAGGCTCATATGGTGCTTTCCGTGACCGACTCCGTTTGAACTGATGAATGGTATGTAACCATTTGTCCCCAAGGTTATCTGGCTTGTAGTGCTACTGATTGGATAGTAGACATAGGAGCCAATGTATATGTCACTTCTAACTACAATATTTTTTCAACATATCATAATGCAAGTAGTATGAAAATGATGATGGATAGCTCCACCTATGCACAAGTATTTGGAATAAGCAAAATTGAACTCAAACTAATGTCTAGAAATATTCTTCCATTAGAAGAAGTGTTTTACATGCCAGAGGCAAGAATGAACCTTATTAGTGGATCTTTACTTAGTGAGGTGGGCTACAGATTATTATTTCAATCCAATAAAGTTATTGTATCTAAATATGAGTCATTTGTGGGGAAAGGTTACGTGAGTGATGGTTTGTTTGTAATAAATGTTCAAAATAAAGTAGTAGACAAATTTGACTCTAATAATAAATTTACATTTTCTACATGTCCCTCTTCAATATGGCATGCTAGATTAGGCCATTTTATATTAATTATCATAATGTTAAAAGAATTATGGATTTAGAGATTATTCCTAAAGTTCCTATTCATTTGGATGAAAAATACTTAATATGTGTTCAATTTAAACAGCCTAGATAACCATTTAAATTTATTGTAAGAAACTTGTCACTACTTGAGTTAATTCATAGTGATGATTGATATTTAAATAGTAGCTACTCTAAATGTGGTAATAAATACTCCATTACTTTTATAGATGATATGGCTAATTTTTTTATGTTTACTTGATGAAAACAAAAGATGAATCTTTTAATAAATGTTTCATCTATAAAACTGAAGTTGAAAACAAATTGGAGAGAAAGAGAAAGATTAAGATTATCAAGTCTGATAGAGGAGGTGAATACTCCTTTAATCAATTAATTCAATATTGTAAGGAGGATGATATTATACATGAGTAAACCGCTTCATATTCTCCTCAATCAAATGGTGTTGCCAAAAGAAAAAATAGAATTTTGATAGATAAGGTTCATGCTCTCTTGTTCCAATCTACCTGAGCAATGGTAGGGGGAAGCAATATTTGCATCTTGTTTTATCTTGAATAGAGTACCATCTAAGGGGTATAATATGATACCATATGAACTCTAGAAGGGTAAAATACCCAATATTAATTTCTTTAGAGTTTGGGGTTGTCTTGTAAAGGTTAATGTTCCAAAAATTAAGAAAATGAAACTTAGTTCCAACACAGTAGATGCAATATTCATTGGGTATGCTAGACATAGTTTTGCATATAAGTTTTTTATTATCAAACCACAAGTCCAAGGTTTTGATCTCAATACCATCATGGAGTCTAGGGATGCAACATTCTTTGAAGATTTATTTCCTTTCAAAAATAGAGTAAAAAGGTCTTTATTTACATTAAGTTTTCCTTCAACCAGTATTCAACCTATCATTTTATCTAATCCTGAAAGTTCATCTAGATTATAAAATGAACTTGGTAGAGGGAAATAGGAAAGGAAAATGACTTTGGACATGATATTTATACTTATTCTGTGGAAGAAGATCATTTAACTTTCACGGATGCCATGATTTCCAATGATTATTCTTTCTGGAAAGAAGTGGTAAATAATGAGATTGAATCTCTTAAGATTAATGGCACCTGGAACTTGTGTTATCTTTCTCTAGGATGTAAAACCATTGGATGTAAATGAATTTTAAAAAGAAATTGAAACCTGATGGTACTATTGATAAATTTAAAACTAGGCTAGTTGCAAAAAACTTTACACAAAGAAAGGGTATCGATTATTTTGATACTTATTTTCCTATTACTAGAATAACCCACTATTCGTGTTTTAATTGCTCTAGCTGCAATTCATAAACTTGATGTAAAAACTATTTTTTCTTAATGGCGATCTAGAAGAAGAAATATACATGGATCAACTAGAGACTTTTGTGGTTCCAGGATAGGAAAGATAATTTTGTAGACTTTTTTTTTTCAAGAAAATAGAACCTTTATTAAAAGACCCTCACTAAGGCAGAAGAATAACCATATACAAGCAAGCAAGAAGCTAGAGATTATCTACATAAATAAGGTAATTCCCAATAATCCGTTTGCAAGAGTCCCCGTAATCTGCCAATACCCACATTGGTCCCGTTGAACTCCATGATCCTGCTTTTCGCACCTTCCTTTGCTAAAAAATAGCTACCATGTTGGCTTCTCTATATATATGGAAAATATGAAAGTTAAGCCTCCGGAAAAGTGATTTAATTTCTTCCCAAAATTTCCACATATACCAAAGATTACATACACCCGATTTAAGCCATCCCACAACAACTGATGAATCCGACTCAACTAACAAGTTCTGAATGCCACGTTGCTTCGCCAATCTTAATCCATCCAACATTGCAAGACCCTCAGCAACCGAATTAGATACCACACCATATGAATGTGCAAATCCCACCATCAGCATTTAGTTTTAACCATCCATTCGTTGGTCTAGACCAAGCTATGACTTTGGGAGGCTTATGAATAATAGGAATAACAGGGCAGTTTAACTCTCTTAGTCTTCTTTCATCTCTACTGTCCAACCTTGAGAATTTCCACACCTGCCTAGCTATATTCAAAAGGAATGATTTCACCACTCGAGCTACATTTTCCTAGGTTGAAGCCACATCCTCCATACGTGCTCGACTGCCAAAGAGCCCAAGTGATCAGAATGGGCAGAATACCACTACACAATCCTGCTTGGTGCGATTGATTTGCACGGAACCACTAGATATTAACTACACTTTGCCAAGAACGTCGTTGCGGTAATCTAATCCCAAATATGCCAGCAAAATAATTCCAAACTTTATGGGCCACTTCACCATCACACAATACATGATCAATACTTTCACCCTGAGGATGCAAGCAGCAGTTGCATCTGGAAACCATTGATATGCCAATTTTTTGTATCTTATCATCCACTGGTAAGGCTTCCTTACGGGCTCTCCAATAGACGAAAGACATCTTCTTAGGAACATGTTAATGCCAAAGCCACTTCTTCCAAGGACAATTACTTTCTCTTCTACGAAGAATCTCCCATGCCGATTTAGTACTAAAATTTCCATCCGTTTCCGACATCCAGATTAAAACATCCCTGCCCGTTCTCACCGTTACTTGGGAAGATACAATTTTCCTCATAATCTCTGTTCGAACCATCTGACTGAGCTGCCGCTCATCCCATCTTCCATTTACGAACACTGATTGCACTTTCAACAAAGGATTATCCCTCACCTCTGTAGTTTCTGCCAAGGATCCATCCCTTAGCCAATTGTCATACCAAAAGTTTATTTCCCCGCCACAAACCAGGTATTTTGAATTCTTCATCAGCAAGGGATGCATAGCCAAAACACCCTTCCAGAATCGAGAAACCCTCTATTTACATACTGATGCTAGATGGACATCCCCAACATATTTGTGCCGAAAACATTCCGCCCATAATGAGTTTCCAACAAGAAGTTTACAAGCAAATTTTGTAAATAAAGAAGATTGCACCTCTGAGAAATCCTGAATGCCCAGTCCCCCCTTCTCTACTGGTAAACAAGTTCTACTCCAAGCCACCCATTTTATTTTCCTTACCTCCTCCCCACCACCCCAATGAAAATTGGAGAAAAAGGAACTTAAAGTCTTGTAAACACCCTTAGGAGGATTTAGAACAGATAATACATGTATGGGCATGCTACAAAGAACATGTTTGATGAGTGTAATTTTTCCTCCAAAGGACAAGAGTTTACTTTTCCAACCTGCCAATTTTTTTTGCACCTTTAGAAATAGCGGCTCAAATAAACGGATAGTAAGTCTCCCCACATGCAATGGAACTCCAAGATAACTACAAGGCCATTTCCCCTCCACAAACCCTATCACCCGAAGCACCTCAGTTCTTCTACTGAGAGAAATTTTGTTTGAGAAATAAATAGAAGATTTCAAGGGGCTAACAAGTTGACCAGAGATAGCTTTATACGTATGCAGTGTTTTCATAATCTGCCGAACAGAACTTAGCCCACCATTCGAAAAAACAAGAAGGTCATCCGCATAGAACAGGTGACTAATCCTTTCCCCCCCATGGCTGAACGGCTTAATACCAGTGGTAAACTCTGCTTGAATCATACGTGAAGTAATTCTTCAGATAAAATAAAGAGATATGGTGATAAGGGATCTCCCCGTCGAAGCCCCCGAGAAGGCTTAAAGAAACCTTTAACCTTCCCATTCAGCATAATAGAACACATAGGAGAAGCAATACAATTAAAAATAAGATCCTTCCATTTTGCCGAAAAACCCAACCGCCGCATGACTTCCAACAAAAACTTCCAATTCACTCGATCATAAGCTTTCGTCATGTCAATCTTGATCATAATATTTCCCCCCCAAGCTCGCCGATTAATACCATGAACCAATTCCTGGGCAATGGCAATGTTGTCGAAAATACTATGCCCTTTAAGAAAAGCCAATTGCTCCCCATAAATTAATTTACCCATAAATGGCACTAATCTATTGACCATGATTTTTGTCAAAACCTTATACACCACTGACCACAAACTTATGGGGCGGAATTTTGCAAAACTATCTGGCACATCCACTTTTGGAATCAACACAGTATTTGTAGCACCAAAAAAAGTAGAAAGTGGTACTCCATCAAAAAATTCAATCGCCATGTTTAACAAATCTTCCTTAATAATATCCTAAGCATACTGAAAAAAACTTGCCGCGAAACCATCAGGACCTAGGCTGCTATCCTGAGGAATTGACCATAACGCCTCATTGACTTCCTCCATTACTGGAATCCTGCAAAGAAATAAATTTTCCTCATCTGTAATGGCCGACGTTAATAAATCCATAATATCCGAATCTTCCGAGACCAGGGACGTCGTCAATAGTTCTTGAAAGAAATTGACCGCACCACTATGCACGTCATCTGCTGAGTTGAGAATGTGCCCATCCTTAAGTTTCATTTGTTCAATGCTTTTATTCTTCCTCTTGCATTTCACCAATGTATGGAAGAATGCCGAATTCGAATCTCCTTCCTTGGGCCACTTAATCTTGGATTTTTGGCATCCTATAATTTCTTCTCGATGCAAAATTTGTAAGTGATGATGCTTACAAGACAATAGCTCTTCCTCTGCATCTTGGGAGAAATTTTCAATTACATTTTGTTCTAAAGCCTCCAGATCAGCTTCAATAGCTTTTAACTCCAACTCCACCCTGCCAAAAATGTCCACATTCCACTTCCTCAGCACCCCTTTTAATTTTTTTAACTTCCCACTCATCTTGACCATCGCACATCCTGTTACCTCTTGCTCACAGCACTCACGGACCACATCCAGAAAATTATCATGGGTACACCACATGCGTTGGAACCTGAAAGATTAAGGTCCACTGTGTCTCTCCCAAAGTAGTTCAATAACTATTGAACAATGATCCGATGATGTTCTAGATAAATACTCCATCCATCCATCATCAAATGAAGATAAAAACTCCGTATTTACTAATACTCTATCAAGATGAGCCCAGATTCTACCACCCCCTAGCCTTCCATTACACCAAGAGAATCTCTGCCCAGTCGACTGAATATCCAACAAACCACATTCTTGGATACAATTATTGAAGTCCATAATAGCACGAGGAGAACGGGCCGACCACCAATTTTCTCATGCATTGAACGAAAAATATTAAAATCCCCTCCCAGTAACCAAGGGAAACCATCCACTACAAATCCACCAAGATACCTCCAAAGAGACAAACATTGCTGTTGAAAATAGCTAGCGTACACAATTGTAGTAAGGACCCGAGAAGCTCCAGAAGAAAACCAACCAGATCAAGCCTGGTCCATAACAGAAATTACCTCAAAAGCAATCCCCTCAACCCAAAACAACCATATTTTACCTCCAACATCATTATTATGACAAAAATTTGGAAGATGCAACCACCTAGCCCAACGCTTGCATTTATTAACAGAAAGAAAATTTTCTAGTAAAGCCACCATTAATGGCTTATGTTTATTCAAAATACGTCTCATTCTAGCCTTTGAAGAACAAATACCCCTAATATTCCAAATAAGGACCTGCATAATTAATAATGTTTGTTAGAACGAGTAACTCTGTCAAGAGCAACTATAACTTTCTTTTTCTTTCCACTACGCAGTTGTTTAATCGGAATAGAAACTTCAATATCCGACTTATAACATTTCACAGCCAACTCTTCCAATTCCTCCTCCCCTTCCATATCCGATACTGAATGGCAAAGCATCCTATCCGAGATCCCCAAACCATGCCCCTCCTCTCCCCCTCCATCATCATCCCTACATAGTTCATACTCCAATGCTTCACCAATGGCTTTTAGAGAGCTTCTAGGAGATAAACCTCCTACATTAAACTCCTCTACCTCACCCAGAACCGCTTCCCTCTTAGTCTGCTGAGCCCAAGAATCCATTTTGGATGGATCTTTCTCCCTTTGCAACAAGTCCTTCTCAACATTTGGAACCGCACCACTAACCTGATCCACAAATTCCTCCCACAAAGGCAAACTGAGATCTGCTCAGGATGACAGTGCACAGGTAGTTGATCGAACAATTCACCCTGCACATTCACAAACAGGACCTTATTCAAATTGTGTTCCACACCTCCTTTGCGTTCATGAATATCTACTAGAATTTTTTCCCATCCAACGTTCCTCGTGTTCACCTTAGCAATATCATGCGAAATATCGAGACCTTTTTTCACACCAACCATCTTCCATTCCTGCTTTGATTCCCCTTTCCACCCTCCTCCAAAGGTACCTTCGACTTACCTTTCTTAATCGATTTGTCCTTAGACCCACAATTTGATTCCAGATGACCTTGTTTTCGGCACCATCCACAAAACGACAGGACTGCTTCATAAACAATTTATTGATAATGACTTGAATAGAGTCCCGGGGGACTCAGCTAAAAATAATACCGAAGAGGTTTAGACACATCCAATTCCACACATATTCTTGTCGCTTCTGGTCTCATCACACAAGCCATGGCATTGTCACGCTTTAAGAACCTTCCCAAATCACCTCCAATACTCTTCAAAATAGAGGAATGAAAATAGTTTGGAGGAAGACCTGGTAACGAAATCCACACAGGAACCAATAGAGAGTCTTCTTCTTCAGTGAATTCTGAAGTCCAATGAAAAACACAAAACGGAACCCCTTGAATATCCGCATTACCCCTCGCCATCACATTCACAAAATCCTCCTCTGTCAACAAACGAACCAAAAGGTTTCGAGAATGTTTCAACTATCCCACCACAGGCATGGCTTTCAAATTCGAACATTTTTTAATGAATCCCCTGACTTGGTCCATTGAAGGCCTTCGACAATGAAATTTTAGTACCACTGAAAATCGAAAAGGTTCTGCCTATTTGTTAATCTCTATTTTAGAAAAGAGAAAGCACATTTCACCATCATTGAAACGTGGTTCTCTAAAAGGGAGATCAACCTCTGGTAAAGGTTGTGGCCTCTACACCACAATATCTGCAAAACAACTCCCTGTAGTGCCCATAGGCATTCCAGACCCCGCATTCATCCCTAGCTTTCTCTCCAACTTTGAACCATCACCATCAACGGCCAGACCCACCGAGGAAAACGACGGGGCGGCAAGAGGAATCATGCACGAAACCCTAGAACGTACCCCATTTTGTAGACTTATTAAATCTTTTTATAGTTTAAAACAAGCCCCTAAATAATGGCACCAAAAGTTTGATGAAATACTTTTATCTGATGGTTTTAAGATAAATGAATGTGATAAGTGTTTATACATGAAAATAGTTAATGGTTCATGTGTAATGCTATATCTTTACGTTGATGATATTCTCATCTTTGGTGCCAATATATATATTGTCTTTGATGTTATAAACTTTTTATTTAAGAACTTTGACATGAAAGACATAGGAGAGGTACAAGTAATTTTTGGTATTAAGGTAATGACATCTCATGATGGTATTAGCATAAACCAATCTCATTATATTGAAAAGACTCTTAAGAAGTTTGAGAGATTCGAATGAAAACCTGTTAGTACTCCTCTTGATCTTTGTTTGCATTTAAGTAAGAATCTTGAAGATCTTGTGTCACAACTAAGATATTCCCCAGATTATTGTTATATTACTGTATATTGCTAGCTCTACTAGACCTGATATTTCATATGTTGTGAGTAGACTTAGCAGATATACTAGTAGGCCTGATGATTCTCATTGGAAGGCATTAGACATAGTTCTTAACTATTTGAGAAGAACCATGACATATGGTATCCATTCTTCTGGGTATCCCACTGTATTAGAAGTATATATACAATGATGCTTGTTGGATAACTGACATAGTAGATCGTAAGGGAATGAGTGAATATATTTTCACTTTTAGTAGAGCAGCTATGACTTAGAGATCTTTCAAGCAAACTGTAATCCCACGATCTGCTATGGAGGCTGAATTAATAGCCTTGGATACTACCAGATATGAGGCAGAGTGGCTTAATAATTTATTATCAGAAATTCTACTAGTTAAAAAGCCAATGCCAGCTATTTATTTTTGTTGTGACAATCAGGCTGTGAGAAGTATTTGTAATAATAAACACTTTAATCATAAGAGGAGACATTTGAGTAGTAGTCATTTTTATACGATAAGATACCTGATAAAGAATGAATACCTGACTTTGGAATATGTAAATTCAGAAGATAAGTTAGCAAATCCTTTGACGAAAGGACTGGCAATGTCGAAGGTTATACGTACATCAAGAGGGATGGGATTGAAGCCCATTAATTAGATCACCGATAGGGGTAACCCAACCTTCCTAACTAGAGGTTATTGAATTCCATGTACCCTTGGAGGACTCACCTATGTGTGTGAACCATTGTCATTGTTCAATGTATCGGTTCGGTTGTCAAGATTTAAATAAAAACGTGACATGGTGAATCAACCAGTGAATTCCTCTTGGGGATAGGAGCCTTAACTACTTGTCAACCAAACAAAAAGTTGTGCCATTTGGTAAACTAGAAACATTTTCAATGTATTCTCTAAATATTTGAGAAGTTGTGACTTCTCACAAGTACTATTTCATTTATTAGTTGTGACTTTTTACAAATACAATTTTATTTATATAAGTTGTGACTTTTTACAAATATCATTTCATTCTAGTTGTAATTTTTCACAAGTGTTATTTCATTCTCTATAAATAGGGAACCTCACCCACAATATCATTTCATTCTCTATTTCGAGGATCTCCTTTTATGTGCACTGACAATAAGATTAATGGGAGCCAACGTTATTGTATCTTGAAAATAGACTGCCAAGATGCTTAGTGCATGTTTAAATTTGGAGGCGGAGGAATCTACTTTAGGGAAAGCATTCATCACAACGTACCTCAACACCGAATTCTCTTTTTCTAATCTGTTCTTGTTATTTTAGATATGTTCTAGTTTAAAAGCATTTGCACATATATCCAAAATATTGCCAAACATATGGCAGAGTGAGAACCGCGACATTAACGCTACTCCACGCAATATTGTGGTTACCCTCAATGGAATATAGGTCCTCGAATATGCAAAGGTTTCTGTTTCTGTTTCTTTTTCTGTGTCTGTTTATTTTCCTTTTCTGTGTACGCAAAACAATATTGTTCTTAATTTGTGTTTACTTTACAACTTCTGTCTGACGTGTGGGTAAGCGGATATTAGTCATGGTGCGCTACCATGTTACTACTTGGTTTTAAAATTCTGAATTTAGTGAATATGACAATATCTCAGTAATGCTAAGAGTTCAGACTATTATATGTGGTTGCGTTTAGATTGCTTATTTTTCCAACTCATGACAACAGCATTCCGGGTCTCACAGGAGTAGGAAAATTTTTTGACAAAATAAATCTCAGATTGACTTTCAACAGATCGTGACAAATGCAGTACTAAGCTAAGAGTTCAGACTATTATGTGTTGCAAATCTTTTCGATGGTATCGGCTATTAATGTTGTTATATTTCTTACATAGGATTGAGATACTTCCAATTGTCTGCCTAAGTTGGTTACTCTTAATTTTCCTTATTTATGTCGATCCCTCTCTGAGCATTTCAATTTTTCCGTTTTGGTGGGACCCAAAGGTAGAAGAAAGTGAGAATTTCATGTTTCTCGCCTTTTTGGTTAGCTAATGTTGCTCGATATCTTGAAATAAGGAAAAAAAGGAGAGAGAATCCATAAAGGATAGTGCTGAAACAGTCTATGAATGAGTTCAAACCAACATAATCTAATTGTATATAATATATATAATTACATGACTGAAGAAATCTCTAATCAATCAATATGTAGGAAAGGAAAGAAGGCAGAAAAAAACTTGTAAAGGAAAGGAGAAGTATTCTTGCTGACGATATGTTGGGTGGATCAATGCATCATAATTCTGAACTCTTCAAAGTTGAGAACGCCATCTCCATTGAGATCAAACTTTCGGATCATAGCTTTACAATCCTGAACGGACTTGGAATCGCCAAGTCGACTCAGCATTCTCTTCAAGCTCGCGGGGGTGATGAAGCCGGACCCCTCCATATCATACATAGCAAAAGCCTCTTTGAGCGTGTCATTCTTTTCCTCTTCCCCGCTTGTCTCCATTAGCTTCTGGAATTCCTCGAAGTCCAGTAGCCCATCCCCGTTCAAATCAAACGACTTCACGGTTTCTTCCGCCTCATCCACGGACACAGTGCCCCCCACTGTGGTCACGCAGCCTTGCAGCTCGGCAAGAGATATTTTACTATCTCCATCCACGTCCAAGTAATCGAACACCCTTTGGAGCTCGCTGCAGAATTTGCTAGTCATCTCGGAATCAGAAGCCGAAAGAGAACGCTGCTTTTCAGTACTTTTTCTCGAAGACAGTTTGCGACGTAATCTTCCCATTGCTGATTTCGGAGATGTCACGTTATTAGGCTTCTCATCCATCAGAGGAGGAGGAGAAGAAGAAGAAGATGAATCTTGTTTAGCATTGATCATGACGAAGATTGAAATGCTAGCTGCTAGTACTATAGAACAAACAACTCTAGACCTCGACTGCTCGAACTCTGACACCAGAACCTTTGAAATTCAGTTGAATGAAATTAAGTTGGCTCCTTGTCCTAGTATATATAGACAGAACATGGGAGGAAAGTGGCAACGAGAGTCAAAAGCTTTAAATTAATAAAGCACAAGATAAACGAAAAGTTGTGTAACCGACGTGGGGATGGATGTTCGTACGTATCGAGATGTGGGAGATAGATAGGGAGGGAGGGGATAAGGATAGCAAGAACACGGTTTTGAGCTCACTGCCTATCTCATTACATAGTTGTTGGACCGCGTACTGCTAGTTGTATCTTTTTATTCAACGGCGGCGCGCAGCTCGTGTGGGAAGTTTCCTGCTTCCGGAGGCGAGGATGACGGGTGCGGTCCTTTGTTTTTTCCTTCTGGATCTTTTTGGAATTTTCTTATTCGTCTCTTCATTCTTTACCATTCATTTCACGATTTGGGGACCTACTCCAAGTATATATGCAGTATCTCATTAAAAAAATTATTTATTACTCTATTAATCAAAGTGTTTTTGTTGTCTTTTTACGGGATATTAAATAATTTAAAATATAATAAATAATTTGTTCATCATTTGATATAATTGCGTTAAAGCCATTATTAAAAAAATGATAAATATTATTATTTTTCTTGTTTTCTATTTTGCCTTCTTAATTGATTTGGTTCAACCATTTAAAATTGGTATAAAAATAATAAAATTATTTAAAAATCAGTCATGACAAGAATTTATATCAATAGTATATTTAACGTGTCAATAAATAAACTCTCAACTTGACTTCTTTCCATCTTTTGTTATTATAGCATGTATAATGGACTTTTCACTGGGTAGTGGGTTTCATACCGCCTCAGCTTCTACAATAAAATCTCAGCAAATATGCCTTTCACATTGTTAAGTATCATCTGCCTATAAATGGTATCTTTTCTTTGCTAGGAAAGAGGGCAAAAGTGAACAAGTGGGTCTATAATGCAATGTATTTTACCATTAATGATGCTCAGAATATAATAAAAATAATTAAATCTATCTCTTTTTATTTATTTATTTTTTTTTTGAAAGAAACATCTTTATTCATCAACAAAGATTATAATAATGATGCAATACAAGATGAGACATCCTCAAAATTAACGAGGATATCAGCAACATTGAGTGCATCTTTAGCTTGGCAACGAGCCAAATTATTGCAACTTCTAGTAATAAAATTAACAGTAGCTGAATCAAATCACTTATCCACAATAGAGTCCCAATTGACCTTGTAGACAACATGAGGTGTAGGCAGCCACTGGTGAGTCTGAGATGGAGAGGTAAGAGGATTAGTAGGAACCTGAAAGTTAATGACAGCAAGATCCTCTATTTTTTTATTGGCCTGCTTCATAAGATTTCGAGGACTATGGTTGAAAACCCAATCATTCCTTCTCCTCCATAATTTCCAAACCACCATAAACAGTTCAATTAAAGCTTCATCATTGAGATCCTCAAACATTTGTAACAGAAACTTTTTGAAACTGGTTTGATTCACACTTTGTTTATGCAATTTAGTGGAGCTAAGACACCACACATCCCTAGCAGCCGTACATTCCAACAAAGCATGTTCCACGGATTCTTCATGCAAGTTACAAATTGGGCACCAAGGGTCTGAGGCAACCTTTCTTTTGAACAGGTTCAGTTTAGTAAGCAAACTATTATGACAAGCTTTCCAAAGAAATAATCTTTCAGCATTAGGAACCTTGATTCTCCAAAGCTTGTTCCAATTCTCTATGCTGATAGGAGAATGAGAAGCCTGGCCCTTACTTCTCTGATGGAGCTCGATTTGCATGTGATAAGCACTTCTAACAGAAAAATTCCATTAGAGTTACCCCTCCAAATAATTTTATCTAGGCTGTTACAGAGGCTAATAGGAATCTATCGAATAATCTCTACTTTTGGTTGAAGAAAAATGTGGTCAATCACATATGTCAATCACATATGTTCTCCAAGCCTTGGCTTCATGATCAATCAAAGCTGAAATTCGTTTCCTCTGGATCCAAGACATCTACAAGGCTTTGAACTTTGAAAGAGGTGGGAACAGGCACTCATTTGTGATGCCAAATTTTAGTATTTGCACCATTTCCTACATGCCAAGACAAGCCTTCCTCTAGTAATGGTTTTGCAGCTATGATACTTCTCCATATGAGAGAAGGATTCCTTGTGAGTGTAGCATTGAGAAACTCACCATAAGGGAAATATTTAGCAGAAAGAACTTTTGTAGCAACGGACTCAAGATACTGAAGCAGCTTCCACCCTTGTTAGGCAAGCATAGCAAGGTTAAATTGCTTAAGATCTCTAAAGCCTAAACCACCAATTGCCTTGGCCTTGCACATTTTATCCCATGGATACCAATGAATCTTCTTCTCCTCAAATTTCTGACCGCACCAGAATTGTTGAACCAAACGACTCATTTCCATCAAAAGGGACTTAGGGATCTTGAAGACACCCATAATATAGGTAGGAATAGTTTGGATGATTGATTTGAGTAAAATTTCTTTCCAGCCAGAGATAGGTACTTCAATTTCTTTTCTATCTCTTGTTATTAGTTTAAGCTTTTAGAATAAGAAGTGATTTCATATGGTATTAGAGGAGAAGTCCAAAGTTGCTCGACTATACGGTCTACCCCATTCAATTAAATATTCCATGTGCTGGGCCACCCATTGAAGGAGAGTCTGGTCCAAACGTGAGGGGGACTATTAAGAACATAATACAAATAATTTTGTTTGGATATAGAAACGGTTTCATCTCATCTTTTCTTATCATTACAACTGTTCAAAATTCTTACACAAAATATAATAAACAATTCAACTTTTTCAAATCTCAAAACAATAATAATATTGAAAATTAATATTTTATTTAACTTTCATCTTTCATCTTAAACCATCTCATCTCATCTTATCTTATCTCATCTCACTATCCAAATGTAAATCTATCTATTCACATTAGTTTAAACTTTTGAGAAAAGTGAAGATTTCACACGTAAGCATAGAGATATGAAACAATTCACAAATCACACATTGGGCACGTTTGGACACCTGAAGTATCTAATAATTTTGTGAATAGTATTGAAATGATTTGGGTGAATAGATTTTATTGAGTTTTGTAGTTTGAAAAAATTATATTGAGTTTTGTGTTTGAATAATGATTAAGTAATAATTAGATAAAAAAATTAAAAATTATTTTATATTTGAATGATATTTGAAAATGAGATCATGAGAAGTTTTAATCTCCCTTGAATATTCTAAACCCACTACTCAAGGTTGGGGCTCCACCAATACACAAATTTATTTGTAACTAGTATGATCTTAACTTCTAGAACTCTTTACAGACAAATCGTCTGAGAGACCACATTTTGTCTAAAGTAGAGATTTCAAACCTCACCCTCCTAAGGAGGAGAGGACTTTCACTCTACGGACAAAATGTCCGAAAGACTATTTCTTTTTAATTATTAACCTAAAATAAAGGAAATAACAAAAAATGTAAATCAAACATAGGAAAATAGCAAAATCTTGGAAAGCTATAGATTCGTATTTTCAACCTTAGAGGAAATAAAAAAGGCAAACACAAGGACTGTGGTGATGCATGAGAGACATGCGCCACCCTGGAAGTACAGCGGACAATCAAGTTTAAAGAAATTGATGGCCCTGGTCCCAGAAATGTCATGCTTGACGAAAGTAGAGCTCCCATTGCAGTCTGCGTGGATGTCATGTGCACACTTTGTACTGCACGTATGGTTCACATGTCACCCTGTTCGAAGAGATTCTTCACCCATATGAAGGATCGGCGCCTTCAAAATCTTGCAGTGGGGTGCGTGGTGGTCACGGAGCTCCCGAGATTAACAGATCGACATTTTGCCTTATTTTGAAAGAAAAACACATAAACCAGAAAAAATAAAAGAAAAAACTAGAGAGAAGAGGGAGGAGGGAGGAGGGAGGAAGGGAGGGAGGAGCCGAAGCTCCAACCCCCCCTCCTTTAGTTTGAGTTTTTTGAGGGGGGCTGTTCTAAAGAGAAAAGGAGAGAGCGAGTTGTGAGCTAGGGTTTCAATTAAAAAACAAAACCCTTTCAAGTCAATCTGTCTTGAATATTCATATGCTTGTTTATTTGTATTTTCATCTTTAAGCAAGAATACTATTTATTGCCAATTATATTTTAGAATTGAAATAATAATTCATTTTCAATTGTTAAATGTCCTTATGGTCGAAAGGTACCCCCAATCTGCCATTATATCAAAAGATCTAATGGCCTCTCTAGACAAATCAACATTCCATATATCCAAGCACGGCATTGGCAATATTTCAGTAAGTACGACGCATCAAGTTGCTACTTAGCTCTCTCAATGTTATCGTTCAAAATTATCACTCGAGTATTTCAATTTTTTTAATTTTTTTTTTACTTTATAGTTAAAAAAATGATTATTAGTGAAATTGTATTTTTTTTTAATTTTTTCTTAATGGTTAAGGATGTTAAAAAATACATAAAAATGATAATAAAAAAATATAAATTTGTACTAGTGGTACGCTCTGCGGTAAATGCTGGGCGACCCACTAGCACCATCCTAATTCTATTACACTATAGCTCATATCTTCTTATCCACTGATATTTGTGTGCGTGCATGCAATGATCATATGCAATCAAGAGCTTTCTCCCCCTTCCTCGACTACTCTTGGTGTTGGAGTATTGGTTTTATGAACTTGTCTAATTGCACCAGGAACTTCTGATTTTAATAATGTTGCATCACATAATGTTAACTTGAGAAACCAAGTAGAAGGGACGTTTACATCCCCTACTGGGCTGGGCTTAATTTATCCCAAAAGGCCCAGTGACTAAAACACAGTCTGCCCACAAGTCAGAGAAAGGGGAAGGAGGCCCAGAGCTTGAGTGAGAAGATAATAGACATGGAATAATGGGACGTCGACATTTTTGACACTGCCCTACACACGCACCTAGTGGCAAGATCACACTGCAATAGAGGATAGATATGGAACGGGGACAGAGATCACACCCCCTGATTATGCCCAAAGAATAACCCGATAGTTGTAGCACAGTTTTAGAGTGTCGATTCCATAGAGAGATAAATTAAAAGAATAGCAGAAGGAACAAAGAAACTAAAGAAAAATATTAAATGATTAATGGAGAACAAATATTAATTTTAAATGCAAATTAAAGTGAAGCAAAGTGACTAACGAAAAAAGTACTCAAATTTGACAAACAGTAAAAAGGCGGGAATCCCTTGCACAAATCTAGTATTTTAATTATTCTTAATTTATTAAATAACTCAATTGGGAACTCAATTCTCAAAATTCAAAATCGGAAGGTATATATTTATAAACCAAAATTAAACCAAATGTAACCCTTTGAAAAATTATTCACCACTTTTAAAATACGTAAATTATTATCCCTATTGAGAAAATCCAACAACGACAATATACTCAGGGAGCGATATTGCAATAAAGAATTAAATCAATATAGATAAATGATTGATCCAAACATAATCAAAGAACCAATCCATTCAATAGAAAAAGCATGACTAAATACATAAACAAAATAAAGTTTATGATTATTCAGAGAAGAAAACATCAACAATGAATTGAGAATGATAAAACAAAAGTGTTTTAGTAATTGAAAATCAAATACATAAATTAAAACTACCTTCTAATGTGCAAGTTCATCCCTAGCCCTACTTAAGAATTTAGTTACCCATAAATATAATGAACAATAAAAGTATTAAGAGAAAAATAAAGCAAACGGTGGCCATGGAAATTAATTTTCTTCGTTCTTTAGTCCGTCTTCTGCAACAACGACACTGTTAGTTCTTCCCTTAAGAATATATATGAGGTGCCATGTGATGCATGAAAGTGTGGCTTCAATTGTGTGGGCCCACGTCTTGTGTAGTGCCCTCCACATGTAAAACCATAAAAACAACATCTTTCATAAGACCTAAAAAGTAAGAAAAAGTCTGGATGTAGGCGTTGTCTGCAGCTCCCGTGCACTGCTTCCTACGTGGATTCAAAAAGCATTGTTTAGAATTAATAAAACTATGCGTTTTGCATCACTTCTTCCTCTACCAGATGCCGCAGGTCCCTTTTCCCCCTTCGATTTCCCTTTCTCAGTTCTCGCTCTTCTACTTTAATTTCTTCTCCTCCCCCTTCCTGGTTTACAATATGAAACCATTGCCAACAAAGTATGGTCTGTAATATGAAACTCACCGTTTAGAAGCATGCTGTATCTTCTCCAAGGCAGCTTCTGCAATGCATCAGTTCCGCTTTTGTCCTAGGTAACTCGCTACTCCGTCTCAGTCCATTTTTGCATAGATTTTGCTATGTTTGAGGATTTGTCCATGGGTTTCTTTCTCACTGAAACCAAATGGAGATATTAGACAAATATCTTTATTGATCCCAACCAAAATAACAGGATCATTCTCTATCGCAATGGCTAGGGCCTCCACTACCGTACGTTCTCCATCATTTACATTTCTGATTTGAAATGAAACCCTAGGTTTTCATTTTTGATCCATTTCCTTTATTTATGGAGTGCGTTTATGTTTGTTTTATTAATTCTAAAAGTCAAATTTTGTCAAATCATAGAAAGACTTATAGCCCCAATACATAGGCATTATAATACGCTTGCTTGGTTAAATGTTGTTGTGCACGGGTTACACAAGCAATATTTGATATGCATGTATGAAGAATACCTTATGGGTTGATCTGGGGAGTTAGTATTGCAAAGTAGAAATCCTTTAGTAGAGTGGATAAAAATGAGATGGCAATGAATGACTTGGTGAAAGTTGGATTTTGAACTTAATTTCAATTATAATTGGTTGTTAAAATATTAAGACAAGTCTTTCTTAAACCCTTTTATTTTTTGTTAAAATATAATTTACAACACTCTACATTCTTGTAACATCCAATAAACTGAACCAATCATAAACTGGGGTAACAAAAAACTGATATTCGGGAGAAAAATCCCTACTTGTATATTTTTTGGCATAGATTTTGCTTAGTTGTCATGGTGTTTATACAAATTAATGATGCTTTTTGCTGCTTAGTTGTCATGGTATTTAGTTTCTCCTAGAAACTTTTTCTCTGAAAAATTTTGATTAACACTGAAAAACTAATGCATGCCTGCAATGCTCATGGACTCTATTGTGTTCCTTTATATGATACTCTAGGTATGCATATTCACTACAATAGCATGGTTCCTAGATTACTTATAATATATTGGTATTGTTTTTCGTTAACATCCAATTACGTAAACCAAAATACAGACCCATCTACACTTTTGGTACTGAGGTTTTTTATAGCTAGAAAATTTGACATAGTCAGTTATATATAAGACGTTCAACTTTTTTTCAAAAATTCAACCATTTATATGTATTGACCTTAAACCTTAAATCTTAAGCATCTTGTGAAATGTAATGTTTCTTGTTTCTTGATCTAATCTAGTTCTCTGGTTAGGTGTTGGTGCTATGGAATTTGTTAAAGAGAAAAAAATCTCTGAGGTACAATTATTATGTGTTTACATTTGTGTTTCCCTAAAATAACAAAATATTATATTTGCAAACCAATTATAATTAATGTACGGTGTTGTAAATGATTTAAAATATTGGATATTACAAGAATGTAGGGTGCTGTAAATGATATAAAAGGATGTTGGACGTTAAGACATAATTTCAAGTCATTCTCCCGAATATACAAGTCTTTCTTAAACCCAAATTTGAGGAGCAATTATTTCAGTTTATGTTACAAGAATGTAAGGTGCTGTGACAATTTTTTTTTGTCTAAATTCTAAATTCTTTCAGTTTATGTGACAAGAATGTAGGGTGCTGTGACTATTTTAGTTTATCTAAATTCTTTTTTAGATAATCGCACATTCTTTGTATACTCAACACATGCATGATTATAATACTCATCACATGTTCTCTTCATTCCTTCTTAGCTTTTTATACAATCGCACATTCTTAAGACAGTTTTTCCTGGCTTCATTCCCGGATTTACAATATCATTAAAGAGGAAGGAATAACTTCAAATGAGAGAAGAAGAGATTGGGAAGAGGGAGTTGGCACTCCACAACGATCAAGCCCAGCGTTTTAGTCAATAAGCTGAGATGCGGCATGCACGCACACTTCTTGCCTATTTTCTAATATCCATAGTTATTTACTTGTATTTGATACACTCGAAGTGAAGGCGACTTTGTTTTTGTATTTGATAGGAACTTAGCGTTTGTAAGTCAAGACTTTGTTGTTATGTACTGGAAACTTTATTTGCGATTAGTGATCTTCAATCCTGAGACTTTAATGTGCCACTTCTTTTTAACAAAGTATGTACCTGCGTGAAATGAAATTGCCAATAAATTACAAGTTTATAGATTGCCAATAAATTATAAGTTTGTGGATTGCCAATAAATTACAGGTTTATGGATTGTCAATAAATTATAGGTTTATGAAATAAGATTCTAAACTTTCCAGCATTGTGTGGCAAGCAGACATGCTGCATGCCTACTGTCATTTTTATGATAGAGAAAGAAATTCTTCCATTTTGGCCATCTAGATGTATATATATATATATATAATTTATACTCAATACATTAATCAGTGACAAAAATAAATAAAACAAATATCATTCCCATAAATTGAGCACTTAGATACAAAATCAACCTTACACAAATAGAGTACTTGGATACAAAATGCAGGCTCGAATACTAGGATACAAAATGTGAGCTTAATTTTTATATTTGTATGCACAAGGGAATCTTCTCGTGCTCCAATGAAATGACGTTGTGACACCCAAAACAATATTCTTTTGTTGTATTTGATACGATAAATAAAACTAAAGTTAGGTGTTTGCATAACAGTTTGGACATATTAATTAATGAGTAAATTATAGAAAACAAGAAAAACCTCCCCCAACACAAATTTCAACAAACCACCAACAATATAGGTTTACTCTAACAAACCACCAACACATAATATACTCTAACAAACCACCAACAACACATGATTGTTTACTCCAACAAATAGCCAACACACAACATACTCCAACAAATCACAACCAACACACACTATACTCCAATAATGGATTGAAAATTATTGCTATGATAATATATTTGGCTGCGTTTCATCTGCCATCCATCTATTCTTAGTTGCATCTGTGAATGTAATAGCAGATAAAGTAAGACCCATATAAAAAAACATACAAATACAATGAACTCTTCAAAGTGGTAATTGTACACTTTCTTGTGTCCCCATCATTGGAGTTTGTGCACTTTCTTGTATCCCCATCACTTGTTGTTGTATACTTTCTTGAGCCAATAGTTCGGTGTCCTATCCACACCTTTGAAAACATAAAAAAAAATTATAATTTTTAAATACTTTCTTGAGCCAATGGTATGTTATTATCAAATACTTTTTTTTTTATGGGTAAAAATGTACGTTATTATCAAATACTCAAAGAAAAACATTAGGTTAGGCAACAATGACAATAACTTAAAAATTAACAAGCACTCACAAGTCTACTTTTTTCCTTATCTTTTTTCTTTTTAGCCGCTTTAGTTTTTATTTTCTACATGTGTTCCTCCATTATCGACATTCTCCTCTTACACGGGAGGTCTTCCCTTGCCTCTAACAACGTGAGGACTTAGCACTTTTTTAGAACTTCCTTCGGTGGCTACATTCACATTACTAACTCTAACATTGGAATCCATGTGGTGGGTCTTTGAGGTACAATATACCTCATTCATCGCATACAACTTCGATACCATGTCCTCAATATGCCCATTGCACGACGCTACATTTGTTATTACCGTATAAAAATTTTTCAATAGACGTTAATACCTTTCAGTTTCAAGCCTCTAACCAACAATGTCATAACTGCTCGGAATAATAGTATATTTGCGTTTTATGTATTTTCTCCACCGATCCATAGATACTTTTCTAGCAACTCACGGACTTTCTTAGCTAAAAATATGGCAAGAATATGTCTACATATTATCCCTCACATCTCAAACAAGTTGCAAACACACTTCGCCTCACACTCGGCCGCATTAAATTAAATAGTATAAGTAACCTCCTTGATGAAATCTTTAGCCTTAACTTCATCATCTATTGAGTAAGTTGCGATTACTCCATCCATTTTTTAGAAATGACAATTACAATATATCATTTCCATTATCTCTAGTTGAACCTCCTTAAATTTTACGTTTGTATACACTTCTTGAAACTTATTCTCAAGAGCTAAGTGTGATATGTGATGAATGGTGAAGTTAAATGAATGGAAATCTACTTGGTTTTCATTCTCAATTTTTTTCTTCAAGGCATTGTCGAAATTGATCGTAAGGAATGGTGAAGTTAAATGAATGGAAATCTGCTTGGTTTTCGTTCTCAATTTTTTTTCTTCAAGGCATTGTCAATTGATCAACAAACTCTTTAAGGTTTGTCCTAGAATGCACATAGTCGTCAAAGAAAGCGTTCATGCTCTTGTTGCACTGAGTTGTACTCATTCCAACCCAAAATAAGTTTTTAAAATATACCGGCACCTAAAATTCTCTGCATATAAGCTTTGCAACAATGCATTTTCATGCAAATTGAACATATCCTTCATAACGTTCTAAGAGTTCTCAAACTCATCGATAGTAAGAGAGTCATAGAACAAGATAGCAATTTACTTTTCAGGCCACATTGGTATTGAGGATGGAAACCAAGCTTTTCAGTGACCTTTCTCAATATGTGCCACAAGCAATATCTATGTCGTGTGTTAGGAAAGACAAAGGAGATCTCATTTTTCATTGTGCGATCTTGATCTATAATAATAGTATTCGACGCTTTTCCACCCATGCAATCAAGCTAATTTTTAAATAACCATACAAGTGATTTTGTATCCACACTTGAAATAAGGCCTGCACCCAAAAGGATTGATTGTCTTTGGTGATTTACATCCACGAAAGGTGCAAATGGCATTCCATACCTATTTGTCAAGTATGTGGTATTGAATGTTACAACATCTCCAAATTAGATGTATGCCCATCTACTACGGGCATCTGCCCAAAATACATTCCTCGTCCTATCATCATCATCCAAATCCATGAGGCAAAAAAAATCATCATTCTTCAATTACATCCTTCCAAAATACTCAAATAGTGCTTGAGCACCACCTTTACCAAGGCATTGGTGTCATGACTTATTAATATAGTTACAACAATCTTTTTCTCCAAACGGTTGGTTCTCAAACACACCGGCCTCAGTCACAAGAGCATAGAAACTCTTATTCAACCGTATGCCAGCTTGATCATTTATATCCAGCACCCTTCTAACAGACTCATTAACTTCTCTATTGCATCTGAAGAACCTAGATTCTTTTGGACTAAGCACATGATTGTGTGTGTTAAAGACTAATGTGACACACAGCTTCCTATCCTTCAACAACACATTCATCCTTGCCTTGCAATCTGTCTTACTTGTGGGTCAAGGATTGGAGATGTTTGACGTCTTATTTCGTGCCTTGACACCACGAGTACATCACAGAGTAACATATTTGATAGTCTCATCATTCTCCCTTCTACTCCTTTGTGTCATTACTCTAAAACCACATCATTTTCCATAATATTTATAGTAAGTTATCAACTCATTCTCCGATTCAAAGCACATTCCTACCTTTAGCTCCTCAGTGATATCACTCCCATCAGTAGGATCCACATGAAGTGATCCAGAGCTGCCAGCTTCTTTGATATCAATAGTATTGCCCAAAGAGGCAGTACACTGCGCTTCAACTTCTATAGAGTCTAGTGTGGTCTCACTAGTTTCTTCAACAGAGTTTCTTTGTTGCACTTTTTTTTCTTGCAAATTAGAAAAGAAAATTATTGTATGACAATATATCTTCTGATAATTTAAAAGACACAGCATGTGAAACCGCCATCACATCACCTTGCCAACACATGGATTCGGTTTGGCATTCGTCCCAACACATGGATCCAGTTTGGCATTCATCAGACAAACAACTGCTACAATAGAACTGGCAGCTACACTAGAACTGACAACTACATTAGAGCTCACGCTGGTTGCAAAACTACACATGGGGGCGAAAGTAGACATGGCAGCAGAAGTATCCATTGTAGCAAAAGTAGAGTATAGGTGTTGTTGCAGTTATTCAACAACAAAAATTTTAAAATAAATAATTAAACCAAATATTCAAGTTCATAAAATTAAAGCACATGAACTACTTTACCATCCAACAATTACCTGGTTGCTCCATGGATATGGGTATGCAATTGGAGAAGGTCCCATCATTAGTATAGCGGAACTGTACAAGATAGCAGAACTACTCAAAGGAGCAATACTTGACGTGACAACAGAAGTAGAGTTCCATGGGTGTGGGTTGCCACTTGGAGGAGGCCTAAATTGTGGTAACCACGCAAGAGGCATTGGACTATAGTCACTTGGCATGTACTTTAAAAAGTCTGGATAAAGTGGTTTTGACCTGTCCTAACATATAGGAGCATAATGTTAATCAACCCAGATGGGCAATGACTACATATATAATAAACACACGCCAATTGTGTGTGTTGTGTATAATACCTAGGTTGATGGTGTAACACCCCGATTTTTACGTGCATTTTTATTGAAGAACTTTTTAATTTAATATTTGATTTTGAGCCGTTTAATTTAATTTAAATGTGTTTACGTGAGATTATTTTATGATTTTTAAATCAAGAATTATTTTAATGTGCTTTCATAATTTTAATTAGTATTCTACAATTAAATTGCTTTTTATTTTAAAGAGTGATTATTATTGGAATTTAATATTTTATTTTAATTAGTTTTAAGTTAAGCTGATTTATTAAATTTACTGTTTTAAAAATAATATTTTTGAAGATCAGTTGTGACTCGTAAGTGGTGATGGTTGGACCTCATTTCTTTTCCCCATCTTTTCTTTTCCTCTTTTCTTTTCTCTTCATTTTCTTTTCTTTTCTCTTCCTTTTCTTTTCTTTTTCTTATTTTTCCTCCTACTTTCCCGTTCCGACCGCACAGCTTGCACACTCTCTCTCTCCTCTCTCATGTTCAGCTCGGCTTACACCTTACCGTCGCCGTTGCCGGCCGCCGTGGTTGACACCATCGGTGCTGTTTGGTTCCCCAACCACCGGCGACCTTACCCTTCAATTTTCAGGCCGGCTAACGCTGCTGTTAGCCGCCAGTAGTCGTGCGAACCCGCAGACTTCTCTTCGTCGTTCCACCGCTGTCCGGCCACCATTGGCCACCATTTCTTCACCACTTCATCATCGGCACCTTGCCATCCTAACCGACCCATTTTCGGCCCTGATCCGTCACCGGAGCTGCCCCTACGAACACCCTCACCGATTTGTACTTCGTGGCCTTAAATCGCCGTTTCGACCGCCACCCAGGGCCAACTTTCGATACCATTAGCTTCACCAATCTCATTAGGCCCTACCCTATCAATTTCAAGTCTTCGTTTGACTCTATTGGAATTTGGGTACACTGTATATTTCGGCCACAGTATTTTTACACTGTGGAGTTACTTTTTTGGTGCTTCCAGTTCCTCCGTGATCCTCCTAAATTATTTTCAAGCACTGTAAGTATTTTTCCAAAAGACTTTTAAGACTTTAATATGTTTTTACACTAACTTGTTTTATAAATTGTGTTTTGGTTATCTGTTGGATTGTTGGTAATTGTTGCTTTCATGGCATTGTGCACGCATGCGTGGGTGTGTATTTTAAGAAACTGTGTTTAAGGTTTTACTGGTGCATGTGTATCACTCCTAAGCCGAGATGGGATATTATCTCGGTGGAGCTCCTCTGGACACTCGGGAGCAGAATATACTGAGTGTCGTCCCCTGGGGCTTTTGCCAGGGACTTGGACGGGATGGTAGCGTTCTTGATCCGACTCCGTGACTCCTCGGGTTGGCGGGGGTCAGAGGATGCCTGGCTATGTACGCGGTGGACGCGGAACTGGGCATCACTCATGTATTACTTGCACGGCCGTTACCCGTGGAGTGAAGATGGAAAGCCAGAGTATGTGGATGGTCCCTTGGGGAGACCATGGTGCATACGGTTAAAATTAGAATTAATGTAATTATTCCTGGATTCTATTTTGTGCCAAATGGTAATTTTTGGCGTGTGTGGAAAAAATTGTGATTTTTGAGAAATGGTGTTTTTCTCGGGTTTTACGCTTGGGTCATCATGTGCATGCATTAGCGTTAGTTGTTTTAATATATTTATTGTCTTGGAGCATTTTGGGTTTTACTTACCTGTGGTACCATCTTTTTGGTACTGTAGATTTTGATGCAGGTTTTGAGGAGGCCGAGTCCGAGGATACAGCTTCGCCTGAGGAGTAGGGACATTGGCTATATTTTGTGTTTGAAGATTATTGCCGCTTATGCTTATTGTATTTTATTTGATTTGATGTTGATTTGTAAATAAAAATCGTATTATGTTGACATATGGATTTTCAGTACTTTGGTATTGTATTAAACTTTGGTAATTAATTATTTGACTTAACCTTTCCGCTGCGTATTATTTATTGTACATGTGTTGCATTGCACACACTTAGCACATGTCGATGGGGTGCGTGACCGCATCGTCATCATCCTGGTGTCTCAATTTCCGTGTGTGTCCGTACATGGAAGTTGGGGGCACCACAGATGGATTAGTGAGAGGAGGCATTATGGGGGATGCATCTTCTTTCTCTTTCTCCATCTTCACAATTCCAAATAGAAGCTGAAATATTTACTAAAATGTGTGAAATGTTTACTGTCGTGTCTCTTAAGAGAAAATATCATTTCAATTACATTTGAAATAAATAGCCAATCTAAAATATATGGGAAAAAAAGTTCAATAGTATTTCAAGCTATATAAGAGAAAGAAAATGCTAGATATAGCATAAAAGTTGAATGTGCTAATATTATTATGAGCTTCCAAAGTTGGGAGTCAAAAACATCCAACAACTTAAAAAACCTGCTTTGTGGTATCGAAGAAACTTGAACCCAATTCCTGAACCTTTTCAATTGTTTTCTCCAACCACCCTCATGCTTTGCTCCCCACTCTCCAAAGCGGGCTCTTAGCTTATTACTTTTTTATCGGTGTTGGATCTTTGACTTGAAGTCCCCCACACTCACACATACGTATATATTTAGTTACAATAATCTTTAATTTATAGTATTTTTAGTTTTAGTAGAGGCCTGATGTCCACCTCTAGAGATCTCCCACATTTTTTTTCACATCCCATAAAGAGAGATGTCCTCTAAAAGATGTTTTTATCAAAAACTGCACCACAAAGCCATTCAAAGAGGATGTACAAAAATTTGAGTGGCGCACCAATTTAAAAAATATTGTTGGCCTTTCTAGAAACCAATCACCATTGGCTCAAGAAAGTTTTTTTTTTTTTTTCTCAACGGCTCAAGAAAGTATTTAGTTGTACATAGTTGTCCCCATCAAATTTTTAAACCAATCACCATGGGATACAGAAAATTCAGAATTTTAAGGGTGAAATAACAAGCTCAAACAGGCAAAAAAATAAATTAAGCCTTGCCTTAGAAGAGACTATCCAATCGAAGAGTGAGATTGCGAGCCTTTCGTTTTCTTTGAAATTTTGGAAGAAACCTATACGGTTGGTCACCATTTTTCGTCTTTAACCACCTTTTACATTTTTTTTCAATATAATATAATGGGCCACGTTAGCAAGGTGCACAAGCCTCCGCGTCCGTACGCCTATACTTAGTGTTATTCAAAAAGTAAAACTCAAAATGGCCCTCACGTGTTGCGTCCATTACTTTCCAAACTAAAAGACCCTTTCTTCTCCTTTTTTTTTTCCAACGTGTGTACTACGACTTTCTCCAAAGTTTCAAACCAAAAATTGGGTCCCACGTGAGTGTGAGTCTAATGAATAAGAATGAATTCCCCTTCTTGGGTACCACAAATGTGATTTTTTTTCTTCTTCTTCTTCTTTTTTTTTTATTGCTTTTCATTTCTTGACCCTAAAATCCAATAGAAAATGACATGGGTTAGAGCATAAATTGAAAACTTCCAAAAATGTTAAGTGTAAAACTCAATTGCAAATTATCCCTTACCAACCAATAATACAATATTTGAGATTTAAAATATTATAAAATGATGCTTAAATATATCTCAGTGTGAATAGATATTAAATTCAATAATATAAATTATATCTCATTATTTCTATTTACATTTTAACATTTTAATCCAATAATAGGATATTTAGAGTGCACTTTTGCTCACTCATCACCCCCCGTCCCTGACAAATGCACAACACGACCCCCTATCCCTGACAAAATGCATAGAAGGTAGCCACACTCACCAACTTGCCACAAGGATGCAACCTGGGGAGGCTATGCCGTATTAAAGGCAGCAACATGGTGTCCTGTACTAAAGACAAGCACCTCTGACATGGGATATGGAGGACCCCCCAGCAGATTATATAAAAGTCAAGCACCAGGTTATAATTACTTTCTTATGTTCTCTCGCGTACTAAAATTCCGTCCAATGAGCATAAAACTGACTAAGGCATCCGAGGTGTATTATAGGGGGTCGAGCCAGATACCGGACGTGCGAAACATGTCGTCAACATTGACACCATCTGTGAGAACTTTATAAATTAACATGTCCTTTGCATGCCGGCTACAACACGCTCTCAAACTACTAGTGCCCAAGAGCAACCTCAAGAAATCTGGATGGAAGATTCGCAAAGATGGATGCCCATTAGGAGAATGGCCACAGAGATGGAAAACCTCCAACAAGAAAATGAAGCACAGAGAAAAAGAGATGCAGAGACTTAAGGAGACACAGTACCAAGCCAAAACGAACGTGCTAAGTCATGAAGTCAAGGAAATGTGGACATTGGTGAAGAAGAGAGAAGGAAGATGCACCATGAGCTACGTAGCCTCGTGGACAAGTACGAGGCGATGGCGAGGAGAATGGGAGTATCGTCATTGGTTGACCTGCTGCTCAATAGCACACACTTGCTGATTGAGCTGCATTATTGCATATTTTACACGTTTAAAACCAATAGTTTTTAATTGTTTTATTATTTTATCATTGGTTTTAGATGAAAAAATTGATTAAGAGGCATAAATCCAAGTTGTGAATTAAATTGATTAAAAGCATAGTTTATGTTTGATTTTATAACTTGTGATTTATTTGAGCAATAAATTCTTCAAATGCACAACACACTCTTAAATTTTATTTTTCATCTCTTGTTTAATTTTATTTATTTTAGTTTATTTATTTTATTTTATTTTATTTTATTTGTTTAAGTTCTATTTTTATTTTTATTTATTTTTGCTTGTCTAATTTTTATTTTATTTTATTTTATCTTATTTTATTTTATTTTATTTTATTTTATTTTATTTTTTTTACTGCGTTGACTAAACGACATGTCGTTTGGTCAACAGACCAAAACGACATGTCGTTTTGAGATATAAGTTTCTGCCGTCTGAGATAAACGACGTGCCGTTTTGTCTAAAACCAAAACGACATGTCGTTTTGCCCATGAGTACATTTAAACGTCTAAAGCTAAACGGCGCCGTTTTGTCTAAGACTAAAAGGACGCCGTTTTTCACCTTGATCATTTCTACCGTTTGGACTAAACGACGCCGTTTTTTCTACAGACGCAAACGACGTCGTTTCACGTCGTCTTCAACCTCCAGCTGCTGCGTCTCGGGCTACAGTGCAGCCGTGCACAGCAGCCTCGAGCTCCACCGTGGGCCGTCCTCCGCCCACCTGAAGCCACCAGCAACCTCAGACGGCGCCGGCGATCACTCTTCCGCCCCATGCACGCCCAAGAACTGCCCGGCGCCACGGCTGAACCTTCTGCAACTCCGCGGCTCTGCACCAACCTCCACGGCGCTGCCCAGTGCACTTCCACCGCCCAGTACAGTCTCAACTACTCCTCCGCCGTGCCCAGCCACTTCGACTTCGTCAACACCACCTAAACCACCTCCACGAAGCCGCAGCCACCTGCAGCCGAGACGAAGCTATCATGATCTCTATCTCTCGGGCTCTCTCATTTCACCTACTGGACGTAGGACTCATGCATGCAAACGGAAGAAAGAAGGAAGAAACAGAGACGGGAAGCAGTGGCCGAACTGTGAAGAAGAAGAAACGAGAAGAAGAAGCAGCAACGCTGCATGCTTGTGACGCTGGAAACGGGCCCGACGAGGGGAGAAAAAGAAAAAAAAAAAGAAGAAAGCATACGGACCCAGCGCACATGCGGAAGAAGAAAGAAAGAAAAGAAAAGAAAAGAAAAGAAGATGAAGTAGAAGCACACGGACGGGCAGACAGCGAGAACGTGGAGAAGAAAAAGAAAGAAAAGAAAGAAAAAAGAGAAGAGCCGACCGGACGAACGTGCACGCAGGTGGAGAAGAAAAAAAAAAGAAAAGAAAAGAAAGAGAAGAAGAATGCATGGGCTGAAAGTGGGTGCTGAGCAGAAGATAAGAAAAAGAAAAGAAAAAGTAGAAGTACAGTGCGGATGCATAGCACAGTGCAGTATTCTGAAGCCTATAAAAGGCTTGGAGGCAGTCGAAGTTTATGAGGGCGGATGTTAGATGCCCAGTAGATTCTGGGTGGGTGAGACACCCAGTAGAGTAGTTTAGGAGTAGTCTGTAGATTTTTAGGAGAAAATGCAAATGAAGTGAGGGAGTTCGGTGATGCAGTTGAGAGCCTAAATGGACCAACTGCGTTATCGAACTGTTCTCCTTTATCTGTAGTCTCCAATTTTATTTTATTTTATTTGTTTTTATTTTAATTTATGTCATTTAAATTTATGCACTTTAAATTAATGTCTTTTATTTTTTAGCACTTTTAATTCTTGCAATTGATTGGTATTATTATTAGAAACTTTGATTATCTATATATTTCTCTTGATTCATTGTGATTTTCGAATACAGTGAATGCTTGAAAAATCCCTGTGATAATTAATTGGACTTATAGATATCTCTACCATCAATCCTGCACTTTTATTTTAGATCAACAATAAAATTCATAATTGTGAGTTTGATTAATTGATTGGTATTTTTAGAAACGTTGATTATCTATATACTTCTCTTGATTCACTGTGATTTCCGAATACAGTGAATGCTTGAGAAATCCCTGTGGTAATCAATTGGACTTTTGAATGTCTCTACCATCAATTATTCAGACTTAACATTTGGTGATTAATTTTCTTGGGCTTAATTGATAAATCTTCCAGTTAGACAGAATCATTATTCTAGTCTAACTGAGTTAATTTTATTTTTCAGTACTTTTAATTTCCGCACTTTTATTTCACAGTCCTTTATTTTACTGTCCTCTATTTTCTGCAATTTAATTTTCTGCACCTTAATTTCCAGCACTTTTATTTTATTGTCATTTAATTTTCTGTTATTTATTTTCTGCAATTTATTTGATGCCATTTAATTTTCCAGTGAATTTAAATTCCAGTCCTTTAATTTCCAGCAATTTAAATTCACAATTTCGCGTTTTAATTTCTTTAATTTTCACTGCGAACTCAAACAATCAAATCAACAAAATGAATCTGGTTTGCGACCAGTAAATCCTCTTTTCACTGCTCATTTTCTTCCATTGTACATATCATCTGTGTTTATTTTTATTTTCCCATCGTAAATATTCCCACCATTTTTCACGAGTTTATTTTTATCACTTTCCCTGTGGAGACGATTTAGGAATTTATTCCTAATTACTACTCGACACGCTCCTGCACTTGGGATAGCCTTTTGTGCTGCTCATTTTCGAACGAGTCACTTGCCCTACAGTGTAGACATGATGGCAGCACCACTCAGAGTCCTGTAGATACAGTTGTATGATGGGTGCAAAGACCCCCTCAAACACCTGGAGACCTTCAAGGCATACACCACCCTCTATGGGTTCAATGGAGAAGTGGCATGTTGGACCTTCCCACTGACACTCAAAGACTTAGCGAGAGCATGCTTTAGAGAACTCGCCCAGCTAATCTTGGCACAATTCATTGCGAGAAGGAAAAGAATGAGGCCTGCAACGTACCTCCTCACCGTCAAGCAGCAAGACGAAGAGCCCCTCAAGGCATAACTGGCACGGTTCAACAAAAAGCACATGACGACCAATGACCAGATGAGAAAATCAAGCTAGTGGCACTCTTGGGTGGCATCTAGCCTCAAAACCCGTTCATGGTTGAGCTGGCCAGAAAAACTCTGACGATGGTGCAAGATTTTATGGACCAAGCAGATGCCTTCATCAACGTCGATAACACTCTCCTAGCTTTAACAGCCCCAAGAAAAGTCGAGTTAGAATAGGCTGACAAACTGGTCTGGTGGGTCCTACATTTTGAGAACATATCATGTTTAAGGTCATACATTTTCCTTAAGCCTAATCCACATGAAACTTGGGTGTACAAATAAAATTGCATCTATCTAGATAAAGATGATGCTTTTAATCTAGCTTATAACCCCCACCAAATTTCATTAAGAGATTGTTTAAAGAGGAGACCATGATTTTTGGGAAATGCTAAGAGTGCTGCTGATAAGGTTGGTTCTTAAAGCTTGGAACAGAAGTTTGGCTTTTCATCCGAGTAACTTTTGGCTTACACAATCAGTAATGGGGTTTGCAATTTTTAAAAAGATCCATAAAGCTTTCACGCACCTATTATGAAGGTTGGGGGATTTAATCAATTAAATTAAATAGGTCTGAGTTATGGTTGACTTATATCATTTATAGTCAATTTAACATAATCTAAAGTCAATTTCTGATATTTATAGTGAATTTAACATAACCCACGCCCCTCCCTTTCTTGTAGCCCAATCTGCCACATGTGCCGCCCCAAAACTTCCCCACCCTTAAATCTTCCAAGTATGGCCATCATGCCCGCACAATGGCCCGCGCCTAAATCCCACACACTGGTGCAAGTTCCTACACCTTTCGAGGTTTGCCTAATCTTTAATTAAGTCCATTTTTCCCTTTATTTTACTGATTTTTCTAAATACAGGAGTTAGGATACTCTTATATCCAAAATGGGAAAGTCCAAGACCTGATATATTCTTTTGAGAGAATATGGAGTTTTGCAAAGACATAATACAATGGAGTTTGGATTTTTGATCTAGCCTTTTAACAATAATCCTCTTTCTCCAAAGGGTCATGAAGATGGGTAAAAGTGGATATCCTCAACAATCATTCCAAACCAATGAAGTGTAGGTACACAACTACCATGGCCTTCGGAACGATTGCATTAATAATTTACTTGACAAATTGTACAAAAACTGCCACATTGAGCTGATCTCCTTTAGCAATGAAGGGTAGGGTACTTTTTTTTTTTTTTTATTCTCGGTGCCCTTTTTTTATTTTTCTTTTCTATGGTACTAGTAGTGAATAAGTGATTGTTGGGTCCCCACCCTCTATTCAAGTATTGTTCACCTGGGTACAGGTTTAGGTACTTGGGTGTCAAATACCGTCCGGGTACCAGCCCGGGTGATGGACATCCAAGAAGGGCTAGGCGCACCTAGACTACGAGGGTTGCATTGGGTTGCATGCATGGCTTTGGTGGTGTGGTGATGGGCGTCTAAGACAAGTGCAACTAGAGGAGTCTCAAGTATTGGTCAATTCCTTGATTTTACGGATTGGATGACAAGATGACAAATCCCTTAATTTTAGGTCACATGTCCTTTAGTTTAGGAATTATCTATTATCATTTGTTTAAGTTATTTCCTTGTTTATTTTCTTTATTTTAGGCATTTGGATTGTTTCCTTAAAATTAGAAATTTGATTTGTTTTGGGATTAGGAATTCAAAGAGTTTGATTAGTTTTGGGACTAGGAATTGGGAGAGGGCTAGCCAAAACCTACTACTATTTATTTGATCTTTTGGCTTGTAATTCATTATTATGTTCTTTGAATGAATGAGAATTTTCTCTTCCAATCTTTTGAGAATTGAGTGCTACCTTGAGCTAGTCTTAATTTTCACCAACTAACCCATTGGGATCTTTGTGTTGTCTTGAGGCAACCCTAGGTTCAATCACCCAACACGTCACAAACATGTGAGTGAGAGTGAGGCTTCCATCACCAGGTTATGACTCAGGCTGGTACTCAAACAAATTCGGATTTTTGAAATCCGGGTACACAGAATTTGCAAAAAAACTTTTTATACAGCCTATATTTTATTAAGGTTATTTCAAGGAAAAAAATAGTATGGAAAGAATAATAAATGGAATGAAATAAATCTCAAAACATTGACCATTGCCCATAAGAATAAAATATATCAAAATGTAAAACTAAATTTTATGCAAAAATAACTAAAACTAGAAACAACTAATTACTTTTTTCACAAGTGCATGTAAAGTAAAAGGAAAAAAAAGGAAAATTCATTATTCATAACGTAAAATGCACGCCAATGTAAATTTATGTTTTCTAAACTGAGCTTTGAATGATATGAATTTAAGCTTTTCATAACCGATCATTTCCTAAATGTTCAACATAAGAACGTGGTGGATAATAGAATGAGAGAATTTCCATATGCAAGAAACTCTGCCCGTAAGGACCAGTACCCAAACAAACCCATCATTACTTTACAATAAATTATAATAAACAAAAAACTAAACAGAAATATCTCCATGCAATCCGAACTTGAAATTACACACACATGGGCTTATGCATTTACTATAAAAAAGATCAACTTCAAATAAAACTCTCAATTACTAACTCTAATGAACCAATCAGACGGACCCATCATGAAGAAAAGAAAGACGAAAATTTTATATGCTAACTTTAATTTGTAGAGAGAACTGGCATTAGAGTGCGATATTGACCATCTTAGATCGAACACATGGGCTGCAGTGTGGTTATTATCATGCTTTGAGTAAAATTCACGATTTTTTAATATATAAAAAACAAAAAATAGTTTAAAAGAAAATAAAACCTTATGCCAATACAGATCAAACAGGTATCATACATATCATCATTTTCCACCAAAAACATAAAAAAAAAAATGCATACTGAATTCAGTGTCTAAAAAATTAAATCAAATTCTAGCTAGGTTTAAACTTGGAACCCGGGTACTATACTGTACCCGTACCCGTACTCAGGTATAAACGTGTAGAGAAATCTGATTATCAGGCTGGGTAGAATCCGAGCCAATGACCATCCTGTGAACCCTATTACCCGAGTTTCACCCCGGGTAATAGAGCTGCATATGAGCTAGAAGCAAGACTATCCTAAAGAAAAGGCAACAACAAGACAGTTAGTATGAGAACTAGAAGATGTTATCTAATGCTATTGCTGTTGATTGAAATGAGTTGCACCCCCACCTCACAAACAAATCAACTAAACACTTTCCCGGAATAAGATAAACTGATTTCTTCAGCTTGTTTGGTTGGGTTGAAGAAAATGTAAAGGAAATTTGTTAACAATGATTGATTAGATATTGACCATTAAATAAATTGTCACTGATTTTAGTGAGAAAAGGATGTCTATATATTTGAGATTCAACAGAGAGGGAGAAACAGCTCTTTCATATGAAAAGAAAAACATATGAATTAAGAATACCAATGTAAGACCCAAAATCGAAAATGTTTAATATGGTCTGGGCTCATTCTCTAATGCAGACCCCGTTTGATAAAACCCATTTTATGGCATTTAAGTAATCTTTATGTGAAATGTAGAAACATGGCACATCAAACATGCTTGTTAAAAAAATATTGGATGGTTGTGTTAGGTCTACAAAAAGAATTACAAAAAATTATCATATAAATCTAAGTGACTTTGATGTAATATGATAGATTTATTTTATAATAAAAAGAATTTTATAATTTATTATTTCATATTCAACTATGTATTTTTTCCCTTAAAATGGTTTTGGGCTGACTACAAACACCAAGTAAACTTGTTGCAAACCACACTCACACCAAGCGACAAGTAATGTGTGGTAGAAATTACAATTACAAGACTGTTTGTCAATTGTATTGGACTTGCTGCCCTTGGTCTGCGCACCCCAGCTTTGGAACATTCTTGGGTTGCTTAGTTGGAAGTGGGTGGGCTTTGCAACCCATGCAAACATTGCTACGAAGCCTTCCTCGGCCCCCTTTATAGTGAGCTCTTTAAACTCACCGACCACCGCAAAGGATTCGGGTTCGATGGCGGTTGCAGATCCTAAGTGGGCTCAGAAGACCATAACGCTACCTCCCCAAAAAAGGGGTTGTCATCTCATCACTCCCAAGGATCCCATGGCACCATTCGAATTCTTCCCTTGATTAATTGATCATTTCGTATTGAATAATTCTTCATACGTTGTCAATGCTCCTTGTCGTCTCTTAGACGGGCCTGTATGTTTCCTCGATAATGGAAGTAAGCAGTACACAGTCACTCAAACCTACCCATCTCTACCAACCAATCGCTCTCTATGTTTTCTATTTATTTGATGTTGGGGACTGAATTTCTGCCATATTCAAACATATTAGAGTTTGATATCACTGAACTTATGACATATAATGTTCTGTGTTTCTTTGCCAAGGCAACCTCAAGATAAGTGAAATAGCTTTATCACCCCCTGTAGCAAAGTGNAGAGAGAGAGAGAGAGAGAGAGAGAGAGAGAGAGAGAGAGAGAGAGAGAGAGAGAGAGAGAGAGAAAGAGAGAGAGAGAGAGATTTTCAAGTCAAATCTTGTGTTGGGTTTTATTCGATATTCTGATACTTGACCAACAACTGGTGAAAAAAGTCTTGGGAATCGAGCTGCTCCATAAGCTACTCAAAATACGCACACACCTGTATGCACTCTCCATCGAGAGGTCATGTATGTCCTCGCTTAATCTCAAGCGATTGCAATCTCAATCAGAGTACCTGTATGCATACTCTCCATCGAACCAACCGTACTCTCCATAGAGTACCCATATATCTGCACTCCCCAACAGAAACACCTGCAGTTCCTTGTCAAAGCGGACATACTTCCGTTTGAAGTACCCACACCTTCATCCAAGTGCCATCATGCCCCACCGACGTGTCATCGCTTCCCTAGGAGTACATGTACTGCCCTCCAGAGTATTTACATCTCCAATTGATATGCCTGCACATCTAAGGTGCTCATACGTCCAACAAAGATATGTTGGAGTATCTGTACTTCCTGCCAAAGTACCTGCACCCACCCCCAAGGTGCTTACACACCCCATCGACATACTGTGCAAAGACCACCTCTTTGAAAAATGTAGTGACTCATCTTTCCACTCCTTGTACGCACTTGGAGAGGTACCTGTCACTGATCAAAAGCCAAAGAGATTCACCATAATGCATATTGTGGCTATACAACACTTCTCCATCTCTTACTCTGAGCTTATGAACACCAAGCATCATCGCACTTGTCATTTGGCCAGATTCCTGCACATCCATCAAAATCCGCACTCCTCTACCACTCTAGATCCTTAGTGTACACCTATGCTTATTCTATGTGTGTATGTATGATCATTGCTTCCCTTGTTCATATCTTCCTGTACCACTGGACCCATGTCTGACAACAGCTCCTCCCATCATGACACTACCCTCCAGCCTGTACTTCCCACCAATCTACCATCCCTCCAGCATTTCGACACTATTGCCATTGGTAATTGGTTTTCTTTGTTCCTTGAGCAATCAAGGATGATCTGCACTCTCTGACCGCAGTAAAAGCACCAAAACCTGTGTTTCTACTGACTCAAACTTGGATCGCCTATCCACTCCACTGTTGGACTAGCCCACCAGATCCTAGTTCAGCTTGTTCCCATCTTCCTTCTTCACCTCTACCTTTGCATAAAAGGGTATTCTCCATTTGTGACTCCCTTAGAATCATCATCAAACTTGCTGTGGTATTCACCATTCCAAGTCTCTCATCTAGAAGTAGAATCTCTCGATTCTGACCTCATGGATGGATTCAAAAAGCTGAAAAAGCTTGGAAGGCTCAACTAAAAATTTTGAAATTTTCGATGGGTCAAAGTGAAAATTTCAAAACTTCAGGGACCTTTTTATGTATCTCCTTTAGAGAATATTCCATACTAGAAGGAATATTCCATTACTAACTCAGGTACCAAGTGGCCCTTGTTGTTGATGTGGCTTTGAAACATCAGCACCTCATGCTAACGTGGACCATGACATGTCATCACCTTTTGCTAACATGGCCCCGCCATGTGTTTGACATGTGGCACCTTTGCTGCCCTGGCACGTGGTGCAAGTGACCCTATGCGTCTTCAAACTCCATCCACGCATGCTACTAGTGTATGTGCGTGGATCTACACACCTTGTCGGGCTTTTGTTTGAACTGTTTTTCTTGTCTCGATAAGATGAACACACACTCTGGTATGCTCTAATTTTCAAATTGACAAATGTACCAGAATCAAATTTTATTTGGTGCACAAAACCACCTTCCAACACTCTCTGATACCACTTTTTAGGAATCGAGGTGCACCAGAAGCTACACAGAACATGCACACACACTTGACAGAAGGAATTTAATGTAGTTTGGCAACTTGCCTACATCTAGAGACTTCACTATCAAGTGGAAACCAATAAAAATGAGGAGGAGTAGGAGTACACACTCACACTCAACTTAGAACTGACTCTCTTTCTTTCTTTCTCTCTCTCCCTTAGCTCTTCTCCACTGAGCTCTTCTTGTATTTCGCCCATGATTGTTCACTTCATGTGAGGATGTCTTACACCATTACAACTCCCTCTATTTAGAGGGAGGGGCTTAACCTTTGGATGGTGTGAGCACAAGCCAATTTGTTCATTATTTTTGGCTTACTTTCGAATGAGTGGCTGGCAACTTTCGGTGGAAAAGTTGGCTGCTCACATGGGCATGGACCAAACCAACAAAAATACTACCTGTTACAAAATAAATAAATAAATGCTTGTCACTGATTACAGCCCAAAGAAAACATAAGTTTTTGAAGGAAAAATTATACAGCATCAGTACCTGATTGTTAAAAATAGATTAATGCCATTGTTAGGTATACAAGATCAATCGTATGAAGAATTTTGTGCGTTCTATGAAGAAGACTTTTCAATTTTTCAAGAGTGACTGTTAGTTTCTCAAATTTGTCTTTTAGTTTCTCAAGAGCGTCTTTTTATTTTTTCAAGAGTAATTTATGATCAACAAGTAATATGAGTCTTATGTGCCTATATATAGGCTTATGCATTGTAATCTATTTTCAAGAGAAAGATAAAAAAAAATTTTCTTAGACAAAAACATCTTTATCAGAGTAAGGTTCAAATCAAAAAGTGCTTGGGCATGAAGATTTGTAGCGGGAAAACAAGCCCTGAAAACAACAACAATGGCAAGCACAAGCAATCAAAATATAGGAGCCCAACAACCATCATTTTCTCTTTTCAATTGAGAAAATTGTGATTTTTGGTATGTGAAGATGATAACTATTTTTCTTTCATACGATCTTTTGGATATGTAGAAAATGGGTATGAAGAGTTGGTACATACCACAACTTCAAAGTATGCTAAAAAATAACAATTGAAGGAGCATAGGAAGAAAGATACAAAAAGCTTAACCTTGATTCAACAAGGTGTTGCCAAGACAATCTTCCCAAGGATTATCAATGCAACCAAAGCAAGGAGGCTTGGGAGGTTCTTCAAAAGGAGTATAGAGGCACATTGAAGGTAAGAACTATAAAAATTCAATCTTTGAGAAGAGAGTTTCAAAATATAAGGTGAAAGAAATAGAGTTGTTGAAGACTATTTTTCTAGACTTATGGAAGTTGTGAATCAAATCAAGACATATGGAGAAAAAATTTCAGATCAAAAAATTGTTGAGAAAATATTAATTAGTTTGTCGGCAAAGTTTGATCATACTGTTGCCATTATTGAAGAAACTAAAGAAATTGACAAGTTGAGTGTTGAAGAGTTTATGGGTTCAATTAAAACATTTGAGCAAAGGTTGAGTAGGCACTCCCAAAAATCAATTGAAAGTGTCTTTCAATCTAAACTCAATGTTAATTCAAAGTCAAGAAAGAGGCTCATTTAAGAGTGAGTCATCTAGAGGTGGAAGAAATGAAAGAGGATGGGGAAGAAATGGAAGAGGACGAAGAAGAAGTAATTTTGAGAGAAGTGGAAATGTGGAGTCCACTCAACAAAAAAGTGGAATTTGTAAAAGAAGTAATCATGTTGATAAAGATTGGTGGTTCCAGGGAAAACCTCAATGCCACAATTGTAAAAATTCTAGGCATATTGAAAAAGATTATCATTTAAAAAAAAATAAGCAAACAAATTTTTCCAAATAGCAAAAAAGTGAAGCAAACTTGTTTTATGCTTGTCAAGTGGCATCGGAACAAAATAATGATGTGTGGTTTCCTGATAATAGGTGCAGCAATCACATGACCGTAGATGGAAGTATTTTTGTGGAGATTGATACTTCCTCAAATTCTCAAGTTAAGATGGAAAATGCTTCCTTTGTCCAAGCAAAAGGAAAAGGTACAATTGCTATAAAGACAAAGAAGGGCATTAAGTACATTCCAAATGTATTGGTAGTTCTAGATTTGGGGCAAAATTTATTAAGTGTTAGGCAAGATTTATGACAAAGGGGGGTGAAGACAAGTTGTAGCAACAATCAAGATGGAGAATAATAGAAGTTTTCCCTTTAGTATCCCTTATTAAAAAAATACGGCCTTAGAGATGGATGTGGTTGATGAGTCATGGCTTTGGCATAGAAGACTTGGGCACTTGAGTTTTCAAAGTTTGAAAACTCTTCAACAAAAGAACATGATGTATGGCTTGTCGACTATACAAGAAATGCAAGACGTTTGTGAAGGTTGTGCACTTGCCAAGCATAACCAACAGTCATTTTTCAAGGAGAAAGTATGAAGAGCCAAAGCACCATAGGAGCTTATCCATACTGATGTGTATGGGCCTATGTCAACACCAATTCATGGAGGTAACAAATATTTTATAATTTTCATGGATGATTTTACAAGAATGGCATGGGTGTATTCTTTGAAAACAAAGTTGGATTTTTCCCAATTTTCAAAAAAATCTAAAAATTTGTTGAGAGACAAAGCAAACACTTTATAAAAGTGTTGAGAAGTGATAGAGGTGGTGAATACAACTTCCATGAACTTAAGAATTTTTGTGAAGATATTGGCATCGAGAGACACTTAATGGTTGGATATACTCCACTACAAAATGGAGTGGCGGAAAGAAATAATAGAACCATTGTTGAGATGACAAAGTCTATGCTTTATGAGAAAGCGTCACCCAAGTCCTTTTGGGGTGAAGCGATATACGACAATTTATTTGATGAATAGATGTCCAACAAAGACTGTAGAAAATAAAACTTCGTTTGAGGCTTGTTATGGAAGAAAACCATCTTTGAATCACTTGAATGTATTTGATTGTATTTTCTTTGCTCATGTTCCAAAAGAAGTAAGGATGAGGCTAGTGAAAAATGCATCTTTGTGGATTATAGCTTGAAATCAAAGGGAGATAGAATCTTAGTTTGAAGAAAAATAAATTGATTATTTGTAGAAATATGCTTTTTAATGAGAAGGCCTCTTGGGATTGGAAAGAAAAGAGAGTTCAATATCAAGTTACTACCTTCAATGGAGAACTTGAGAATCAAGAAGATGATGTTGAAAATGTTTTTGAAGCTCCACAAGAGATATCTCCTATTGCTAGTTCACAATCATCTCCAACTTCTCAATCAAGCTCGAATTCCTCTTCTCTGAGTTCAACTCCAAAAAGAATCAGAAGGCTTAGTATGTATATGCAAGTTGTAATTTTGTGTTGTTCAACTAGAGTGTTTTGAAGATGCAATTAAAGAAGAAGCATGGAAGAAGAGATCTATGTTATTGAAAAGAACAAAACTTGAGAGTTGGTAGAAAGGCCAAAATACAAAGAAGTGATTGGTGGGAAGTGGATTTTCAAAACAAAGTTTAATCCAGATGGTTCCATTCAAAAGAACAAAGCAAGACTTGTAGCAAAAGGGTATAGTCAACAACCTGGAATTGATTTCCAAGAAACATTTGCACTGGTGGCTCGGCTTGATACTATTAAAGACCTTATTGCTTTGGCGGCTCACAAAGGTTGGTTCTTGTATCAACGTGATGTAAAATCAGCTTTCTGAAATGGATTTTTAAAAGAGAAAGCTTATGTAGAGCAACCATAAGGCTTCGAAGCGAAAAGAGAAGAGAAGAAGGTGTACAAGTTGAAGAAGGCTTTGTATGGCCTAAAACAGGCACCCCAAGCATGGTATAGTGAGATTGATGCTTACTTCAATGAAAAATGTTTTGAAAGAAGCAAAAGCGAGCCAACCTCGTATCTCAAGACACAAGGTACAACTGGTATTCTTATTGTCTCTCTTTATGTTGATGATTTGGTATTTACCTGTAGTGATGAAAATATGATTAATGATTTTAAATTGGAGATGATGAAAAAATATAAAATGAGTGCTTTGGGTTTACTGCATTACTTCTTTGGCATTGAAATTATCAAAAAGAAGAATGTGTTTTTATACGCCAAAAGAACTATGCAAAAACTCTACTTGAAAATTTTAAAATGTTGAATTGCAAATCAGTTGCAACTCCTTTGCTTGTGAATGAAAAATTGATGAAAGAAGATGGAAGCAAAGAAGTTGATTCATCTATTTTATAGAAGTTTGGTTGGAAGCCTATTGTATTTGACAGCTACAAGACCATATATTATGTATGCTACAAACTTATTTTCTCGGTTCATGCACAAATCAAGCCAAATTCATCTTGGGGCAGCCAAGAGGGTGTTGTGATATAATTTAGTTATTTTTTATGTGAAGAATATTGATGCAAAGTTGATTGGGTTTTGTGATAGTGATTAGGCCGAGTGTGTTGATGATATGAGAAGCACTAATGGATATGCATTTTTATTTGGTTATGGTGTATTTTCATAGGCATCAAAGAAGCAAAAAAGTGTGGCACAATCTTCTGCTAAGGCTGAGTATATTTCGGCATCATTGGCAACTTCACAAGCAATATGGCTAAGGAGAATCTTAAAAGATATTGGTGAAAAGCAAGGAGAAGCTACTCCATTTTTGTGTGATAACACATCCACTATTGCTATGACAAAAATTCTTGTCTACCATAGTCAAACAAAGTATATTGCAATCAAGCATCACTTTATTAGAGAGGTCGTGGAAGATGAAGAGATTCAACTCAAGTATTGCAAAACTGAATACCAAGTTGCAGATATTTTCACTAAGGCTCTTCTAAAAGATAAATTTCATTATTTGAGAGAAATGTTGGGTGTCACACAAGGCATTAAGGGGGAGTGTGAAAAATATATTAATGCCATTGTCTGATACACAAGATCAATCGTATGAAGACTTTTGTGTACTCTACGAAGAAGACTTTTCGGTTTATCAAGAGTAATTTATGATCATCAAGTACGATGAGTCTAATGTGCCTATATAAAGGCTGATGCATTGTAATCTATTTTCAAGGGAGTGATAAACAAGATTTTCCTTAGACAAAAATCTTTCTATCTAATTTAATATGCCAACACTCACCTCCATCATCCTACTTGGTACGGATAATATGAACATTCCATTATTTTACTCCCACTTCCTACTACTGTTTGTCTGTTTTCCACCCGTTCACAAGTAGGAGTTGTAGTTTTGATTCCAAAAAGAACCAATTACGAATATTATTATCTTTATGTTAGCTTGGAACTTATGTATATATAGGTAAAAGAGCATCTTTTATGTTACTAACATTGTTGGTGACAATTGTTTACAAAATACTAGATAATGAAGGAAATCACAAAAGATCTGTCAGAATTCCAGTGTGGCCTTGCTCATCCCTTCCGTCAGTAATATAATATCCATATAATAATTTTTCCTTCATGTTCAGTGTCAATTTAGTTTATTGGAATTAATCTTTTATTTTAAACATTTTAGTGCAGTATATGAGTGCTTTCTCTTACCATCAATGAGAATTATGACTCTGATGTTCTAGATGATACTGAGACGTACATCCCTCCATAGGATAGTTCCTGAGGTATATTTGTCTTGTTTAGTATTTCATGTAGCAACCTATGTAATCTAACAGGACCTTATGTTGCTTTTGGATATCTATTTTCAGGGAAAGTCTGCACGTTGGAAACATAGGATTGAAGTTTAGTAGATTTCATATGTTTGAGTTAGAGTTAGTTTATTTTTTTATAATTCCTTCAATACTATTTCTTTTAATATATAACATTCCTTATCCAAGAGTGTTGATTTTGTTGTGTAATTTCTGCAAGCCTGGATGATATGCTAGCCCATATCAAATCTTCAATGTTTGGCTGCACATTGACATGCGATGATCGCATGCTTGTTAAAACTGTTTATTTACTCTGAAATTCTGTTGCCCCTGGTTTTTAATTAACCATGTCCATTCTTATTCACGACTTTGTCTATGAATGACGTAGTCTTTTACAGCCTAGTTGAGATCTTTTTACTCTCACCATAATGCTCGGTCTAATATATAGACGAAAAAATTGACAATATTTCCTTTATTACATAGTGTAAATGGTAGGGTTAGCCATTTTTATAGACCTAGTGTATGGATGCAATTCACTATTTAATCCATTCAAATATATATATATTTATTTGTTAAAATTAAGGATCATATGGGAAACTCTCTCTCTCTCTCCCGGTCCCTTCCCAGTTCCCCCCATCCCTCTCCTCTCATTTAGACCATCTGGCATCTCTCTGCATCTTTGGTAACACATGCACGAATACATGGATCAGGTCATGTCTAAAGCATCTATGTAATTAACTCTATAAGCAATTCGACCTCTTCGTGTAATATTAAACATCTATGTAAGACTTTGTTTCTTTCTACTATATATTGTGCTTGGGATATGGTATTGGTTTTTACACTTAAAATGATTAAAATATTTAATGCTAAGTAAATAATAATAATTTGAATCATTTTCTGGCTTGTAGTGCTACTGATTGGATAGTAGACATAGGAGCCAATGTACATGTCACTTCTAACTGCAATAATTTTTCAACATATCAGGATACAAGCGGAATAGAAGTGATGATAGATAGCTCCACCTCAGCACAAGTATTTGGAGTAAGCAAAATTGAACTCAAATTAACGTCTGGAAATACTCTTCCATTAGAAGAAGTGTTTTATGTCCCGAATGAAAGAATGAACCATATTAGTGGATCTTTACTTAATAGGGCGGGCTACACATTGTTATGTCAATCCAATAAAGTTATTATATCTAAATATGAGTCATTTGTGAAAAATTGTTACGTGAGTGATGGTTTGAGTGCAATAAATGTTCAAAATAATACAGTAGACAAATTTTACTCTAATAATAAATTTTCATTTTCTACATTTTCTTCTTCAATATGGCATGCTAGATTAGGCCATATGAATTACCATAATCTTATAACAATGATGGATTTAGAGATTATTCTTAAAGTTCTTGTTGATTTGGATGAAAAATGTTTAAGGTGTTCAATCTAAATAGCCTAGAAGACCATCTAAATCTATTGTAAGAAATTCGTCATTGGACTTAGTTCATAGTGATAGTTGCTATTTAATTGGTGTCTCTTTTAAATGTGGTAATAAATACTTCATTACTTTTCTAGATGATATGTCCAATTTTTTTTTTATGTTTACTTGATGAAAACAAAAGATGAATCTTTTAATAAATTTGACATCTATAAAAGTGAAGTTGAAAACCAATGAGAGAGAAAAATTAAGATTATCAAGTGTGATAGAGGATGTGAATACTCTTTTAATCAATTGGTTCAATATTGTGGGGAGAATGATATTATACATGATGAAATCGCTCCATATTCTCCTCAATCCAATGGTGCTGTTGAAAGAAAATATAGAACCTTGGTGATATGGTCACATTCATGCTCTCTCGTTCAAGTCTACTTGAGCAATGGTGGGGGGAAGCGATACTTGCATCTTATTTTATCTTGAATAGAGTACCATTTAAGGGGTTTAACAAGACTCCGTATAAACTCTAGAAGGGTAGAATACCCAATATTAATTTCTTTAGAGTTTAGGGTTGTCTTGCAAAGGTTAATGTTCCAAAATTAAGAAAATGAAACTAGGTTCCAAAACAGTAGATGCAATATTCATTGGGTATGGTAGACATATTTCTCCATATAGGTTTTTGATTCTCAAATCAGAAGTCCAAAATATTGATCTCAACACCATTATGGAGTCTAGGGATGCAACATTATTTGAAGATCTATTTCCTTTAAAAAACAAAGTAGAAAGGTCTTTATCTACATTAAGTTTTCCTTCCATCAATAATCAACCGATCATTTTATCTAATCCTGAGAGTTTATTTAGATTAGAAAATGAACTTGGTAGAAAAAAAAGAGTGAGAAACGAAAAATATTTTGGACATAATTTTTATAGTTACTCTATGGAAGAAGATCCTTTGACTTTCAAGGATGCCATGATTTTCATTGATTATACTTTCTGGAAAGAAGCGGTTAATAATGAGATGAAATCGCTTAACACTAATGGCACCAAGAACTTATGTTTTATTCCTCCAGGGTGTAAAACCGTTGGTTGTAAATGGAATTTTAAAAAGAAATTGAAAACTGATGGTACTATTGATAAAGTTAAAAGTAGGCTGGTTGCAAAAAGTTTTACATAAAGAGAGGGTATCGATTATTTTGATACTTATTTTACTATTACTAGAATAAACCATAATTCGTGTTTTAATTGTTCTAGCTATGATCCATAAACTTGAGGTTAACCAAATGGACATAAACACTACTTTTCTTAATGGCGATCTAGAAGAAGAAATATACATGGATCAACTAGAGTATTTGTGGTTCCAGGATAGGAAAGAAAATTTTTTAGACTTATTAAATCTTCCTATTGTTTAAAACACAGCCCTAAACAATGGCACTAAAAGTCTGACGAAATAATTTTATCTGATGATTTCAAGATAAAAGAATATGATAAGTGTTTATACACAAAAATAGTTGATGGTGCATGTGTAATGCTATATCTTTACATTGATGATATTCTCATCTTTGGTATCAATATAGATATTGTCCTTGATGTTAAAAGTTTTTTATCTAAGAACTTTCACATGAAAGACATATGAAATGCACATGTAATTCTTGGTATTAAGTTAATGAGATCCCATGATGGTATCTGTTCTTTTGGGTATCCCACTGTATTAGAAGCATACAATGATGCTAGTTGGATAACTAACACAGTAGATCGTTAGGGAACAAGTGGATATATTTTTACTTTTGGTGGAGCAACTATGACTTAGAGATCTTCCAAGCAAACAATGATTTCACGATCTACTATGGAGGCTGAATTAATAGTCTTAGATACTACTAGACATGAGATAGAGTGGCTTAAGAATTTATTATCAGAAATTTCACTAGTTAAAAAATCAATGCCAGCTATTTATGTTCTTTGTGACAATCAGATTGTGATAAGTGTTTGTAATAATAAACACTTTAATCATAAAATGAGACATTTGAGTATTAGGCATTCTACTATAAGATACCTGATAAAGAATGGATACCCGACTTTGAAATATATAAAATCAGAGGATAAAATAGTGAATCCTTCAATAAAAGGACTGGAAAAGTCGAAGGTTATACAAGCATCAAGAGGGATGGGATTGAAGCCCATTCTTGATGGGATTGAAGCCCATTAATTAGGTCACCGATAGCAGCAACCCAACCTTCTTGACTGGAGATCCCATAAAGAAGGTTTAATCGAAGAACAAACTACTTGAGTGATTACATAGCACTATTAAAATATTAAAATATTATGGGTCTATCTATAGAGTGTGAGTTTTACAAATGCAATGGCAAAAGAAAAACTAAATGTTTTGAATGAGTCAAAAACTAAGGTAAGGTATTGAATTGCATGTTCTCTTGGAGGACTCACCTATGTGAGTATGACAGTGGGGCCGCAGTCTATGGTAATTGGGTTATTCCCTAGAGCGTTCATGAATCCAAGATACAGTGCACAATCTTTATGCACCACCTTGAAAAGAACCTTATATATGTCGTACTATGTGGAGAATCCTAAGTTAATAGATTCTGGTTCAAGAGTTGGTTCACCATGTATATTTCATATGGAAACACACTAACACTAAGTAAAAGTTCAAAGCTCTAAGCTACCTCTATTGATACATAGTATTTAGCCTAAATAAAATTTTGTTCTATTCTATCTATTTAAAGTATTTTAATCAAATGGATTTTTAGACTTGAGAATGATTAAAATATTTAATATTAAGTAAAAAAATAATAATGTGAACCATTGTCATTGTTCAATGTATCGATTTGGTTGTCATGATTTAAATAAAAATGTGCCATGGTGACTTGAACCAATGCATTCCTCTTGGGGATAGGAGCATTAACCGCTTGCCAACCAAACAAATTAAGGGTTGCGCCCTTTGGTGAATTAGAAATATTTTCGATGTATTTTTTAATATTTAAGAAGTTGTGACTTCTTACAAGTACCATTTCATTTATTAGTTGTGACTTTTCACAAATACAATTTCATTTATATAAGTTGTGACTTTTTACAAGCGTCATTTCATTCTAGTTGTGACTTTTTACAAGTGCCATTTCATTCTCTATAAATAGGGAACCTCACCCACAAATTTATTCACTCCAAATTCTCTACAATAATTAGAGAAACACTTCCTTCTTCTTTTTTCATTCTATCTTTAGATTTTAACTGTTTTATATCAGGGTCGTGAATCACCTTTTGTATACACCGACAATGAGGTTAATGGGAACTGACGTTGTTATATCTTGTGAGTAGACTGTCAAGAATCTTAGTGTATGTTTAAATTTGGAAGCGGCGGAATCTACACTGTGTCTCAACACCAGAATCTCTCTTTCTAATTTGTTAGTGTTATTTTACATATTATCTAATTTAGAAAGCATTTGCACATATATAATTTATTATCCAAAATATTGCCAAGATATGGCAGTGTGAGCACCACGACAACGCTAGTCCACGCAATGTTGTGGTTACCCTCGTTGGAATATAGGGCCTCGAGCATGCAGAGTTTTCTGTTTATTTTCTTTTTCTGTGTAAGCAAAACAATATTGTTCTTAAATTGTGTTTACTTTACAACTTCTGTCTGACGTGTGGGTAAGCGGATATTAGTCATGGTGCGCTACCCTATTACTACTTGGTTTTAAAATTCTGAATTTAGTGAATATGACAGAGTAGTTTGGATTCACAAATCACCTTATCTCATTTCATTTTTATTATTAAAATTTTTTTAAATCTCAAAACAATTTTTTCAAATTTTCACACAAAATATAATAAACAATTCAACTTTTTTAAATCTCAAAATAATAATAATATTAGAAAATATTATTCTAAAATATTATTTTTTATTATTCACAAATCATCTCAACTTATATTTGACCCTGAGTTCAGAGTATATGTGTGGTTGCGTTTAGATTGCTTATTTTTCCAACTCATGATAACAGCATTCCGCCAGGTCTCACAGGAGTAGGAAATTGTTTTTGACAAAATCAATCTCAGATTGACTTTCAACAGACAAATGAAGTACTAAGCTAAGAGTTCAGACTATTATGTGTTGCAAATCTTTCCAATGGTACTATTAATGTTGTTATATTTCTTACCTAGGATTGAGATACTTCCAATTGTCTTCCTAAGTTGGTTACCCTTAATTTTCCTTATTTATGTCCATCCATCACTGAGCATTTCAATTTTTCCGTTTTGATGGACCCAAAGGTAGAAGAAAGTGAGAATTTCATGTTTCTCGCCTTTTTGGTTAGCGAGTGCTGCTCGATATCTTGAAGTAAGGGAAAAAAAAAGGAGAGAGAATCCAAAGAATAGTGCTGAAACAGTCTATGAATGAGTTCAAACCAACATAATCTAATTGTATATAAAATATATAATTACAAGACTGAAGAAATCTCTCATCAATCAATATGTAAGGAAGAAACGAAGGCAGAAAAAAACTTGGAAAGGAAAGGAAAAATATTCTTGCTGACGATATATTGGGTGGATCAATGCATCATAATTCTGAACTCTTCAAAGTTGAGAACGCCATCTCCATTGAGATCAAACTTTCGGATCATAGCTTTACAATCCTGAACGGACTTGGAATCGCCGAGTCGACTCAGCATTCTCTTCAAGCTCGTGGGGGTGATGCAGCCGGACCCCTCCATATCATACATAGCAAAAGCCTCTTTGAGCGTGTCATTCTTTTCCTCTTCCCCGCTTGTCTCCATTAGCTTCTGGAATTCCTCGAAGTCCAGCAGCCCATCCCCGTTCAAATCAAACGACTTCATGGTTTCTTCCGCTTCATCCATGGACAGCGTGCCCCCCACTGTGGTCACGCAGCGTTGCAACTCGGCAAGAGATATTTTTCCATCTCCATCAACGTCCAAGTAATCCAACACCCTTTGGAGCTCGCTGCAGAATTTGCTCGTCATCTCGGAATCAGAACCCATAAGAGAACGCTAGCTACTTTTCAGTACTCTTTCTCGTAGACAGTTTGCGACGTAATCTTCCCTCGACTGCTCGAACTCTGACACCAGAACGTTTGAAATTCAGTTGAATGAAAGTAAGTTGGCTCCTTGTCCTAGTATATATAGACACAACATGGGAGGAAATTGGAAACGAGAGTCAAAAGCTTTAAATTAATAAAGCACAAGATAAACGAAAAGTTGTGTAACCGACGTGGGTGGATGGATGTTCGTACGTATCGAGATGTGGGAGATAGGTAGGGAGGGAGGGGATAAGGATAGCAAGAACACGCTTTTGAGCTCACTGCCTATCTCATTACATAGTTGTTGGACCGCGTACTGCTAGTTGTATCTTTTTATTCAACGGCGGCGCGCAGCTCGTGTGGGAAGTTTCCTGCTTCCGGATGCGAGGATGACGGGTGGGGTCCTTTGTTTTTTCCTTCTGGATCTTTCTGGAATTTTTTTTATCCGTCTCTTCATTCTTTATCATTCATTTCACTATTTGGGGACCTACTCCAAGTATATATGCAGTATCTCATTGAAAAAATTATTTATTACTCTATTAATCAAGGTGTTTTTGTTGTCTTTTTACGGGATATTAAATAATTTAAAATATAATAAATAATTTCTTCATCATTTGATATAATTGCGTTAAAGCCATTATTAAAAAAATGATAAATATTATTATTTTCTTGTTTTCTATTTAAAGTCATGACAAGAATTTATATCAATAGTATATTTAACGTGTTAATAATAAACTCTCAAATTGACTTCATTCCATTATTTGTTACTGTAGCATCTATAATGGACTTTTCACTGGGTTTCATACCGCCTCAGCTTCTACAATAAAATCTCAGCAAATATTCGTTTCACATTAATTGTTAAATATCATCTGCCTACAAAAGGTATCTTTTCTTTGTTAGGAAAGAGGAGAAAAAGGATGACGTGGGTTCTATAATGGAATGTATTTTATCATTAATGATGCTAAGAATGTAATAAAATTAATTAAATCTATCTCCTTTTATTAGTTTAAACTTTTAGAATAAATAGTAATTTTATATCATATTAGAATAGAGGTTCTAAATTGAAACCTCGACTCAATGGTCTTATCCTATTTAATTAAATATTTCATGTGTTGGGTCACCCAATGAATGAGAGTCTGGTCTAAATGTGAGGGGAACTATTAAGAATATAATACAAATAATTAAATTTATCTATTCGCGCTTAGACTTTTAGGATAAGTGAAGATTTCACACATAAGAATGAGATATGAAACAATTCACAAATTGGGCGCGTATTGACACTTGAAGTATTTAATAATTTTGTGAATAATAGTGAAATGACTGTGGTAACGTGTGAGGGACACGCTCCACCCTGGAAGTACGGTTGACAGTCGAGTCTGAAGAGACCGATGGCCCTAGTCCCAGAAATGTCGCATGTGGTGATGGTAGAGCTCCCCTTGCGGTGGCATGTGGATATCACGCACACACTTTGGACCACACATGTGGCTCATGCGCCACTCTGTTCGAGGAAATTCTTTTCCCATCTGAAGGATCGGCACCTTCGGACTCTTACGGTGAGGCGCGTGGTTGTTGTCGAGCTCCAGAAATTAACAAATCAGCATTTTGCCCTATTTTGCAAAAAAAAAAAAAAAACACACACACACACGCAAAACCAGAAAAAATAAAAGAAAAAACTAGAGAGAAGAGGGAGGGAGGGAGGGAGGAGCCGAAGCTCCAACCCCCCTCCTCTATTCTGAGTTTTTTGATGGAGCCTGCACTAAAGAGAAAAGGGAGAGAGCGAGCAATGTGCTAGAGTTTCAATTAAAAAACAAAATACTTTCAATTGAATTTACCTTGAATATTCATAAGCTTGTTTATTTGTATTTTCATTTTTCAGCAAGAATACTATTTATTTCCAATTATATTTCGGAATTGAAATAATAATTCATTTTCAATTGTTTGTTTACCGTCCTTTCAAAAGATCTAATGGCCTCTCTAGATAAATCAACATTCCATATATCCAAGCACGGTATTGGCATTATTTCAGTAAGTACGCCGTATCAAGTTAATTCTATAGAAAATGCTACTTACTTCTCTCAATGTTATCGTTCAAAATTATCACTTAAGTATTTTAATTTTTTTATTATTTTTTACTTAATAATTAAAGAAGTGATTATTAGTAAAATTTTATGTATTTTTCTTAATTTTTTCTTAATGGTTTAGGGTGTTAAAACATACATAAAAATGATTAAAAAAAAAACTATAAATTTGTACTAGTGGTACGCCCCGCGGTAAACACTGGGTGGCCTACTAGCACCATCCTAATTCAATTACCCTATAGCTCAAATCCTTTTATCCATTGATATTTGTGTGCGTGCACGCAATGATCATACACAATCAAGAGCTTTCTCCCCCTTCCTTAACTCCTCTTGGTGCTGAAGTATTGGTTCTATGAACTTGTATAATTGTGTCAGGAGCTTTTGATTTTAATAATGTTGCATCACATAATGTTAACTTGAGAAACCAAGTGGAAGGGAAGTTTAAATCCCCTACTGGGCTGGGCTTAATTTATCCCAAGAGGCATTGTGACTAAAGCACAGTTTGCTCGTAAGTCAAAAAAAGGGGAAGGAGACTAAGGGCCTGCGCGAGAAGAAAATAGACATGGAATGATGGGACATCAACATTTCTGACACCGCCCTACACACGCACCTAGTGGCAGGATCACAGCGCATTAAAGGACAGATATAAAACAGGGACAGAGATCACAGTAAAGCCCCCTGTCCTTGATAGAGTGCACAACATGACCCCCTGTCCCTGACAAAATGCATAGAAGGTAGCCGCACTCACCAACCTGCCACAAGGACGCTACCCGGGGAGGCTATGCCGCATTAATGGTGGCACATGGTGTCCTGTATGAAAGACAAGCACCTCTAACATGGGATACGGAGGACCCCCCAGCAGACAGTATAAAAGTTAAGCACCAGGTTAGAATTACTTTCTTATGTTCTCTCGCATACTGAAATTCTTTCCAATGAGCATAAAACTGACGTGTGAAACTCGGTACAAGACGTGTGAAACTAGTCATCAATATTGGCGCCGTCTGTGAGAAATTTATAAATTAAGGTGTCCTTTGTATGCCGGCTACAACACGCTCTCAAACTACCTATGACCAAGAAGCAACCTCGAGAAAACTGGATAGAAGATTTGCAAAGATGGAACATCCATGAGGAGAATGGCAACAGAGATGGAAAACCTCCAACAAGAAAATGAAGCAAAGAGAAAAAGAGATGCAGAGACTCAAGGAGACATAATACCAAGCCAAAGTGACGTGCTAAGTCACGAAGTCATGGAAAGGAGGACATTGGTGAAGAAGAGAGAAGGAAGATGCACCATGAGCTACGGAGCCTCTTGAACAAGCACGAGGCAGTGGCAAGGAGAAATCGAGTATTGTCATTTGTTAACTAACTGCTCAACAGCAGGGACTTGCCCTACAATGCGGATGTGATGGCAACTTCACTCTTACCAAAGTTTAGAGTCCTACAGATACAGATGTATGATGGGTGTAAAGACACCCTCCAACACCTGGAGAACTTCAACGCGCACACCACCATCCATGGGTTCAGTGGAGAAGTGGCATGTTGGACCTTCCCACTGACACTCAAAGGCTTAGCGAAAGCATGCTTTGGAGAACTCGCCTGAATGTTCTTGACACAATATATGGCAAGAAGGAAAAGAATGAGGCTTGCAACGTACCTCCTCATCGTCAAGTAGCAAGATGAAGAACCCCTCAAGGCATACTTGGCACGGTTCAACAAAAAGCACATGACAATCGATGACCAGATGAGAAAGTCAAGCTGGCAGCACTCTTGGGGGGGATCTAGCCTAAAAACCCGTCCGTGGTTAAGCTGGCTAGAAAAACACAAACGACGTTCCAAGATTTCATGGACCAAGCAGACAGCTTCATCAACGTCAAAGACACTCTCCCACCTTCATAGCCCCAAGAAAAGCCGAGTTAGAATAGCCGGTGAAGCTGTTCTGGTGTGTCCTACATTTTGAGAATGTTGCACGTTTAAGGTCGTAGATTTCCTTAAGCCTAATCCCCACGAAACTTGGGTGTACAAATAAAATAGCATCTATTCTCAAATAAAGATGATGCTTTTAATCTAACCTATAACCCCCACCAAATTTCATAAGAGATTGTCTAAAGAGGAGACCATGGGTTTTAGGAAATGCCAAGAAAGCTGCTAATAAGTTTGGTTATGCTAAATATGTGAAACATGGCCACATCTTACTTGATGAACCTAAAAGAAATGCTTCCCGTTTTTGGAAGTCTATTATGCACGTGCTTCCTGATGTGGCAGAGAAAGTTATTGTGAAGGTGAGAGAGGGTGCCTCTTCCTTTTGGTTTGATTGGTGGTTGGAATGTGGGCCTTTATGTGCTAGTAGGGAGTTCAGGCATTCTCAGATTAGAATAAAAGATGTTTGGGTGGATGGTTCCTGGGATGAGAATTATCTGGTGGAACTGGTGGGATTCAATAAAGCTGAGGAAATTATGAACGGTATTGTGGTTGGTAAGGTGGGCAATGACATCACCATTTGGAAACCAGAAGTTAAGGGCAATTTTACGTCGGCTTCCGCTTGGGATTTAATCCATGTGAAAGGCACTGAACATTTGGGCATGGACTGGATTTGGCATCATCTCCTCTCGAAGAAGATTTCTGTGTGCATGTGGAAAGCCAGTTTTAATGGGTTAGCGCTTGATTCTCAAGTGCAATCGCTAGGCATTCAGTTGGCATCTAGGTGCAACTACTGTTCTAATGGTCACGTTGAAAGCTTAAACCATGTGCTTTGTAATGGGACTATTGCTGCGGAGGTGTGAAAGATGGCAGCTTCCACTCTGGGTATTAATCATGTCTGTGGTCTTTCGTGGTGGTCGACTGTGATGCAGTGGTTTAATTGCTCAAAGAAGTTGAGTCACAGAGGAATTCTTATTGGTATCATTCCGTCGATCATCACCTGGCTTCTATGGCTTCGTCGTTGCAAGGCTCACATGGATAATTCAACTAAATCGGTGTATAATGTATAGTTGGCTGTGAAAGTCTGGATTCGGTATATTTCTTCTCTGATGGTGAAACACTGGCCTATCTCGGCCAGGGATGAGACTATTCTTCGGGCTCTTGAAGTGCCGTATGTTGATCGAACAAGAACTATTCCGAAGCTAGTTTATTGGCGGAAACCGGATGAGGAGTGGATTAAATTGAATCTAGATGGGTATTACCGTGGCAACCCGGGCAATTGTGGGGAAGGAGGGGTCATTCGAGATGTGCGAGGTAATTTGAAAGGGGCTTTCTCTTCTTCTTTTGGTCATGGCACGAATAATGAGGCTGAATTGAGGGCGTTACTAGATGGTATTTCCTTGTGTAAAGAGTTGGGTTTTAATAATATTAGTATTGAGAGTGACTCCACTTTGATAGTTTCTTGGTTGAGTAGTTGTAAGTGCACAGCTTGGTACTTAAGGGACGACCTTTGGAGGCTTTTAAGAGATGTTCATTTCACCTTTAATCATCAGTTACGTGAAGGGAATATTGTGGTGAATTTTCTAGCGAGAAGGGGCGAGGAGATTATAATAATACTTTCTTGGATTTTAATTCTTTGCCACGTTAGTTGAAAGGCATTCTACGTATGGATAAAGCAGGTTTGCTTCAGATTAGATGGTAATTCGTCTTGTTGGGTTTTCTTTGGATTAGGCTTGTTTAGTTTTGTATTGTTTTGTTTTATTTTATTTTATTCTGATTTGGATTGTTTTCTTTTTTGGTGTTTTTCTTAGGCCTGTTTAGTTTTTTGTTTTCCTTTTTATAGGCCTGTTTAGTTGTTGTGTTGTGTTGGTTGTTTTATGTTGGTTGGATATAAGGGATGGTTTTTAGTGTTTTATCTGTAAATCCCCTATGTCAGTTTTGTTATCATGGNAAAAAATAAAAAATAAAAAGAAAAAAAAGAAGGTTGGTTCTGCAACACGTGCCGGCCCAAAAATTCCCCACCCCTAGATCTTCAAAGTCTGGCCATCATGGTCGCACGATGGCCGGCACCTAAGTCCTACACACTGGTGCAAATTCCTACACCTTTTGAGGTTCGCCTAATCTTTGATCAAGTCCATTTTTTTCCTTTATCTTACTGATTTTTCTAAATACACGAGTTAGGATACTCTTATATCCAAAATGGGAAAGTCCAAGATCCGAACCGTTTCCATTCATTTATCACCAACCACTTCCATAATGCCTTGGCTGTCTCCCTCCACCACAACCTCTAAGCCCCACCTTTTTCACTTCAACCCCAACACAAGAACCACTTGTATTCTTTTGAGAGAATATTGAGTTTTGCAAAGACGTGATACAATGGAGTTTGGATTTTTGATCTAGCCTTTTGACATAAGAGTTATCCTCTTTCTCCAAAAGATCTTGAAGATGAGTAAAAGTGGATCTCCTCAACAATAATTCCAAACCAATGAAGTGTAGGTACACAACTACCATGGCCTTCGGCCAAGCTGCATTTATAATTTACTTGTAAAATTGTACAAAAACTGCCACTTTGTACTGATCTCCTTCAGCAATGAAGGGTAGGGTACATTATTTTTGTTCTCGGTGCCCTTTCTTATTGTTCTTTTGTACCGTGCTAGTAGTAAATAAGTGTTTGCTGGGCCCCCACCCTTTATTCATCTATTATGGGGTTGTTCACTTAGGTACAGGTTCACGTACTTGGGTGTCAAATACCATCCGGATACCCACCCGGGTTATGACTCAAGCCGGTACTCAGACAATTCCGATACCCAGATTTTGTAAAAAAACTTTTTTTAAAGCCAATATTTTATTAAGGTTATTTCAAGGAAAAAAATAGTATGGAAAAAATAATAAAGGGAATGAAATAAATCTCAAAACAATGAACATTGCTTGCCCATAAGAATAAAATATATCAAAATGAAAAACTAAATTTTATGTCAAAAATAACTAAAACTAGAAACAACTAATTATCCCAATATTCAATATTCATAACCTAAAATGCATGCCAATGTAAATTTATGTTTTCTAAACTGAGCTTTGAATGATAGAATTTAAGCTTTTAATAACCGATCATTTCTTAAATTTTCAACATAAGAACGTGGTGGATAAAAGAATGAGAGAATTTCCATAGGCAAGAAACTCTGCCCGTAATGAACCAATCAGACGGACCCATCATGAAGAAAGGAAAGACGAAAATTTTATATGCTAACTTTAATTTGTAGAGAGAAGTGGCATTAGAGTGCGATATTGACCATCTTAGATCGAACGCATGGGCTGCAGTGTGGTTATTATCATGCTCTGAGTAAAATTCAAGATTTTTTAATATATAAGAAACAAAAAATAGTTTAAAAGAAAATAAACCTTATGCCAAGACAGATCATACACTGACGCATCATAAACATCATTATTTTCCACCAAAAACATAAAAAATGCATACTAAATTCAGTGTTTAAAAAATTAAATCAAATTCTAGCTAGGTTTAAACTTGGAACCCGGGTACTATACTGTACCCGTACCCGTACTCAGGTATACACGTGTAGACAAATCCGATTATCAGGCTGGGTAGAATCGGAGCCAATGACCATCCTGTGAACCCTATTACCCGAGTTTCACCCCGGGTAATAGAGCTGCGTATGAGCTAGAAGCGAGACTATCCTAAAGAAAAGGCAACAACAAGACAGTTAGTATGAGAACTAGAAGATGTTATCTAATGCTATTGCTGTTGATTGAAATGAGTTGCACCCCCACCTCATAAACAAATCAACTAAACACTTTCCCGGAATAAGATAAACTGATTTCTTCAGCTTGTTTGGTTGGGTTGAAGAAAATGTAAAGGAAATTTGTTAAC
>QEOT01002168.1:8373-44435 GCA_003123785.1 Pterocarya stenoptera | reverse complement strand
ACCATTAAATAAATTGTCACTGATTTTAGTGAGAAAAGGATGTCTATATATTTGAGATTCAACAGAGAGGGAGAAACAGCTCTTTCATATGAAAAGAAAAACATATGAATTAAGAATACCAATGTAAGACCCAAAATCGAAAATGTTTAATATGGTCTGGGCTCATTCTCTAATGCAGACCCCGTTTGATAAAACCCATTTTATGGCATTTAAGTAATCTTTATGTGAAATGTAGAAACATGACACATCAAACATGCTTGTTAAAAAAATATTGGACGGTTAGTTTTAGGTCTACAAAAAGAATTACAAAAAATTATCTTATAAATCTAAGTGACTTTGATGTAATATGATAGATTTATTTTATAATAGAAAGAATTTTATAATTTATTATATCATATTCAACTATGTATTTTTTCTTATGATTCTTCTTGTGCTTTATGAGTACATTTTCCCTTAAAATTGTTTTGGGCTGACTACAAACACCAAGTAAACTTGTTGCAAACCACACTCACACCAAGCGACAAGTAATGTGTGGCAGAAATTACAATTATAGGACTATTTGTCAATTGTATTGCACTTGCTGCCCTTGTTTTGCGCGCCCTAGCTCTGGAACATTCTTGGGTTGCTTGGTTGGAAGTGGGTGGGCTTTGCAACCCATGCAAACATCTATACAGACCCTTCCTCGATGCCCTTTATAGTGAGCTCTTTACACTCACCGACCACCACAAAGGATCCGGGTTCGATTGCGGTTGCAGATCCTAAGTGAGCTTAGAAGACCATAACGCTGCCTCCCCAAAAAAGGGGTTGTCATCTCATCACCCCCATGGCACCATTCAAATTCTTCCCTGAATTAATTGATCATTTCGTATTCAATACGTTGTCAGGGCTCCGCTCCTTGTCGTCTCTTAGACGGACTTATCTGTTGAAGTTAGCAGTACACAGTCACTCAAACCTACCCATCTCTACCAACCAATCGCTCTCTATGTGTTCTATTTATTTGATGTTGGGGACCGAATTTCTACCATATTCGAACATATTAGAGTTTGATATCACCGAACTTATGACATAGAGATTTCTCATCTCTATCTCATCTCATCTCATCATTACATCTTTTTCAAATCCCTATATAAAATATAATAAACAATTCAACTTTTTCAAATTTTAATTTAACTTTTTCAAATTTCAAAACAATCATAATATTAAAAAATAATATTTTAAACTTTCATCTTAACACTATTCATAAAATTTTTAAAAATTTTCACCTTATCTCAACATCCAAACATAATCTAAAAATTTTGAAATTTTCGATGGGTCAAACAGAAATTTTCAAAACTTCAGGGACCTTTTTTGTGTATCCCCTTTAGAGAATATTCTGTACTAGAAGGAATGTTCCATCACTAACTCAGCTACCACGTGGCCCTTGTTGTTGACGTGGCATTGAAACATCAGCACCTCATGCTAACGTGGACCATGACATGTCATCACCTTTTTGCTGACATGGCCCCACCATGTGTTTGACATGTGGCACCTTTGCTTCCCTAGCACGTGCTGCAAGTGTGTTAGGACCCCATAAAAAACCGCCCTAAGACAAGGTCTTAGGCATACATGGACAACAAAAATTGGGTCACTTCTGTGGTCAAGGCCAGCCAAGGGCCAATATATGTTATGGGGCCACTTTGGCCATCCAAGACCATGCTATTTTATTCTTTTTATTTATTTGATTTAATTATATTTCAAGATACCTATTAGGGGTTTTCACTTTGTAATCTCTATAAATAGGACCCTTAGCACCTTAGTTTACATCTTTTGACAAATTGGTAAATCCCTAAATGGGTGGATTATTATTCTTGGGATCACTTTTCGGTGCTTAGCACTTGGGCTACTTTTGGTGAAATTCTTGAATCCCTAGTAGAGGATCATCACCTTGAAATTCATAAATAGGTGTGATTCAATCTATCTTATTTCATCATAGTGTAATTCGTGAATCGATGATGAATTATCTATCAATCTTATGAGTATTGCTTTTGTTCCATTCAATTTGCCAATCTCTTGTTTATGTTTTCCATTCTATATTCAAAATCCAAAAATACATTGTTCTTATATTTTCCATCTTGTTCATCTATTCTTTCTTGCATATCAAAGACATCCTAAACCTTAATCTTAGTATTCTTTGATTTTTCAAACTATCCATATAAACCATAAAGAGAGTTTTCATATTCCTTTGTTGAGTCCATTCATCATTTGTTCATACAATTTCCCACGTGATCATAAGTATTTATATTTTTCATACATTGTCTTGCATCCTTCCATCTCACAAACACAATCCATTCACTCATTTGATCTTTCCCACTCACATAGTTCGGCCAACACATTGTTTGCCCTGCTTTCCATACTTATCAATTCCATAAGACCTAGCCTCCATCATCTCCACAAACCCTAGCCGAAATACCATATTTTTCATAAGCTCCACTTACCAAAATTAGCCTTCCCTCATCCACATTAACCCTAGCCAAAACCCATATTGCCTCTATCTTTCCATATACATATCTTGCTTTAGTTGAAAACCCTAACCTTCCATAAGGATCTCCTAAATTTTAGAAATCCTAACCTTAGCCACCCTTCATCCAACTAAACCCTAGAGTCCTAAAAGGTAATTCCTACCACTTAGGAATCCTTATCTCATCTTCTCAAACCAATCCTACCAATCCCTAAATCATCTCCTATAAGTTAGGAACACATCTTCCATCTTCCAATTACTCCAAATTCGAAATACATCCCTAGCCTTAGTCAAACTTTCAATTCCCAACAACTTCCATGCATTTTACCATTTAGAATCAACCCTAACCACCTTACCCATCATCCCAATCCTATCTTCCATATCCATATCCCTTGATTTAAGAAATTGTCATCCCATTGTCAATCCCTTAAATCTCTCAATCTCTACAATATTTCAAACCAACCAAGACTTACCCCAATAGCCAAAACCCAATCCCAATTCTCTTCTATCTTCTAAATTCAATCCCTACAATCACTCAACTTCTCTAGAATCACTCCATCCCTAAAATCACTCAATTTTCTAGAATCTCTCAAGTCAACCAAAGACTTCCAACCTTTTACCATATCCAAATCACATCTTCCATATTTAATCCCACAAATCTCGCATTCCCTATAATCACTCAAGTCAATCAAAGACTATCATCATCTTGCCATATCCAAATCTCATCTTACCTTAACCAATCCCTAAACTCAAGGAACAATCTTAGACCCATTCAAACATCATCCATCTTCGTTTTCTTACCTTAACTGAATTCATATCTTTCCCAAAGAGACTTCATCAATCTAGGAGTTCTAGTCTCATTCATCTACATTCCTTCCAAACCCTAGCAACTCATCCTACACTCCAACCCTAATCCAACTCTTCCAATCTCAAAATTTCCCTTAGCCACCATTCAAACCCTAGCCTATCTTCACCATACCAACCCTAAACATCACTCAAGTGGCCCCAACATCAAGGGCAACCTTCAAGCCATTCCCTATTGCCTCAAACACGCCTGATCATCACTTAGATCATCCAAACTCACCATCATCATCATTTCCATCACTAAACACCATACATTCATCAACCTATGAACCCATCATTGCCATAATATGTGCAAAGGCCAAGCTAGAAGGCTAGTCAATTTAGTCATCACAAGAAAAATCAAGGCGAGGACAACATAGTATTTAGGGACTAGACCGAGATCTCTAACAGAGTGACCCTATGCATCTTCAAACTCCATCCACGCATGCTGCTAGTGTATGTGTGTGGATCTACAAGTCTTGTCGGCCTTTTGTTTGCACTATTTTTCTTGTCTTGGTAAGACGAACACACACTCTAGTATGCTCTAATTTTCTAATTGAGCAATGTACCAGAATCAAATTTTCTTTGGTGCACAAAAACCACCTTCAAACACGCTTTGATACCACTTTTTAGGAATCGAGGTGCACCAGAAGCTACATAGAACACGCACACACACTTGGCAGAAGGAATTTAATGTGCTTCGGTAACTTGCCTACATCTAGAGACTTCACTATTAAGTGAAAACCAATACAAATGAGGAGGAGTAGGAGTACACACTCACACTCACCTCAGAACTGACTCTCTTTCTTTCTTTCTCTCTCTCCCTTAGCTCTTCTCCACTGAGCTCTTCTTGTATTTCGCCCATGATCATTCACTTCATGTGAGGATGTCTTACACCATTACAACTCCCTCTATTTAGAAGGAGGGGCTTCACCTTTGGATGGTGTGAGCACAAGCCAATTTGTTCATTACTTTTGGCTTACTTTCGAATGGGTGGCTGGCAACTTTCAGTGGAAAAGTTGGCTGCTCACATGGGTGTGGACCAAACCAACAAAAATACTACTTGTTACAAAATAAATAAATAAATGATTGTCATAGATTACAGCCCAAAGAAAACATAAGTTTCGAAAGAAAAATTATACAGCATCAGTACCTCATTGTTTAAAAATAGATTAATGCCATTGTTAGGTATACAAGATCAATCATATGAAGACTTTTGTGTAGTCTACGAAGAAGACTTTTCAATTTTTCAAGAGTGACTATTAGTTTCTCAAATTTGTCTTTTAGTTTCTCAAGAGTGTCTTTTTATTTTTTCAAGAGTAATTTATGATCAACAAGTAATATGATCTTATGTGCCTATATATAGGTTGATGCATTGTAATCTATTTTCAAGAGAGTGATAAATAAATTTTTTCTTAGACAAAAGTATCTTAATCAGAGCAAGGTTCAAATCAAAAAGTGTCTGGGGATGAAGATTTGTAGCGGGAAAAAAAGCCCCGAAAACAACAACAATGACAAGTACAAGCAATCAAAATATAGGAGCCCAACAACCATCATTTTCTCTTTTCAATGGAGAAAATTATGATTTTTGGTATGTGAAGATGATAACTATTTTTCTTTCATACGATCTTTGGGATATGTAGAAAATGGGTATGAAGAGTTGGTACATACCACAACTTCGAACTATGCTAAAAAATAACAATTGAAAGAGCATAGGAAGAAAGATGCAAAAAGCTTAACCTTGATTCAACAAGGTGTTGCCAAGACAATCTTCCCAAGGATTATCAATGCAACCAAAGCAAGGAGGCTTGGGAGGTTCTTCAAAAGGAGTATAGAGGCACATTGAAGGTAAGAACTATAAAAATTCAATCTTTGAGAAGAGAGTTTCAAAATACGAAGGTGAAAGAAATGGAGTTGTTGAAGACTATTTTTCTGGACTTATGGAAGTTGTGAATCAAATCAAGACATATGGAGAAAAAATTTTCAGATCAAAAAATTGTTGAGAAAATATCAATTAGTTTGTCGGCAAGGTTTGATCACACTTTTGCCGTTATTGAAGAAACTAAAGAAATCGACAAGTTCAGTGTTGAAGAGTTGATGGGTTCAATTAAAACATTTGAGCAAAGGTTGAGTAGGCACTCCCAAAAATCAATTGAAAGTGTCTTTCAATCTAAACTCAATGTTAATTCAAAGTCAAGAAAGAGGCTCATTTAAGAGTGAGTCATCTAGAGGTGGAAGAAATGAAAGAGGATGGGGAAGAAATGGAAGAAGAAGAAGAAGAAGCAATTTTGAGAGAAGTGGAAATGTGGAGTCCACTCAACAAAAATCTGAAATTTGTAAAAGAAGTAATCGTGTTGATAAAGATTGGTGGTTCCAGGGAAAACCTCAATGACACAATTGTAAAAATTCTGGATATATTGAAAAAGATTATCATTTAAAAAACAATGAGCAAACAAATTTTTCCGAATAGCAAAAAAGTGAAGCAAACTTGTTTTATGCTTGTCGAGCGGCATCAGAACAAAATAATGATGTGTGGTTTCTTGATAATAGGTGCAGCAATTACATGACCGTAGATGGAAGTATTTTTGTGGAGATTGATACTTCCTCAAATTCCCAAGTTAAGATGGAAAATGGTTCCTTAGTCCAAGCAAAAGGAAAAGGTACAATTGCTATAAAGACAAAGAAGGGCATAAAGTACGTTCGGAATGTATTTGTAGTTCAGGATTTGGGGTAAAATTTATTAAGTGTTGGGCAAGATTTATGACAAAGGGGGGAGAAGATAAGTTGTAGCAACAATCAAGAATGGAGAATAATAGAAGTTTTCCCTTTAGTTTCCCTTATTAAAAAAATATGGCCTTAAAGATGGATGTTGAGTCATGACTTTGGCATAGAAGACTTGGGCACTTGAGTTTTCAAAGTTTGAAAATTCTTCAACAAAAGAAGATGATGTATGGGTTGTCGACTATACAAGAAATGCCAGAGGCTTGTGAAGGTTGTGCACTTGCCAAGCATAACCAAGAGTCATTTTCCAAGGAGAAAGTATGAAGAGCCAAAGCACCATAGGAGCTTATCCATACTGATGTGTATGGGCCTATGTCAACACCAATTCATGGAGGTAACAAATATTTTATAATTTTCACTGATGATTTTACAAGAATGACATCGGTGTATTCCTTGAAAACAAAGTTGGATGTTTTCTCAATTTTCAGAAAAATCTACAAATTTGTTGAGAGACAAAGTGAACACTTTATAAAAGTGTTGAGAAGTGATAGAGGTGGTGAATACAACTTCCATGAATTTAAGAAGTTTTGTGAAGATTGACATCGAGAGACAATTAACAGTTGGATACACTCCACTACAAAATGGAGTGGCGGAAAGAAATAATAGAACTATTGTTGAGATGACAAAGTCTATGCTTCATGAGAAGGCGTCACCCAAGTCCTTTTGGGGTGAAGTGGTATATACGACAATTTATTTGATGAATAGATGTCCAACAAAGACTGTAGAAAATAAAACTTCATTTGAGGCTTGGTATGGAAGAAAACCATCTTTGAATCACTTGAATGTATTTGATTGTATTTTCTTTGCTCATGTTCCAAAAGAAGTAAGGATGAAGCTAGTGAAAAATGCATCTTTGTGGATTATAGCTTGAAATAAAAGGGAGATAGAATCTTAGTTTGAAAAAAGTTGAATTGCAAATCGGTTGCAACTCCTTTGGTTGTGAATGAAAAATTGATGAAAGAAGATGGAAGCAAAGAAGTTGATTCATCTATTTATAGAAGTTTGGTTGGAAGCCTATTGTATTTGACAGCTACAAGACCATATATTATGTATGCTACAAACTTATTATCTCAGTTCATGTACAAATCAAGCCAAATTCATCTTGGGGCAGCCAAGAGGGTGTTGTGATATAATTTAGTTATTTTTTATGAGAAGAATATTGATGCAATGTTGATTGGGTTTTGTGATAGTGATTAGGCCGAGTGTGTTGATGATATGAGAAGCACTGATGGATATGCATTTTTATTTGGTTATGGTATATTTTCGTTGGCATCAAAGAAGCAAAAAAGTGTGGCACAATCTTTTGCTAAGGCCGAGTATATTCTAGCATCATTAATGGCAACTTCACAAGCAATATGGCTAAGGACAATCTTAAAAGATTTTGGTGAAAAGCAAGGACAAACTACTCCATTTTTGTGTGATAACACATCCACTATTGTTATGACAAAGAATCTTGCCTAACATAGTCAAACAAAGTATATTGCAATCAAGCATCACTTTATTAGAGAGGCCATGGAAGATGAAGAGATTCAACTCAAGTATTGCAAAACCAAATACCAAGGTGCAAATATTTTCACTAAGGCTCTTCTAAAAGATAAATTTCATAATTTTAGAGAAATGTTGGGTGTCACACAAGGCATTAAGGGGGAGTGTAAAAAATAGATTAATGCCATTGTTTGATGCGCAATATCAATCGTATGAAGACTTTTGTGTACTCTACGAAGAAGACTTTTTGGTTTATCAACAGTAATTTATGATCATCAAGTACAATGAGTCTAATGTGCCTATAAAAAGGCTGATGCATTGTAATCTATTTTCAAGGGAGTGATAAACAAGATTTTCCTTAGACAAAAATCTTTCTATCTCAATTTATATGCCAACACTCACCTCCATCATCCTACTTGGAATGGATAATATGAACATTCCATTATTTTACTCCTACTTCCTAGTACTGTTTGTCTGTTCTCCACCCTTTCACAAGTAGGAGTTGTAGTTTTGATTCCAAAACGTATTCCCAATTATGAATATGATTATCTTTATGTTAGCTTGGAACCTATGTATATATAGGTAAAAGAACATCTTTTATGTTACTAACATTGTTGGTGACAATTGTTTACAAAATACCAGATAATGAAGGAAATCACAAAAGATCTGTCAGAATTCCAATGTGGCCTGGCTCATCCCTTCTGTCAGTAATATAATATCCATATAATAATTTTTCCTTCGTGTTTAGTGTCAATTTAGTTTATTGGAATTAATCTTTTATTTTAAACATTTTAGTACAATATTCAAGTGCTTTCTCTTGCCATCAATGAGAATTATGACTCTGATGCTCTAGATGATATTGAGATGTACATTCCTCCATAGGATAGTTCCTGATGTATATTTGTCTTGTTTAGTATTTCATGTAGCAACCTATGTAATCTAACAGGACCTTATGTTGGTTTTGGATATCTATTTTAGGGAAAGTCTGCACCTTGCAAAGCATAGGATTGAAGTTTAGTAGATTTCATATGTTTGAGTTAGACTTAGTTTATTTTTTTATAATTCCTTCAATACTATTTCTTTTAATATATAACATTCCTTATACAAGAGTGTTGATTTTTTTGTGTAATTTCTGCAAGCCTGGATGATATGACAGCCCATATCAAATCTTCAATGTTTGGCTGCACATTGACATGCGATGAGCTCATGCTTGTTAAAACTGTTTATTTACTCTGAAATTGTGTTGCCCTCGGTATTTAATTAACCATGTCCATTCTTATTCACGACTATATCTGTGAATGTCGTAGTCTTTTACAGCCTAGTTGAGATCTTTTTGCTCTCACCCTAACGCTCGATCTAATATATAGATGAAAAAATTGAAAATATCTCCTTTATTAAATAGTGTAAATGGTAGGGCTAGCCATTTCTAGACCTAGTGTATGGATGCAATTCACTATTTAATCCATTCGAAGATATATATATATTTATCTGTTAAAAGGATCATATGGGAAACTATCTCTCTCTCTCTCTCTCTCTCTCTCTCTCCCGGTCCCTTCCCAGTTCCCCCCATCCCTCTCCTCTGCTCCAATAACGAAGAGGTGTAGAGTGAGGTCATTTTTCAATCTTGTATTTGCTCATTTAGACCATTTGGCATCTCTCTGCATCTTTGGTAACACATGGATGAATACATGAATTAGGTCATGTCTAAAGCATCTATTTAATTAGATCTATAAGCAATTCGACCTCTCCGTATAATATTACACATTTATGCAAGACTTTGTTTCTTTCTGCTATATATTGTGCTTGGGATATGGTGTTGGTTTTTATACTTAAAATGATTAAAATATTTAATGCTAAGTAAATAATAATAATTTGAATCATTGTCATTATTCAATGTACTGATAAGAGATACATTTGTTTTAACTATAACAAACCAGGCCCCTTGACCAAAAATTGTCGTTATAAGAAGAGGAAAAACCAAGGCAATGAATAACAAAGACCGCCTAACCCACAAGTTCATATGGTGCATTTGGGGACTAACTCCATTGGAACCGATGAACGGTATGTAACCATAAGTTTCCAAATTTATCTGACTTGTAGTGTTACTGATTGGATAGTAGACGCAGGAGCCAATGTACATGTCACTTCTAACTGTAATATTTTTTCAGCATATCAGGATACAAGCGAAATGGAAGTGATGATGGATAGCTCCACCTCTGCACAAGTATTTGGAGTAAAGCAAAATTAAACTCAAACTAACGTCTGGAAATACTCTTCCATTAGAATAAGTGTTTTATGTCCCAAAGGAAAGAATGAACCTTATCAGTGGATCTTTATTTAATAGGGTGGGCTACACATTGTTATTTCAATCCAATAAATTTATTGTATCTAAATATGAGTCATTTGTGAAAAAATGTTACGTGAGTGATGGTTTCATTGTAATAAATGTTCAAAATAATACAGTAGACACATTTGACTCTAATAATAAATTTGCATTTTCTACATTTTCCTCTTCAATATGGCATGCTAAATTAGGCCATATTAATTACCATAATCTTATAACAATAATGGATTTAGATATTATTCCTAAAGTTCCTGTTAATTTAGATGAAAAATGTTTAAGGTGTTCAATCTAAATAGCCTAGAAAACCATCTAAATCTATTGTAAGAAATTTGTCATTGGACTTAATTCATAGTGATAGTTGCTATTTAAGTGGTGTCTCTTTTAAAGGTGGTAATAAATACTTCATTACTTTTCTAGATGATATGTCCAATTTTTTTAAGTTTACTTGATGAAAACAAAAGATGAATCTTTTAATAAATTTTTCATCTATAAAAGTGAAGTTGAAAATCAATTAGAGAGAAAGATTAAGATTATCAAGTCTGATAGAGGATGTGAATACTCTTTTAATCAATTGGTTCAATATTGTGAGGAGAATGGTATTATACATGACGAAACCACTCCATATTCTCCTCAATCCAATGGTGTTGTTGAAAAAAAAAAATAGAACCTTGGTAGATATGGTCACATTCATGCTCTCTCGTTCCAGTCTACCTGAGCAATGGTCGGGGGAAGCAATACTTGCATCTTGTTTTATTTTGAATAGAGTACCATTTAAGGGGTCTAACAAGACACTGTATAAACTCTGGAAGGGTAGAATACCCAATATTAATTTCTTTAGAGTTTAGGGTTGTCTTGCAAAGGTCAATGTTCCAAAAATTAAAAAAATGAAACTAGGTTCCAAAACAGTAGATGCAATATTCATTGGGTATGCTAGACATAGTTCTCCATATAGGTTTTTTATTATCAAATCAGAAGTCCAAGGTATTGATCTCTATACCATTATAGAGTTTAGGGATGCAACATTATTTGAAGATCTATTTCCTTTCAAAAACAAAGTAGAAAGGTATTTATCTACATTAAGTTTTCCTTCCACCAGTAATCAACCGATCATTTTATCTAATCCTGAGAGTTCATTTAGATTAGAAAATGAACTTGGTAGAGAAAAAATAGTGAGAAACGAAAAATATTTTGGACATGATTTTTATACTTACTCTATGGAAGAAGATCATTTGACTTTCAAGGATGCCATGATTTCCATTGATTCTACTTTTTGGGAAGAAGCAATTAATAATGAGATGAAATCACATAACACTAATGGCACCAAGAACTTATGTTTTATTCCTCCAGGGTGTAAAACCATTTGTTGTAAATGGATTTTTGAAAAGAAATTGAAACCTGATAGTACTATTGATAAAGTTAAAAGTAGGCTGGTTGCAAAAGGCTTTACACAAAGAGAGAGTATCGATTATTTTTATACTTATTTTCCTGTTACTAGAATAAACCATAATTCGTGTTTTAATTGTTCTAGTCATAATCCATAAACTTGAGGTTAACCAAATGGACATAAAGACTACTTTCTTACTGGCGATCTAGAAGAAGAAATATACATGGATCAACTAGAGGATTTGTAGTTCCAGGCAAGAAAGAAAATTTTGTAGACTTATTAAATCTTCCTATTGTTTAGAACAAGCCCTTAAACATTGGCACCAAAAGTTTGATGAAATAATTTTATCTGATGATTTCAAAATAAATGAATATGATTAGTGTTTATACACGAAAATAGTTGATAGTGCATGTGTAATGCTATATCTTTACATTGATGATATTCTCATCTTTGGTACCAATATAGAAATTGTCCTTGATGTTAAAAACGTTTTATCTAAGAACTTTGACATGAAAGACATATGAAAGGCATAGGTAATTCTTGGTATTAAGTTAATGAGATCTCATGATGGTATCTGTTCTTTTGAGTATCCCACTGTATTAGAAGCATACAATGATGCTAGTTGGATAACTAATATAGTAGATCGTTATGGAACAAGTGGATATATTTTTACTTTTGGTGGAGCAACTATGACTTAGAGATCTTCCAAGCAAACTATGATTTCATGTTCTACTATGGAGGCTGAATTAATAGTCTTAGATACTACTACACATGAGATAGAGTGGCTTAAGAATTTATTATCAGAAATTTCACTAGTTAAAAAACCAATGCCAGCTATTTCTGTTCTTTGTGACAATCAGATTGTGATAAGTGTTTGTAATAATAAACACTTTAATCATAAAATGAGACATTTGAGTATTAGGCATTCTACGATAAGATATCTGATAAAAAATTGATACCCGACTTTGGAATATATAAAGTCAGAGGATAAAATAGTGAATCATTAGATAAAAGGACTGGCAAAGTCGAAAGTTATACGTGCATCAAGAGGGATGGGATTGAAGCCCATTAATTAAGTCACTGATAACAACAACCCAACCTTCTTGATTGGAGATCCCAGGAAGAAGGTTCAATGGCAAGAAAACTACTCGAGTGACTTCATAGCACTATTAAAATATTAAAATATTATGGGTCTATCTCTAGAGTGTGTGTTTTACAAATGCAATGGCAAAAAAAAAAACAAAATGTTTTGAATGAGTCAAAAACTATGGCATGGTATTGAATTGCATGTTCCCTTGGAGGACTCACCTATGTGAGTATGACTCTAGGGCCGCAGTCTATGGTAATTTGGTTATTCCCTTAAGCGTTCATGAATCCAAGATACAGTACACAATCTTTATGCACCACCTTAAAAGGAACTTGATATCTGCCGTACTATGTGGAGAAGCCTGAGTTAATAGACTCTGGTTCAAGACTAGGTTCACCATGAATATTTCATATGGAAACACGCTAACTAACACCAAGTAGAAGTTCAAAGCCCCAAGTTACCTCTATTGATGCATAGTACTTAGCCTAAAGAAAATTTTGTTCTATTCCATCTTTTAAAATATTTTAATCAAGTGGAATTTTAGACTTAAGAATGATTAAAATATTTAATGTTAAGTAAAAAAATAATAATGTGAACCATTTTCATTGTTCAATGTATCGATTTGGTTGTCAAGATTTAAATAAAAATGTGCCATGGTGACTTGAACCAATGCATTCCTCTTTGGGATAGGAGCATTAACCGCTTGCCAACCAAACAAAGGGTTGCGCCCTTTGGTGAATTAGAAATATTTTTGATGTATTTTTTAATATTTGAGAAGTTGTGACTTCTTATAAGAACTATTTCATTTATTAAATGTGACTTTTCACAAATACAATTTCATTTATATAAGTTGTAACCTTTTACAAGCTTCATTTCATTCTAGTTGTGACTTTTCACAAGTGTCATTTTATTCTCTATAAATAGGGAACCTCACCCACAAATTTTTTCACTCCAAATTCTCTACAATAATTAGAGAAACACTTCCTTCTTCTTTTGTCATTCTGTCTTTGGATTTTAGCCGTTTTATATCAAGTTCAAGAATCACCTTTTGTATACACCGACAATGAGGTTAATGGGAACTAACGTTGTTGTATCTTGGGAGTAGACTGTCAAGAAGCTTAGTGCATGTTTAAATTTGGAAGCGACGGAATCTACTCTCAAGAAAGCATTCATTACACTGTGTCTCATTACCAGATTCTCTCTTTCTAATTTGTTATTGTTATTTTACATATTATCTAATTTCAAAAGCATTTGCACATATATAATTTATTATCCAAAATATTGCTAAGAGATGCCAGTGTGAGCACCACGACAACGCTAGTCCACTCAATGTTGTGGTTACTCTCATTGGAATATAGGGCCTCGAATATGCAGAGGTTTCTATTTATTTTCTTTTTCTATGTACACAAAACAATATTGTTCTTAATTTGTGTTTACTTTACAACTTCTGTTTGATGTGTGGGTAAGCGGATATTAGTCATGGTGCGCTACCCTGTTACTACTTGGTTTTAAAATTCCAAATGTAGTGAATATGACATTTGAGTTCAGAGTATATATGTGGCTGGTATAGAATTTTTTCCAGCGATTTTATACTCGCTGCAATAGAATTTTGGGTTCTCTCACTCAGTTGCAGCGAGTACAAAATCACTGGTGTTGTGTTTTCCCCAACGATTTTATAGTCGCTGCAACTGAGTAAAACTCTATCCCAGCGAGTATAAAATCGCTACTATAGAGTTTCCCCAGTGATTTAGATTCGCTGCAACTGAGTAAAACTCTATAGCAGCGATTTCATACTCGCTGGGATAGAGTTTCCCCAATGATTTAAATTCGCTGCAATTGAGTAAAACTCTATTGTCGCTAGTATAAAATCACTGCTATAGAGGTTCCCCAGCGATTTAGATTCGCCGCAATTAATATATTGCGATGATTTATATTCGCCACAATTAAATTTCTACAACCATTAATCTGGTTACAGCGATTTTCTCTAATCGTTGTAAATGTATATTCCCGGCTATTTTTTATCTTTTAGCAACGAACTAAAATCGCCGGGAATAATCTTTCCCAACGAGTACTTACTTAAATGGAGACAGCAATTGCGGCGATTATCTGTCAATTGCAGTGAAAATAAATCGCCGATAAAGAATATCTATCCTGGCCATTTTTTGTTTCCGTTGCGGTAGATCAGAAGCAGAGGTTTAATACCAGCGATTAGGCAGCGATTTGTTAATCACTGGAAAAGACAATAGGCGATGAAAGTGAGGTTTTTTCCAGCGAAATTAATCGCCGGGAAAGGTATCTCCCCTTGTAGTACTACTTGGTTTTAAAATTTTGAATATTTGAGTGCTTTGGATTCACAAAACATCTCAATTCATTTCATTTTCATTATTACAATTTTTTTAAATTTCACACAAAATATAGTAAACAATTCAACTTTTTTAAATTTCAAAACAATTTTTTCAAATTTTCAAATAAAATATAATACACAATTCAAGTTTTTTAAATCTCAAGATAATAGTAATATTAAAAAATATTATTTTAAAATATTATTTTTTATTATTCACAAACTATCTCAACTTATATCTGAATCCAAACGACAGTTGCATTTAGATTGCTTATTTTTCCAACTCATGATAACAGCATTCCGGATCTCAATCTCAGATTGACTTTCAACAGACAAATGAAGTACTAAGCTAAGAGTTCAGACTATTATGTGTTGCAAATCATTCCAATGCTATTATATTTCTTACCTAGCATTGAGATACTTCCAATTGTCTGCCTAAGTTGGTTACCCTTAATTTTCCTTATTTATGTCCAACCATCACTGAGCATTTCAATTTTTCCGTTTTGATGGACCCAAAGGAACAAGAAAGTGAGAATTTCATGTTTCTCGCCTTTTTAATTGGTTAGCAAGTGTTGCTCGATATCTTGAAGTAAGGAAAAAAAGGAGAGAGAATCCAAAGAATAGTGCTGAAACAGTCTAGGAATCATGAGTTCAAACCAACATAATCTAATTGTATATAAATATATAATTACAAGACTGAAGAAATCTCTCATCAATCAATATGTACGGAAGAAAAGAAGGCAGAAAAAAACTTGGAAAGGAAAGGAAAAATATTCTTGCTACGATATATTGGATGGATCAATTCATCATAATTCTGAACTCTTCAAAGTTGAGAACGCCATCTCCATTGAGATCAAACTTTCGGATCATAGCTTTACAATCCTGAACGGACTTGGAATCGCCGAGTCGACTCAGCATTCTCTTCAAGCTCCTGGGGGTGATGCAGCCGGACCCCTCCATATCAAACATAGCAAAAGCCTCTTTGAGCGTGTCATTCTTTTCCTCTTCCCCGCTTGTCTCCATTAGCTTCTGGAATTGCTCGAAGTCCAGCAGCCCATCCCCGTTCAAATCAGACGACTTCATGCTTTCTTCCGCTTCATCCTTGGACAGAGTGCCCCCCACTGTGGTCACGCAGCGTTGCAACTCGGCAAGAGATATTTTTCCATCTCCATCAACGTCCAAGTAATCGAACACCCTTTGGAGCTTGCTGCACAATTTGCTCGTCATCTCGGAATCAGAACCCGAAAGAGAACGCTACTTTTCAGTACTCTTTCTCGAAGACAGTTTGCGACGTAATCTTCCCTCGACTGCTCGAACTCTGGCACCAGAACCTTTGAAATTCAGTTGAATGAAAGTAAGTTGGCTCCTTGTCCTAGTATATATAGACAGAACATGGGAGGAAATTGGAAACGAAAGTCAAAAGCTTTAAATTAATAAAGCACAAGATAAACGAAAAGTTGTGTAACAGACGTGGGTGGATGGATGTTCGTACGTATCGAGATGTGGGAGATAGGTAGGGAGGGAGGGGATAAGGGGATATGGATGGCAGGAGCCCGGTTTTGAGCTCACTGCCTATCTCATTACATAGTTGTTGGACCGCGTACTGCTAGTTGTATCTTTTTATTCAACGGCGGCGCGCAGCTCGTGTGGGAAGTTTCCTGCTTCCGGAGGCGAGGATGACGGGTGCGGTCCTTTGTTTTTCCTTCTGGATCTTTCTGGAGTTTTCTTATTCGTCTCTTCATTCTTTATCTTTCATCTCATTAAAAAAATTATTTATTACTCTATTAATCAAACTGTTTTTGTTGTCTTTTTACGTGATATTAAATAATTTAAAATATAATAAATAATTTATTAATCTTTTGATATAATTGCATTAAAGCCATTATTAAAAAAATGATAAATAATATTAATTTTCTTAGTCAAGAAAATTCCGATTATAATAATTGATTTGGTTCAACCATTTAAAATTGGTATAAAAATAATAAGATTATTTGAAAATTAGTCATGACAAGAATTTATATCAATAGTATATTTAACGTGTCAATAAATAAACTCTCAAATTGACTTCTTTCCATTCTTTGTTACTGTAGCATGTATAATGGACTTTTCACTGGGTTTCATGCCGCCTCAGCCTCTACGATAAAATCTCAGCAAATATGCCTTTCACATTGTTAAATATCATCTGCCTACAAAAGGTATCTTTTCTTTGTTAGGAAAGAGGACAAAAAGGATGATGTGGGTTCTATAATGCAATGTATTTTACCATTAATTAATGATGCTAAGAATATAATAAAAATAATTAAATCTCTCTCCTTTTATTAATTTAACCATTTAGAATAAGTAGTGACTTTACATGATATTAGAGCAGAGGTTCTAAATTGGAATCTCGACTCAACGGTCTACTCTATTTAATTAAATATTTTATGTGTTGAGCCACCCATTGAATGAGAGTCTGGTCCAAATGTGAGGGAAACTATTAAGAATATTATATATACAATTAAATCTATCTATTCATGTTTAAACTTTTAGGATAAGTGAAAATTTTAGACATAAGCATGAGATATGAAACAATTCACAAATCACAAATTGGGCGTGTTTGGACATTTGAAGTATTTAATAATTTTGTGAATAGTAGTGAAATAATTTGGGTAAATAGATTTTATTGAGGTTTGGGAAAGAAGGGAAAAAGATTTAAATAAAAATATTAAAAAATTAAAAATGATTTGATTATAATTTTACAATATTATTTTTGTTTTACAGTTTGTAAAAATTATATTGATTTTTGTATTTGAATCGTGATTAAGAAATAATTAGATTAAAAAATTTTAAATTAAAAATTATTTTATATTTGAATGATATTTGAAAATGAAATCATGAGAAGTTTTAATCTGCCTTATTGTTATTATTTTTTTTTTTAATGAGAAATAGGTTGCAGTCATTTATGAAAGCAAAGTTACAGCTGTGACTAATACATATAGGAAAAAACCAAGATTACAAGCTACTCACGATTGGGGCTCCATCAGTACACAAATTCATTTGTAACTAGTATAGCTTAACTTCTAGTACTTTCTATAAACAAACCGTCTGAGAGACTACACTCTGCCTAAAGCAGAGATTTCAAACCCCACCCTCCTGAGGAGAAAATGACTTTCACTCTACGAACAAAATGTGCAAGAGACTATTTCTTTTTAATTATTAACCTAAATCAAAGGAAATAACAAAAAACGTAAATGAAACATGGAAAAATAGCGAAATACAGTTTGGAAAGCTGTATATTCGCATTTTCAACCTTAGAGGAAATAAAAATTAAAAAAAAAAAAAAAAGCAAACGCAAGGACTGTGGTGACATGTGAGGGACACGCGCCACCGTGGATGTATATTTAACGTGTCAATAAATAAAATCTCAAATTGACTTCTTTCCATTTTTTGTTACTGTAGCATGTATAATGGACTTTTCACTGGGTGGTGGGTTTCATACCGCCTCGGCTCTCAACTTCTACAATAAAATCTCAGCAAATATGCCTTTCACATTGTTAAGTGTCATCTGCCTATAAAAGGTATCTTTTCTTTGTTAGGAAAGAGGACAGAAGTGAACAAGTGGGTTCTATAATGCAATGTATTTTACCATTAATGTTGCTCAGAAAATAATAAAAGTAATTAAATCTATTTTTTTATTAGTTTAAGCTTTTAGAATAAGTAGAAATTTCACATAGTATTAGAGCAAAGGTCCTAAGTTGGAACCGTGACTCTACAGTCTACCCCATTCAATTAAATATTCCATGTGTTGGACCACCCATTGAAAGAGAGTCTCGTCGAAACGTGAGGGGGACTACTAAGAATATAATACAAATAATTTTGTTTGGATACAGAAACGGTTTCATCTCATCTCATCTTATTATTACAACTTTTCAAAATTCTCACACAAAATATAATAAACAATTCAACTTTTTCAAATCTCAAAACAATAAAAATATTAAAAAATAATATTCTAACAGTATTTCATTCAACTTTTACCTTTCATCTAAAACCATCTCATATCATCTCATTATCCAAACGTAAATTTATCTATTTACATTAGTTTAAACTTTTGATAAAAGTGAAGATTTCACATGTAAGCATAGAGATATGAAACAATTGACAAATCACACATTGAGCGCGTTTGGACACTTGAAGTATCTAATAATTTTGTGAATAATAGTGAAATGATTTGGGTGAATAGATTTTATTGAGTTTTGGGAAAGAAGACAAAATGAGTTAAATAAAAATATTAAAAAATAATAAAATTATTTGAATATAATTTTACAATATTATTTATGTTTTGCAGTTTGTAAAAATTATATTGAGTTTTGTGTTTGAATAATAATAAAGTAATAATTAGATAAAAAAATTGAAAATTGAAAATTATTTTATATTTGAATGATATTTGAAAATAAGATCATAAGAAGTTTTAATCTGCCTTGAATATTCTAAACCCACTACTCATGGTTGGGGCTTCACTAATACACAAATTTATTTTTAACTGGTATGGTCTTAACTTCTAGAACTTTCTATAGCAAATCGTCTAAAAGACCACATTGCCTTAAGTAGAGATTTCAAATCCCACCCTCCTGAGAAGGAGAGGACTTTCACACTACGGACAAAATGTCCAAGAGACTATTTCATTTTAATTATTAACTTAAAACAAAGGAAATAACAGAAAACGTAAATGAAACATAGGAAAGCAGCGAAATACAGGTTGGAAAGCTATAGATTCATTTTTTTTTTTTTTTTTTTTTTTAGAAATAGGTGCACTTGTATTAATAGATCAACCAAGGAGGTTGTGAATACAATGAGGATAGTCCTCTACATGAATAGACTCCAAAGGGAGGTCTAGTGAACTTTTGGCCAAACAGTGGGCCACTGCATTTAACTGGCGTGGAACATACAAGACTTTCTTAACACCTACCAATAGAAGTAGCTTCTTGATGTCGACTATGAGCATGCCTCCAGGACTCCAGCTGACCTCTTGTCCATTAATTTCCTTAACCACATTCAAAAAGTCGCCTTCGAGGATGATGGAGTTGAGGCCTAGTTCATAGCAGAATTTGACTGCTCGAAGTGCTGCAATTGCTTCTCCCAGTAGAGGGTCAGGATGTGAGGCACATGAGGATCGTAAAGTGCCCATGACACATCCATTCCAGTCCCTGATGATCACTCCTATACCTACTCTGCAGTTGATCTTGTCAATGGCAGTATCCCAATTGATTTTGAATTGGTTTAAAGGGGGTTTACACCACTAAGTAGGGAGAGTGAGAGGCTGGAGGGTCCTATCCACTTGGACTTTCTTTGATAAATTGTACTCTGAGAAAGTTGAGGTAGCTTAGTTTGTCACTTGTTGAGGAGAAAGGAAGTGGGATTCAAATACCCATTTGCATCTTCTATGCCAGAGCAGTTTGGTGGTGATTGCCAAAATAGATCGATCTTCCACAGTAAGTGAGGAGAGGAGATTGTCTAGGATCAAGCTGAAAGGAGCATCACTAATGTTGCATTTTTGGATTCTTCTAGAACTGTAGCTCCAGACATCTTGGGCAGCTTTGCACGTCCATAAAGCATGGGAGGTTGTCTCAGGTTGAAGTAGGTAGATTGGGCAAAGGGGTGTGTCAACTATCTTTTTCTTGTGCAAGTTCAGCTTTATGGGAAGAATGTCTTTGGCAGACCTCCATAGGAACATCTTGGTTGAATCGGGGACATCTAGTTGCCAAATGAGTTTTGCATAAACCTGGAGGGTTTGGAGGGGTGGATGGTTGACCAAGATTGTTTGAGGAGAAAGAAACTTGAAGGTGGTAAGCTGATTTAACAGAGAATGTACCATTGGTGGTGCATCTCCAAGCTAACTAATCAGGGCTATTACAGGGACTAATGGAAAGTTTTGAGATAGAAGAGGCCTCTTCTTTATTGAAGATGAGATGAAGGAAAGAAGTGTTCTATTGGAGAGTGTCTTGGTCGATGAGCTTGGAGACAGTTGCCTCAGGTTCAAGGATTTTAGGAGAGGATTGGATTTTTTATGAGGAAGGGGTGGGCATCCATCTATCAAGCCAAATTTTGACTGATCTTCCATTACCAATTCTCTAGATTAGGCCTTCAAGAAGGAGAGGTCGAGCTGCAGTGATAATTTTCCAAACAAAAGAGTCATAAGGCCTGACTTTTACACTATGGAAATCAGAATGGGGAAAGTATTTAGCTTGAAGGACTCGGGCAACTAGAGAGGAGGGATGGGTGAGAAGTCTCCAACCTTGTTTGGCCAGTAAAGCTAGATTAAAATTTTCCTAAATCTGAGACCCCCTTCTTGCTTAAACATTCCTATTTTTTTCCAGCTGAGCTAGTGTATCTTTGATTTCAGCTCTTTTTGCCCCCACCAAAAGGATTGCATGAGTTTATTGAGATTTCTCAAGATGCATTTAGGTAGCTCGAATATGCCCATCAGGTAGTTTGGAATGGATTGGATCATAGACTTCATGAGGATCTCCTTTCCTGTTCGTGACAACAGGTTTTTTTTTCAGCTCCCTATCTTGGATTGGATCTTGTCAATTATTCGGTGGAAGGCTTTGAATTTCTGTTTGCCAATGTAGGAGGCAGGCCTAAGTACTTGTCAAAGGGGCCCGATGATTGAATGCCTGCCATTGACACTATGGTTTGTTGAGTAGACTGACTGGTATTTTTGCTGAAGAATATTGAGGTTTTGTCTAGGTTAAGTCTTTGGCCAGAAGCTTGTTCATAGGAGCTTAGAATACCATCTAGCCTTTCCCATTCATTAGGCTAAGCCTTGCAAAAAAAAGGCTATCATCTGCAAAAAAGAGGTGAGTGATAGAAAGAGATCCTTTAGTCAGAGGGAATCCTAAGATAATGCTTCTTTGCTCAGCTTGCTTCAAGGCAAAGCTTAGTGCTTTAGAACAAAGGATGAAGAGGTAAGGAGAAAGTGGGTCTCCCTGTCTAATGCCTCTTGAAGGAGTGAAGTTGTTTTGAGGGGATCCATTAATGAGGATAGAGTAGGACACGGAGGTAACACATTGCATTATGAGCTCAACCCAGCCACTATCAAAACCCATTTTAAGCAACACTGCTTTCAGAAAGTTCCACTCTAACCTATCATAAGGCTTTACTCATGTCAAGTTTGAGAGCCATAAATCCCTCCTTGTTTCTCCTCATTCTATTTTGCATAGAGTGCAAGAGTTCAGAGGCCACAATTGTGATATCATACATAAGTCTACCTTTTACAAAAGCACTTTAGGTCTTAGAAATTAAATGGGGCAGAATCTTTTTGAGTCTATTGGCAATGACCTTCGCTATGATTTTATAAAAAACATTGCAAAGGCTGATGGGTCTAAAGTCAGTTACTGAGCTTGAAATTATTTTCTTGTGGATGAGGGTAATGAAGGTATGGTTTATGGATTGGAATCCTGTCTTAGAGTTGAGCATTTATGTGACTACAGTTGTTACTGGCTCTCCCATAATGGGCCAATGGTTTTGATAGAAGAGTGCATGGAATCCATCAAGGTCGGGGGATCCAATGGGGTTCCTTTCGAAAACAGGCCTCTCTATCTCTTCAGATGTGTAAGTATTGGTTAACTTAGAATTCATCTCAGTAGTAACAAATGGTTCAAAGTTTTCCAGCAGACTAGTTATGCCACTTGGGTTAAACGATAGGAAAAGGTTCTTAAAAAATGCTTGAAATTGCACCCCAATATCCTCTGCCTTAGACACCGTGTGACCTCCCTCAGTAATTATTTTGGAAATGAAATTTCTTTGTTTCCTTTGTGAGGCACATCTGTGAAAGTAGCTAGTGTTTCTGTCACCCTCTTGCAACCATTTCTGTTTAGCTCTTTGTTTCCACTTTAGGTCATCTTCCTCAAGAAGGCCATCGATATCTCTTTGGAGAGATTGAACTTGGTTATTTGTCTGGCCTATATTAGCATCTTGCAATACTCTTAGTTGTTCTCTTTTATGAAGCAGATTCTTTTGATGGTTTCTTCGTGATATGCAGTTCCATTCCTTTAGTTGGAATATGCACCTTTCAAGTCCTCTTCTAGTGACTTCTGATTTGGATCCATGTTGGAGAGCCCCTTGCCAAGCTTTCTTGACAATGTCATCACACTCTTTCTGATTGGTCCAAGCTGCTTCGTATTCTGAAAATTCTTCTATGGGAAGTGAAGGTTGGAGTAAGAGATTGGTTGATGACTAATAAGGGGTTATGGTCTGAGGATTGAACAAGCAGGATGTTCACAGAGTTGAATTTGAAAATTTGTTGCCAAGCACAATTAGCAAGAGCTCTGTCTAATCTTTCCTTTGTGAAATGAGGGCCTCTCGGTTGTTACACCAAGTGTATTGAGAACCTTCATAGCCAAGGTCACCCAAGTTGCAATCTAGAATAGCCTGCCTGCAGTCATCCATTTGTTTTGATGGCTTAGAAGGACCCCCTATTTTCTCACCATGGGACACTATTTCATTAAAGTCTCCCATGCATAACCATGGGGAGTCCAGAGGGGGTTCAAGGGCTCTAAGTAGACTTCAGTTTTCCTTTCGTTTGGAAGTTACTAGTTGGCCATAGAAGCCAATGATTGTCACATCATTAGCACTATCATTCCCCTAATCTTTAATGGATATGTGATTGAGGGAATAAGAGACTAGAACAACATTAAGATCATGCTTCCAAAAGGCTGCCAGTCCATCACTACGCCCTATACTGTCAACTATGAAACTGCACTCGAGACGCAGCCTGTTACGAATGTGTTCCATCTTGTTCCTTTTACATTTTGTTTCAATTAAAAGGACAAGGTTTGGGGACTTCTCTCTCACCAAATGGTGCAGCTCTCGAACTATCCGAGGGTTCCCAAGCCCTCGGTAGTTCCAGTAGAGGGTTTTCATGGGGATTGGCGGGGCTGTTTAACAGCCTTTGCCATTGATGAATTCTTAAGTCTTTTGGACATTCTTGGAGATGGGATGGGGGTAGCATTGGGTTTCCTTTTTTTTCTAATCTTTGGGAGGATCTTGGGCAAGTGAGATTTAGTGGCCAAGGTACAAGTGGATGGAACCCCTCCGGCCCTCCGTTTCCAGTTAGACAAAAGTTGATTTTTGTATTGACTAGCTGGACTTAGTTGAGGATCTGATTGAGAGGGACATACCAGATTGTTGACTTCTAAGGCAAACAAGTCATGCTCGCTCTGTTGAAGGTCAGACTGCAAGTTGGTAGGAGCAGGTATGTCAGCCATAGCCTCGTGGTCCTCTCTAAAGTTTGAGTTTCCTTCTTCGAGGTTGGAGAAGGATCTCAAAAATTAGCATCCTGATTCTTTGTCTCTTGAAAGTTAACTTTCCCGCCTTCAACTCGAGGAACTGTTTGAAGAACAGTAGCTTCATTATGCATGCTGCTTTTCCCACCAATTTCCTGCATTGGGCTCTCGGAGCTATCCTGCCGTGCGTCTGTGTCTCCCTTCCATGTGGAGCGATGATGAACATGAGAATGCTCAAGTTTTGCTAGTAGACCAGCTCTAAGCCAGGTCCCATATTGTAGAGAATGACCAATTCGAGAACTTCCATCTGAGGTGTTACCCGAGCAAATGGAGTTAGAGTGTAGTAAAATTCCATGGTGGAAGCAGAAGGATGGGAGACGTTCATAATTGAAAGGGATCCAACGACATGAATCTCCCATCGTGATCACTCTCCCCCTTGCCAAGGGTTTTGTAATATCTATGAGCACTTTGACACATAAAAAACTATCCCAGGCTCTGTCTTTTGTCTTTTTCATCAATGTCTACAAGTAGAACTTTTCCTACACTATCTCCCATTTTCTTGTTCATGCCAACAAATGGCAAGTCGTGAAGTTGTATCCAGAATGGAACTAGAGAAAATCCTATATCTTTGAGACCGATGTCACTGAAACATTCTTGCACACTTAATAAGTACCTGTCAAAGGAACATGGTTGGCCTAATAAAATTCATTTTTTCAAAGCCACGTTACTACACTCAATTAAGAACTTGTTTCTACCAATTTCTTTGAAAGTAATGGTGCCTTCACTCTTCCATACTTTGGCCATCGTAGCTTTAAAAGCTCCTTTATTGACTTCTTTCTCTGCAACAACTAGAATGACGAGGCTTAGATTGCTGAAGTGTTGTGACTGAAGAATGTCTTCCTCCTAGAAGTTGAATTCTTGTTGCTCTTCCTTGGTTAGTTTGAGTCCTTCACAGAGGTTACCTAGATCCTCCATTGCGAAGAATGGCAATGGGATGTACCTCTTTCGATCGAAGATCAAGAAAGACAGACTCTACGTTCCAAGAAACGTAGAGAGAAACCCTACCTCAGAGAGAGAAGACCCCAGATTCATATTTTCAACCTTAGAGGAAATAAAAAAAGCAAACATAGGGACTATGGTGACATGAAAGGAACACACGCCACCCTAGAAGTATAGCGAACAGTCAAGTTTAAAGAAATCGATGGCCCTAGTCCCAGAAATGTCGCGTTTGGCGACGATAGAGCTCCCTTCGCCGTGGCGCGTGGATGTCAGGTGCACACTTTGGACCACGCGTATGGTTCATGCGCCACTCTGTTCGAAGAGATTCTTCGCCCATCTAAAGGATCGGTGCATTCGAAATCTTACGGTCGGACACGTGGTAGTCACGGGGCTCCAGAACACACAAAAATTAGTGCATTACGTGGGTTATAGGCTCGTGGGCATAATTTGAAAACAAAGTCTTATATCAACAAGTAGGATAAGAGACCCATTTGTTTTAACTATAACAAACCAGGCAACTTGGCCAAAAATTATCGCTATAAGAAAAGGAAAAACCAAGGTAATGAACTACCAAGATCGCCTAATTCACAGGCTCATATGGTATTTTCTAGGACTGACTCCGCTAGAATCGATGAACGGTATGTAATCATAAGTCTCCAAGTTTATTTGGCTTATAGTGCTACTGATTGGATATTAGATACAGGAGCCAATGTACATGTCACTTCTAACTGCAATATGTTTTCAACATATTAGGATACAAGCGGCATAAAAGTGATGATGGATAGCTCCACCTTTACACAAGTATTTGGAGTAAGCAAAATTGAACTCAAACTAACGTCTAGAAATATCTTCCATTAGAAGAAGTGTTTTATGTGCCAAAGGCGAGAATGAACCTTATTAGTGGATCTTTACTTAGTGAGGCGGGCTACACATTGTTATTTCAATCCAATAAAGTTATTGTATCTAAATATGAGTCATTTGTGGAAAAATGTTATGTGAGTGATGGTTTGTTTGTAATAAATGTTCAAAATAATGCAGTAGAAAAATTTGACTATAATAATAAATTTGCATTTTCTACATGTTCCTCTTCAATATGGCATGCTAGATTAGGCCATATTAATTATTATAATGTTAAAAGAATTATGTATTTAGAGATTATTCATAAAGTTCCTGTTGATTTGAATGAAAAATGTTTAATGTGTTCAATCTAAATAGCCTAAAAAACCATCTAAATCTATTGTAAGAAATTCCTCACTACAGTTAATTCATAGTGATGGTTGCTATTTAAGTAGTGTCTCTTCTAAAAGTGGTAATAAATACTTCATTACTTTTCTAGATGATATGTCCAATTTTTTTATGTTTACTTCATGAAAACAAAAGATCAATCTTTTAATAAATTTGTCATCTATAAAAGTGAAGTTGAAAACCAATTAGAGAGAAAGATTAAGATTATCAAATCTGATAGAGGAATTGAATACTACTTTAATCAATTGGTTCAATATTGTGAGTAGAATGTTATTATACATGCAGAAACCGCTCCAAATTCTCCTCAATCCAATGATGTTGTTGAAAGAAAAAATAAAACCTTGGTAGATATGGTCAAATGCATGCTCTCTTGTTCTAGTATATTTGAGCAATGGTGGGGGGAAGAAATACTTACATCTTGTTTTATCTTGAATAGAGTACCATTTAAAGCGTCTAACAAGACACCGTATAAACTTTGGAAGGGCAGAATACCCAATATTAATTTCTTTAGAGTTTAGGGTTGTCTTGTAAAGGTTAATGTTCCAAAAATTAAGAAAATGAAACTAGGTTCCAAAACAGTAGATGCAATATTCATTGGGTATACTAGACATAGTTCTCCATATAGGTTTTTTATTATAAAATTAGAAGTCCAAGGTATTGATTTCAACACCATCATGGAGTCTAGAGATGTAATATTCTTTGAAGATCTATTTCCTTTCAAAAACCAAGTAGAAAGGTCTTTATCTACATTAAGTTTTCCTTCCACCAGTAATCAACCAATCATTTTATCTAATTCTGAGTGTTCATCTAGATTAGAAAATGAACTTGATAGAGAAAACAAAGTGAGAAAGGAAAAATATTTCGGACATGATTTTTATCCTTATTCTATGGAAGAACATCCTTTGACTTTCAAGGATGCCATGATTTCCATTGATTCTACTTTCTGGAAAGAAGCGGTTAATAATGAAATGAAATCTCTTAACACTAATAGCACCTAGAACTTATGTGATATTCCTCATGGGTGTAAAACCATTGGATGTAAATGGATTTTTAAAATGAAATTGAGACATGATGGCACTATTAATAAATTTAAAAGTAGTGTAGTTGCAAAAGGTTTTACACAAAGAGAGGGTATCGATTATTTTGATACTTATTTTCCTATTACTAGAATAACCCATAATTTGTGTTTAAATTGCTCTAACTGCGATCCATAACTTCTGGTCAAGCAAATGGACGTAAAGACTACTTTTCTTGATGGCGATCTAGAAGAAAAAATATACATAGATCAACTAGAGGGTTTGTGGTTCCAGGATAGAAAAGAAAAATTTGTAGACTTATTAAATCTCTCTATCGTTTAAAACAAGCCCATAAACAATGGTACCAAAAGTTTGACGAAATAATTTTATTTGATGATTTCAAGATAAATGAATGTAATAAGTGTTTATACACGAAAATAGTTGATGGTGCATGTGTAATGCTATATCTTTACATTGATGATATTCTCATTTTTCGTACTAATATAGATATTGTCCTTTATGTTAAAAACTTTTTATCTAAGAACATTGACATGAAAGACATAAGAGAGGCATAGGTAACTCTTGGTATTAAATTAATGAGATCTCATGATGGTATTAGCATAAACCAATCACATTATATTGAAAAGATTCATAAAAAGTTTGAGAGATTCGAATGCAAACCTGTTAGTATTCCTCTTGATCCTTGTTTGTATTGAAGTAAGAATCTTGAAGATCCTGTGTTACAACTGAGATATTCCCAAATTATTGGTACATTATTCTATATTGCTAATTCTATTGGACTTGATATTTCATATGCTGTTAGTAGACTTAGCAGATATACTAGTAGGCCTAATGATTCTCTTTGGAAGGCATTGGACAAGAATTCTTAAATATTTGAGAGGAACCATGACATATAGTATCCGTTCTTCTGGGTATCCCACTGTATTAGAAGCATACAATGATGCTAGTTGGATAACTAACACAGTAGATCGTTAGGGAACAAGTGGATATATTTTTACTTTTGGTGGAGCAACTATGACTTAGAGATTCCCAAGCAAACTGTGATTTCACGATTTACTATGGAGGCTGAATTAATAGTCTTAGATACTACTAGACATGAGGTAGAGTGGCTTAAGAATTTATGATCAGAAATTTCACTAGTTAAAAGGTCAATGCCAGCTTTTTCTATTCTTTGTGACAATCAGATTGTAATAAGTGTTTGTAATAATAAACACTTTAATCATAAAATGAAACATTTGAGTATTAGAAATTCTACGATAAGATACCTGATAAAGAAATGAATACCCAACTTTGGAATATATAAAATCAAAAGATAACCTAGTGAATCCTTCGACAAAAGGACTGGCAAAGTCAAAGGTTATACGTGCATCAAGAATGATGGGATTGAAGCCCATTAACTAGGTCACCGATACTAGCAAGTCAACCTTCCTTACTGGAGATCCCAAGAAAAAGGTTCAATGGAAAGAACAAACTACTTAAGTGATTGCATAATACTATTAAAATATTAAAATATTATGGGTCCATTTCTAGAGTGTGAGTGTTATAAATGCAATGGCAAAAGAAAAACAAAATGCTCTGAATGAGTCCAAAACTAAGGCGAGGTATTGAATTGCATGTTCCCTTGCTGGACTCACCTATGTGAGTGTGACTGTGAGGCCACAGTCTATGGCAATTGGGTTATTCCCTAGAGCGTTCATGAATCCAAGATATGGTGCATAGTCTTTATGCACCACCTTGAAAGGAACCTAATATATATCGTACTATGTGTGTAATGTGGAGAAACTTGAGTTAAAAGATTCTGATTCAAGACTTGGTTCATAAGTGCCATTTCATTCTCTATAAATAGGGAACCTCACCCACAAATTTATTCACTCCAAATTCTCTACAACAATTAGAGAAACACTTCCTTCTTCTTTTGTCTTTCTTTCTTTGAATTTTGCCTATTTTATATCAGTTTCAAGAATCTCCTTTTGTATACCCCGACAATGAGGTTAACGGGAACTGACGTTATTGTATCTTGGGAGTAGATTGTCAAGAAACCTAATGCATGTTTAAATTTGGAGGAGGCGGAATCTACTCTCAAGAAAGTGTTCATTACACTGTGTCTCAACGCCGAATTCTCTCTTTCTAATTTGTTATTGTTACTTTACATATTATCTAATTTAAAAAGCATTTGCACATATATAATTTATTTCCAAAATATTGCCAACATATGGCAATGTGAGCACCACAACAACGCTACTCCACGCAATATTGGGTTCAAGGATCTCCTTTTGTATACACCAACAATGAGATTAATGGGAGGCGGCATTGTTGTATCTTGGGAGTAGACTGTTAAAAAGCTTAATGGATGTTTAAACTTGGAGGCGGCAGAATCTACTTTAGAGATAGCGTTCGTCACAACGTACCTCAACACCGAATTCTTTCTTTCTAATTTATTCTAATTATTTTACATATTCTCTAGTTTAAAAAGCATTTGCACATATATCATTTATTATCCAAACTATTGCCAACATATGGCAGTGTGATCACCGCGACAATGCTACTCCACGCAATGTTGTGGTTACCCTCAATGGAATATTCAATATAGGGCCTTGAATATGCACCGAGGTTTCTGTTTATTTTCTTTTTCTGTGAACGCAAAACAATATTGTTCTTAATTTGTGTTTACTTTACAACTTGTCTGATGTGTGGGTAAGCGGATATTAGTGGTGCGCCACCCTGAGGCTATTACTACTTGGTTTTAAAATTCTAAATTATAGTCAAATATGACATCTGAGTAATGCTAAGAGTTCAGACTAATGACTATTATGTGACGTTACAAATCTTTTTGATGGTATCGCACTACAACATAATTTGCCTTTTGTGACAGAGAAAACTATCACCAAAAATCAAAGAAATGTCACTAAAGACAGTTGGTGACGGTTTGAAACCATTACCACGACTGTCACCTAATGTGCGTTACAGAATACATTTAGTGACACTTTACTATTGAACTGTCACTAAAAGTATTTTTAGTGACGGTTGGAGTTGTTCCGTTTGGAGTGACGTTCGAACGTTATATTTTTTTGTGACGCTTGAAAACTGTCACAGAAAGTAACGTTCAGATGTAAATTTTTATGTCCGAATGCCAACCCGAGCAATTTACGTTCGAATGCCATAAGTTGACGTTCGTTGATTGATTATAGTTCAAACATATAATATTTGCGTTTGGACATTTATACGTTCGAACGCATTAAAAGCTCGAATTTATGTTCGAACGTTGTGGGAACACAATCCGAACGTAACGATGATAACGTTCGGACGTGTGTTCGAACATTAATCGTCAAATCGTGTATTTACGTTCGAACGTGAAATCTTGTTGGAACGTTTTTTTTTACATTCAAACGTACAGATCAGAAATACACTAAATTCATAAAATTAAGAAATTAAGAAATATACTAATTGTATCATATTACACACCATAAATATTCTACAACTAACAATGTCTTAAAAAGTTCTAAAATTAGATAGTAAAAGTTATATACACAAATTAAAGTGAGAATTCATTTCTTCTTTCCTCGCCCACCCCGCTTCTGTTGCAATGACATAACACGCTCCATTTGCACCATCATCTCCCACTGCACTTGCTGTTGGACTTCATTGCGCATTCTTTCTTCTAGATCTTTCTATTGGTCCTGCAAACGCATCTCTAAATGAGGTTGTCACTCTAAGAGGGACTCCAACTCTTGCTGCCTCGACCTCATATACTCATTCTCGCGTCGTTCGGCTTCCAAATCTTTGGTAAGATTATTAATTTGTGAAGTCGAAGAGGATGAGGAGGATCAACCAGAATGCTTGAAAGATCGTCCCAAACCTCTTGTCATACTAGAGTTGGGCCCGAGCACTTGCGTGAATATGTCTATGTCACTCAGAGAGGATTCTCCAGAAACTGACTGTATCTCCATCATTTTTTCCTGTCATGCCAAAGAAAACACACAATAAGTGACGTATTAAAAGAAATAAAAAATAAAATTTTCACATGTTGCATAATTTATTTAACAAAAATAACAACGCTTACATAATTATCTGCAGCGACAGGATCCATCCACTCACTACTCTCATTAGTGTGAGCAGCAGCGTAAACATGAATGAGGGAAAAGTTTTCTGGATCATCACGTTTCTAATAAAGCCACATTAGCAATTTTAAAAAGATAATATTAGTACTTAAATAAAAATAGTTAAATAAATAAATATATTCTATAATATTATTAATTACCATTTTCTCAGCAAGACGGTGGAATGATCTTGAACCAGCACGATGGTGGACAGTCAAAGTGGATCTATTATTAGCATTCGTAGAACTTAAATGCTACAAAATTAATTAAGAATGTTAATTGATATATATGTACATAAGATATATAGCCCAAATATATATATGTAAATAATCATTAGATATTATTAATCTATAATACCTGATAATCTGAAGTTGCGAAAAGATCGCAACACTTTCTCCAATCGTCTAACTTCATCTGCAGGAGAGGGGATTGCGCAGCCTCTTCAACCGTCTCAAACTTCTTGAAGTGGTCATGACATCGTCCCTTGTGGCGTCGGAGTACTGCAGCCATCAACCCATTCACAGTTCTCAAATCCTCACTACGGCCAAAGTCGAGTTCGAATTCATCCTAATAAGCAAATTACGTCAAAAATATAATATACTAATATAGTATAGAACAAATGTACTCTCAACGAAAACTCACCAGCACACGGCTCCGAATGTGCTCTTTAATCTCGAGCAAAATATCTCGCCATGATCACACATAAAATGGAACATAAGCTCGGACAACTGTACCAATATATGAGGAAAGCGCTGCTGCATTATCATCCACGCCTCCAGTGGAATTATCAGGAATGTTGACCTTGAGCTTTCCATGCCTTCGGCATTTCTCTTGAGAAACGCCATGTGTATAACCATGACCGCGACGAGTGGATGCATCAACTATTAGATATAATATAATATTATCTATATAATTATTAAGATAAAAGTATTGATATATAATTAAATATGTTGTTATTTTCTTACTGGTAGGTGTCGACTGATTATTGTTCTCTTGTATCTGCACTTGATCTTCAGGAGGAAAACACTCGGGTGGGGAGTCCTCAATAGGTTCAGGACTTGGACTAGGCGGAGGGGGTAAATTTCTTCATTGTCGTTTTGGCGGCATCCTTGAGGCATGATTAATATGATAAAAAAATTAATTAGAAAAAATTATTGAAAAGTTAAATATTTTATTGTTACATATATGAATAGAATATTTAATACTTTTATTCTTCATATTCGGATGTATTTTCCATACTTGTTTCAGAATCTCCCTCAATAGCATCTTCGTCGTCATCATCAACCTCTTCTTCGTCCTCCTTATCCACTTCCTCCCCGGATTCTGCTTCATCTTCTTCTTCTGACTCTTCTCCTTCTTCTTCTTCACTAACTTAAATTGAATGATCATTTAATACAGACGAGTCAAGAAGGACAGGTGAGACGTCATCTCTACACAAGGGGAGCAACTCGAGTGCACCGAGGTCAACAAACAAGTTAATACCCTCTCCATCTTCTTGGTAGGCCTCTACTATCGGAGTGTCATCTTCATCTCTACTATTCTCATAATCCGCACTCGTTCCTACTTCATAAATATTTCTAGGGACGAATTTCTGTACTACTCGCCAAGTTATCTCTCCGCTATCTTCACCAACACTTTTCATTGGATCAATCAAGTAATAGACTTGGGTAGTTTGACAAGCCAATACAAATGGATCATCTTCGTACCATTTAGATGTCGTATTAACACTCATAAAGTTACTATCCCTATGTATCGACATCCGACCACCGCCTAAGTCTCACCAATCACACTTAAAGACATATGTTACAAACCCACCCAGATATTTCAATCCGATAATATCATGTATGACACCATAATAGTCAATATCGTCTGTTCGATGACTTCCCTTGACCAACACACCACAATTTTGAGTCTTTCTATTACGTTCACGGTCCAGAGTATAGAATCTATAACCTCGAACTGTGCATGCAGTGTATCGAAGTGCTCTATTAGAGGGACCACGAGCCAATGCATACAATTCAGAAAAAACTGATCCGGGATCATGAGCACGTTGTTCCAAAATCTATCAATTTCAATAATATATATGTATTAAAAGTAACCCAGAATTAAAACATTATAAATCAAATAATCACAATGTAGTTTTAGTTCATACACGTTGTTCAAACCATTCGGGAAATTCTTCCTCGTGTCTTGCCTCTATATTCTCTACGCATTCCATCTTAAGTTTATACATATGATCACTGTATATATGTGCAAAAGAAAATAATATTTTCAGCGCAAAAGTTATAATTAAATGACATTTGACTATAATTTCTCAAAACATGCAACAACATACCTGAGATAGCAATCAATCTCTCGGCAATTATTTAACACGTACCAACGAACTTTAGCCAACTCTCTATCAATTAAATCGTAACCCGTTTGTGCACCCAATGATCGTACATTCTGGGAAAACACTAATAGCTCACGAGGAGGTGGAGCCTCAAGATCAGCATTTTGCTCTTGACGATTAAATCATGTCTCAACACCACGAAGATATAGAGAGCAAAACGTTAACTATTCATCGTGTATATAGGTCTCTGCTATTGAACCCTCAGCTTTAGCTTTATTCCTAACAGTGCGCTTTAAAGACCCAAATATCTTTCAACTGGATACATCCAACGGAACTGCACCGGACCACCCAATAATGCCTCCCAGGGTAAGTGTATTGCTAAATGGACCATGACATTAAAAAATGATGGTGGAAAAATCTGCTCAAATTTACAAAGTATGGTAGCAATATCTTCTTCCATCTTCTGCAACATATCTCGATTTACTACTCAAGCGCAAAAATCTTTAAAAAACATACATAGTTCAGTAATGGCGACACGTACATTAGATGTCAGCTTCCCACGAATTCCCACCGGTAATAACTTCTGCAAAAGAACGTGGCTGTCATGACTTTTCAATCCACTAATTTTCCAATCAATAGGAATCACGCATCTACCGATATTTGAGGCATAGCCATCTGGCAACTTCACAGCTTGCAACCATTTGCAGAAATCCATCCTCTCCTCCTTGGTCATCGTAAAACATGCATGCGGCATGATCACCCTATTGTCGTCTACTCGCAAATGTAGATTATGTTTAATTCCTATTCTCTCAAGATCTTTTCTTGTCTTAATCGTGTCCTTTATCTTTTTATTAATGCTCATCAATGTACCCAGTATATTATCACATATATTCTTCTCTATGTGCATTATATCCAAACTATGTCGCAACATGCAGGATGACCAATATGGCAAGTAAAAAAAAATACTATGCTTTGTCCAATTCAGTTCTGTTTCACCTCTTTTTCTTTTATTCTTACCTCGGCCTTTGCCAAAATTGTTCGCTCTAATATATTCCAGTTGTTCCACTATCTCTTCTCCAGATAACTCATTTGGTGCAATTATGTCCTCTACTCTCCCATCAAACTTAGCACATTGGCGTCTCCATGCATGATTTGGTGGTAGATAACGTCGATGACCCATGAAGCACAACTTTTGAGAATATGTTAACCACTCACTAGCAGTTTCTTTATTACACGTCGGACACGCTAACTTCCCTTTAGTACTCCAACCGGAAAGATTTCCATATGCCGGAAAGTCATTTATGATCCACAATACTGCAGCATGCATCTGAAAAGTTGTCGACGTAGATACATCATACGTTCTAACGCCTGTTTCCCATAACTCTTTCAACTCTTCAATCAACGGCTGCATGAATACATCAATGTCATTCCCAGGTGATCTCGGGCAGGGAATAAGTAACGTTAACAAAAATTTTGGTGCCTTCATGCATCTCCATGGCGGGAGATTGTACGGAATCAACATTATGGGCCAAGTGCTATAACTTGTACTCATATTCCCAAAAGGCTTGAATCCATTGGTAGTGAATCCCAAACGCACGTTCCGAGCCTCTATCCCAAACTTTGGGTATTTATCATTGAAAGATTTCCATGCAAGTGAGTCAGCTGGGTGCCTCATGTATGTGTCATTCTTAACTCTTTTCTCCTCGTGCCACCTCATATCAACAGCTGTTTTTTTACACAGATATAGTCTTTGCAACCTAGGTCTTAAGGGAAAATATTGCAAAATCTTAACAGGCACATTTTTCTTGGCCTTCCACCTCGACTCTCCCCATACAGGACATGCTTCTTTTCTTTCGTTCTCCTTCCAAAACAAAACACAATCATTCTTGCATGCATGTATTGACTTGTACTCAAACCCTAATCCCTTTCTCAACTGTTTCGCTTCATAAAAGTTCTTTGGCAATGCAGACTCATCGAGAAGAACCTCGTTAAATAAGTCCAATACCATGTTTATTGCTTTCGTCGACATCTCACACAATGACTTAATATGAAGCAACCGCACAATAAACGACATTTTGGAATGTTTTGTGCAGCCTGGATAAAGCTTGCGTTTTGCATCTTCCCACATTGCAACAAAGTTTTCAGAATCACTCTCTCGACCACTTGAGCCATTGTCGTCTACGTCATCCATAAACATCCCAGCTCCAATGTCACCCAACATCTCCTCCATCTCATCCCGCTCATAATCATCATCCATGTCTCCCAAATAATTTGGATGACCGAACAATGCATCTGCTGACTGTGCATACGGCTCACCATGCAATACC
>QEOT01002167.1:137494-162355 GCA_003123785.1 Pterocarya stenoptera | reverse complement strand
ATCGTTGCCACCGCTGGTTATTGTTTCTTCCAGCTAAACAACAGAATCGTTTTTATGAACCTACAGGTGGACGCAACTTATATTTTATTTATTGGACAAAAGAAAAAAAAATGGAATTGGTCTTTCTAATATAAAGGTTATTTGCTTTTGGAAGACTTCATTTTCTATCAGGTACTTTAATATGGTTGAAACTTTGAAGATGTAGTAGTGTCAGTTATCTTTAATATATGGCTGAACTCTTTCTTGGTTCTTTCTGGCTTTATTTTGGTACTTTTAAGTGGAAGGATTGTCTCTGTGGTCGAGATTTTCCCATGTTCAGATGAGAGCCTTAAGGCTTTTTGGATTCGAGGTTATTCCCTATCCAGCATCTGACCCACCCATATTAATTAAAGCAGTCCTTATCATCCATCTGACGGTGGACTGTGCTTTTCGGTGGTCGTTAAGTTCTGTAAAGTAGCTTTAGGATATGTTTGGAAAATATATTTTATCCAAAATTTTCATCTTTATTTCATCTTATATTTACACTTTTTCAAATTTTCATACAAAATATAATAAATAATTCAACTTTTTCAAATCCCAATATAACTTTTTCAAATTCTAATTCAATTTTTTCAAATCTCAAAACTAAAAAATAATATTTTAAACTTTAAAACAAAACACAAAATTCTCATCTCATCCTCCAAACATAATCTAATCTTCTTTTATTGCCTAAATATGTAAAGCCAGAGAAACAGCTACCAGTTTTTTCAGTACCCTTGTGCCCCAATCCATGGTTTTCGGGGCCTTATGTTCCATCGATCAATGGAGTGTGTAAGCTGCATTAATGTTAGCAACAATGATTTTTGGAAGTAACAAGATTTTAAAAAAAAAAAAAGAAAAAAAAGAGAGAATAGTAATGCTCGGGCATGCATATTATATGCTCACGTCCTCACTTTATATCCCACTGGACGATTAGCGAGGTTGCAGTACTTGGGGATGGCGATGGTAACCTGAGGCTTGATTTCTCAGCTTTTGGCAGTGTCGGGAAGCATGACAGCACATAGACAACTTGAGTTTTGGCCTATTCTCTTCACCTTGAGGCAGCAACTGTCAGTGACAGCTGCTCTCTCGTCTCGTGCCGCTCGCTGTTGCACAAGAAACAAGCGTGAATGCCTCATTGGGCCTCAATAGCACACCGGACTCACAATATGTTTTTTAAGCTAATATTAGCCCAAAACATGCTTTTGCTTCAATTGAAATTAAATGTATAAAATTAAATGTTAACTCTAAATATAAATAAACCTAATAAAGTTGCTAACTAATAATTCTAACCTATTAACAGTAGTATAAATTATTACATATTAATCTAAAACTATTACAAAGTTAATTTAAAAATATTACAAATCATCAAATAGCCTGAAATTGAAATACATCTAAAAAAAAGAAATAAAGGTAACAACACGTAGCCACTAGCAAGCATTTGCCAACTCTAACGTCATAAGACCTAAAAAAAAAGCAAAATAAATAAATAAATAAATAAATGAAGATATGAATAAGAAAAAATAACAACACATATACAAACTACAAGAAATTAATTAACAAAGTAGCTAACAAACCAATGGTGTATCAAAGTCAAATCACGACCAATGTAAATTGAGATAGAGCCTCTTTTCTCGAAGCTGCTCCAACAACTGAATTTGAAATTAAGTTTGTCAAATAAATTAAACACAATCTATTATAAGCAAAATCAAAGTAATGAATTAAGAGTGATTACCGCTTCTAAGGTGATCAACATCTTCCTCCTCATAGCTCTTTACAAATTATACCACCTCTAGAACGTAAATCAGTTTCATTTTGATCTACTTTTGAGTGCAAATCAAAGTCTTCATATTGCTAGGAGACAATGAACTCCGAAATGGTTTTAATATGCGCCCTTGGTGGTAAATGCAAACTCTGAGGCTACGGTAGAAATAAGGATAACCAAAATACTGCGGGCTATCTCTCTAAGAAATACTTGAGGGTATTTATCTTTCGACTTCCACCAAGATAAGATATCAAATTCTTTTACATATGGGTGTAATTCTACTGAAAAGTATGTTTCAAAGTCTAATTTCCAGTCTAAATTCTTCTGAAACTTGTGGGTATTGCCAAATCTCATACCCCACTTACGCTTTTAAAACCTATCAGCTTTAGGAGGAGGCAGAGTGGTGGATGGTGAAACCTTTAACACAAGTTCACAACCCCCCTGAATGCGACGAATTCATCATTAAACCTATTATGAGTGCCCTTAACCCTTAGCACAAGTTGATCCACTCATCCTTTTATGCTAGTGCTTTCCAACCCATACGCAATTCCATCAATTTTGTACTGTGGGTCAAGAAAATAGCGATGTATAGCAAAACGTTGATCCTATTCAAATCTCCTAAATATTTCTCATTAGGGCTAAGCAAAAATATGAAAATCCGACTCCGACTCTGACTCCGCTTCGACTCCACTCCGACTTCGCTCCGGCTCCACTCCGACTTCGACAAGTCGGAGTTTTTTTCCCCCAAGAAGTCGAAGTTGGAGTCGGAGGTGGAGTTGAATCGATGCTGAATTTACTCCAATTCCGACATCGATATTGTACATATTTTATAAATGTGTTTTTATATATATTAATCATATAAATTTCATATAACTATATCTTATGTAGTTAGTTAAACCCAATACTATACTAGCATGAGCTGAGTATATATTATAAAATAATAGTTTAGTATGTGTAAACATCATACTATTACAATATTACTACCATGTAACACTAATTTGCTAATATATAAATATAATAACATGTATTTTTAAAAATAAATAAATAAATAAATAGCCGATAGCCATATGGTAGTGGCTCTGTCTCAAATTTATTAATTAGCCCTCACTTATGGTGGAGGAATACCGTGGTTACAAGCCAAGTATAGGGGAGTTTACAGATAGTCAAAATAAAAACCTCCCACAATACACACCAGCCAAAACTAAATCAAAAGAAAACCAAAAAAACCTAAACAATCCTATAGAAACACAAATAAAACTAACAGGCCTATACCAGGTAATAGATCAAACCAACCATTAAAACTAACAGGCCTATAGAAAATAAAATCTAAACAAGCCTAAAACATAAACAAAAACCATCAAAGAAAAACACGTAAATCCAACTAAAAACGAAACGAAGGAAGTCCCAAATAATCCATCCGGACAATGCCTTTTAGAACCCTTTAGAGGTTTTGAATGCTATCGTATATTTCATTTTTCCCCATTTCTCTTTCTCTTGCCAAAAAATCCGCAACATAATTTGCTTCATGGAATTGATGTATAATCCTATAATTCAGTCCTGTCAACTCCTTACATAGCTCTTCTAAAAAATCTCAAAGATACTACAAAGTACATCTCCCCTTGCGAATCCAATCGATAACAATCTTTGCATCACTTTCAATGATAATATTCTCAAATTGAAACCTTTTACACAGCCAAATCCCTTCTACAATGGCCTTCAATTCTGTACCATTATTTGTTCCATTTCCGTAATAGGTGGAGAAAGCCCCTTTTACCATGCCATCACTATCTCTAATTATGCCACCCCCTCCCTTGTTCCCTGGATTACCATGACAACTACCATCACAACATGTAATACTAATGGATAAACACTAATATATAAATTTATAAGAACGTGAAATACTAATGTATAATAACTAAAGTATAATAACATGAAAATTTTATATATCTTATATAGTTAGTTAAATTCAATAATATACTAGTATGAGCTAATTATTATAAAATAATATATTTATACTATAATACATATAGACTAAATTGACTAATGATAGTTTAGTATATATAAACATCAGACTCTTACAATATTACGTATAACACTAAAATGCATAATAACATGTAATACTAATGGATAAACACTAATATATATATATTGATATTTATTATGTGCCTTATCATGTGTTGTATGTCCACTAAGTTCCCGGACTACCTTGTAACAATGACAGTTTGAGATGCTAAACCCGCATGCCACTACAAGAAAACTGCTTATTTACAGTCAATTAATTTCAGTAAAATGACTATTTACAGCTAAAATGAATTTGTTTTGGTCATAAATGGTGTTTTCGCCGCAATTAAATGGCCCAAAAAATCTAATTTTCTTATAGTGCACGTTCCACTGATTTGTATTGCTCATAAGCAAACAGTGAAATCCGGTCATCACCTTGATTAAGGGGTTGCTAATTAAGCGAGAGAATTATTAGATTTTAAAAGTACATTAACGTAAACAAAAATGATCATAAGCAATAATTTCTTGATCCACAATCTCCATCTGGGTTAGAGAGAAGTTGTGAAAAGGCAATTAGCCAGTCCACATCTGAGTGCTCCCCAGTCCCTACACAATTAGCCAGTTGTGAGAAGGCAAGTCAAGCACCTGCCGTTTCTTCTACATGCAGGAAATGAATTGTCCTATAAATGACAAACTAAAACAAAAGGGAGAGACAAGTGAGCCAGATTAACATGGCGAGTTTGAGGTGGAACTTCTGTTTCTTGGTTCTTTATGCAACCCTTCTTACCTACTCCCATGGTCGCCGCTGCCTGCCAGAAAAACATGTTGCCTTATTCGTCTTGGGGGATTCACTATTCGATGCCGGAAACAATAACTACATCAACGTCACTGCTGAATCCAAGGCAAACTTTGAGCCCTACGGGCAGCTGAATACGCAAAGTTGCCATATATTGCCCCATATCTGCATCCTGGTTATCAACTATTTGTTAATGGGCAAACTTTGCATCAGCAGGAGCTAGTGCCCTTGGTGAAACGCATCAAGGATCGGTATGTAGTCTTTCAAATTAGCAGATGGAGTGAGACGTTGTTCTTGCAACATTCTACGTACCCAAATTCCAAATCTTTGTATATGTATGTCCAAATATGTTACGTCATTTTCTGAAATAAATATTGTTATGATAAGTGTCAACCATTTAGAGGAAAGCACATGACTGAACATGTGGAGAGACTCGAGTACTGACTGGCTTAGAGGAAACAAAATCTTATTTTTATTTTTTGCTTAAGCCTATAGAGGCACTCATTGTACCTGAGTGATATTCATTCATTTTTACGATACAGAAAATACAAGAGAGAAACAGAGAGAGCAATCTGTGTAAGGCTCTTAGAAACAGAGAGGTGTGCATGAGAGAGTGTTCTTGTAATCTCAAGTTTGTATTTGATCATCAATAAAGAAAAGTTTCTTGACTGTTGCTGCCGTGGATGTAGATCACTAGGATCGAACCACGTAATTCTTGAGTGTTATGTGTTTACTGCATTCTGTTTACAAACATTAAACAAATCTTGATAAATCTTGGCAACTGAGATTCTGATCTTGGCATAACAAACAAGTCAGAATTACAACAATTAGTATCAAGAGCCCAGGTTGTAATGGGGACTGCCAAGTTTGATGTAGAAAAGTTTGATGGAAAGAATGATTTTGGGTTATGGAGGATCAAGATGAGAGCTCTTCTTGTTCAGCAGGGCCTTTAGGATGCGCTTCTTGGTGAAAAGAACCTTAGTTCTTTGTCTGACAAAGTGAAATTTGAGATCTCGCAGAAGGCCCATAGCACTCTAATTCTTTCCCTTGGTGACAAGGTCTTGAGAGAGGTTGCAAAGGAAGAGACAGCAGCAGGGGTTTGGCTAAAGTTAGAAAGCCTCTATATGACCAAATTCTTGGCAAATCGCTCCATAAGAAGACCAAGCTTTACACCTTTAAAATGGTCCTAGGTATGTCTATGGAAGAACATATTGATGAGTTTAACAAGATAATCTTGGATCTTGCAAACATAGACATTAAAATTGATGATGAGGATCAAACTATTCTGCTTCTAAGTTCTTTAGACACCTCATATGCAAATCTTAAAGAGACTATAATGTATGGTAGAGAAAGCTTGACCTTAGATGAAGTGCAGTCTATTTTGCACTCAAGAGAATTGCAAAACAAGGCTGACACAAGAACAAAAACTGGGGAAGGTTTGATAGTAAGGGGTAGAACAGAAAAAAGAAGTCATAAGGGAAGGAATAACAAATCAAGGTCAAAATCAAAAGGGAAACAACTCAAGTGTTTTGTTTGCCACAAATAGGGGCATTTTAAAAGAGACTGCCCTGATAGGAAATAAAATCTCGGAAGCAAACCTAAGGGAGAAGGAAATGCTGCTGTTGTATTAGATGGATATGACAGTGTTGAAGTGTTGAATGTCTCTAAGACAGCTTCTGGCAAGGATGGATTTTAGACTCAGGGTGTTCATTTCACATGTGTCCCTCGAAAGCATGGTTTGAAACTTTCACTGAAGTTGATGGAGGGCAGATAATTCTTGGTAACAACAAGACCTGCAAGATCCTAGGAATAGGGTCAGTCAGATTGAAGCTACATGATGGTATGGAAAGGCTTCTGAAGGACGTAAGGTACATACCAGAATTAAAGAGAAATTTAATTTCTCTTGGGATGCTTGATCAATCTGGGTGCTATTTCAAGTCAGAATCAGGGGTATTAAAGGTGACAAGGGGATCTTTGATAATAATGAAAGGAATTATAAAAAATGGCCTCTATACACTGATAGGAAAAACAATATGTGGTGAGGCATCATCTATTCATACTAAAATGGATGACATGGCTGAGTTGTGGCACAAGAGGCTTGGACATGTCAGTGAAAGGGGTCTTCAAGAGCTTCAGAAGCAAAGTCTGTTAGGTGAGAAAAGATTGGGAGAACTGCCATTTTGTGAAGACTGCATACTTGGAAAATCCACAAGGACCAGTTTCAAGCCTGCAGTCCATCACACCAATCATCCTCTCGACTATAGCCATTCAGATTTGTGGGGACCTGCAAGGGTTAGCTCTCATGGTGGAGGAAACTATTTCTTATCCATCATAGACAACTATTCAAGAAAGGTATGGATTTATATCCTTAAAAACAAAAGTGATACTTTTGTTAAGTTCAAGGAATGGAAAGTTTTAGTTGAAAACCAGATGGGAAGGAAGGTGAAGAAACTCAGAATTGATAATGAACTAGAGTTCTTATCAAAGGAGTTTAACAGTTTCTGTCAAAAAGAGGGGCTAGCTAGGCACAAGACAGTAAAAGAAACCCCTTAACAAAATAGTCTAGCTGAAAGAATGAACAGGACCATTTTGGAGAGGGTAAGGTGCTTGTTATCAAACTCAGGCCTGCCAAAAACATTTTGGGCAGAAGCTGCTGCCATAGCAGTTTATTTGATAAATAGAAGTCCCTTATCAGCAATTAATTTTAAGACCCATCAAGAAATGTGGTCAGGAAAACCCTCAAGGTATGACTACTTGAGAGTGTTTGGCTGTGTAGCCTATGCTCATTTTAGAACAGACAAGCTGGAACCTCGAGCACTCAAGTGCATCTTTGTGGGGTATCCAGAAAGAGTCAAAGGCTACAAATTGTGGGTTGATGAACTTGGAGAACAGAAGTGTATGATCAGCAGGGATGTGATTTTTAATGAACAACAAATGGCACGAGTACAGAAAGAAACAACTGAAGCAACACAAAAACTTGTCTCTGACAGTATGCAACTTGAGGTGGAGCAAGCAGAATCCACACCAGTTCAACTGAATGATCAAGTTGGAAAAATTGAGGAACCAAGCTCAATTGACAGACATCAAGGTGGAGTAAACTCTTACAACCTAGTAAGAGACAGGCAAAAGAGAGTCATCAAGCCACCTCAGAAATATGGACAGGCTGAGTTGACTGCATTTGCCTTTACAGTTGTTGAAGAGGTAGTGGACTTAGATCCAAGATCTTATCAAGAAGCCATGGGTAGTAAGGAGGCTGAAAAATGGCTACTTGCAATGCAAGAGGAAATGGAGTCTTTGAACAAAAATAAAACATGGGTACTGGTTACTAAACCAGAGAAATAAAAATTGATAAGGTCTAAGTGGATTTACAAGAAGAAAGAAGGCATACCAGGGGTTGAGGGTCTAAGGTTTAAAGCAAGATTGGTAGCCAAAGGGTTTACACAGAGAGAAGGGATTAATTACAATAAAATCTTTTCTCCAGTGGTCAAACACACCTCTATAAGGCTACTGCTTGCTTACACTGCCTATGAAGACTTGTACTTAACCCTTAGCACAAATTGATCCACTCATCCTTTCTTGCTAGTGCTTTCCAACCCATACACAATTCCATCAATTTTGTATCGTTGGTCAAGAACAATAGCGATGTATAGCAAAATGTTGATTCTACTCAAATCTCTCAAATATTTCTCATTAGAGCTAAGAAAAAAAATCTGAAAATCCAACTTCGACTCTGCTCCGACTCCACTCCAACTCCTACGAGTCGGAGTTTTTTTCCACTAGGAAGTCGAAGTCGCAATCAGAGGTGAAGTTAAACCGACTCTGACTCTACTCCGACTCTGACTTTGCCTTCCAACTCAGACACCGATATTGTAAATATTTTATAAATATATATAGTGTGTTTTTATATATATTAATCATATAAATTTTATATAACTATATCTTATGTAGTTAGTTAAACCCAATACTATACTAGCATGAGCTGAGTATTATAAAATAATATCTTAGTATGTGTAAACATCATACTATTACAATATTACTACCATGTAACACTAATTTGTTAATGTATAAATATAATAACGTGTAATACTAATGGATAAACACTAATATATAAATTTATAATAACGTTTAATACTAATGTATACTAATGGAGTAATGTTCACTAATTGCCATTCATTAGGGAGAGTAATTTGATTCTAATTAATTTGTCTAGGAATTTGTACACTAGAGTTTTATGTACTAGATTGTAATAATAATGTATATCCTTTTGGATTGGTAATAAGAGCTTGTGGTTCTAATGTTGTTTTCATCAATTTATAATGAATCCCATATACTACGGTTAAAGGATATGACCCTTTCATCATATTATAACCATTTGTTTTAATATTTAATGTTAAGGCATGTAATATATTAGTATCAAATAATGAAAGAGAGTAATTTGGATAACAATTAAAATAAACTGGATCTTGGAACAAGCTTGATTCTACCATTCTTAGTAATGAATCATGAAAATTATAGTCTTCCATATCTTAAACAGAGTAATACTGAGGTGTTTAATCCATTTCTAATGAGTGATTTTATAACAACTTGTACTAATTCAATATGTATAAAAGAATATTTCTGTTCTTTGTGATGCTTGATAGCTTCTTTTCTTAATAATTGGAATGATTCATAATCATTATTTAAACTAATAGTTTTTTCTACTGTTTTAATTGTATAATTAATAAGAAATAATAATTTAGAAGAAAAAGTAGAATACTTATATGTTTGATTTTTTGGAACATTAGGAATCGTTCAATCTTGTAAATTTCTTTCTATACCTATTATATTGTAATCTTCTTGGTTGATGTTATCAAGTTCTATGGGGATACTAGTAGTGGATTCATTAGGTTTAAATAAAGAGTTTATTGGGCAGGATTTAAAACAAAAATTTCTTATATCTTAGGAGAAATAAGTAGATTAGGAACTTGAGGGAACATGACCACCGAGACCACCCTTAAAGCTTTCCAGCATGAATGGGCACGCACGGCTGACCAATGGATTTTCATGGCTTACCAACGCAAGTCTCCCAATATGCTTCATTTTCTTTTTCTATGGGTTATCTTTGTAAAAATCTGTATCAATGATTTTTACTTTTTTTTTTAATGCAAGGATACTTAAATGATATCTTATACTTTTAATTTCGTTTATTAAGAATTTGCGATGGTTTTCCCATTGTTCTAATAATTCTCTTCTTTTTTTATATAGAAGATAGTTAGTTATCGTTGATTTTTTATTTAGTTTCATTAATAAAAGAGTCTTTTATATCATCTATCAATATTTTTAATTCAAGTCTTGGATTATAATCCATACACTTTAAATCATACAGATCTTGATAACAGCACTAGGAGCAAAATAATATTCCATAAAATAAACAACAAAATAAAATAGCAATAAGATAACAATAAAATAACAATATGATCGCCAATGGCTCTGATACCAAAGACGTAATATTAAATATAGAATACTAAATCTAGTATATAATTAAGTTAGAAACTAATGTAATAATTTAGTAGATCAAAACCATGTAATTAAATACTATTGTACAAGTCTATAATACTAACCTATTAAATACCATAGTAACTGCACCCAGTCTGCCCAGGCCAACGAAAAAAACAGTTACTACAAACGGCTTACGAACGAACAATTTTAAAATATAAAACATCACCGTTGCCGGGGATCGAACCCGGGTGACAGGCGGGAATCCTTAAAACCATACTACAACGACTGTGAGTAGAAAGGAGGTACCTTTTCTTTACACTTTTAAGTAGCGCTTGAACTCATTGGCTATGAGCATAGTTTTATGCAGCTACATGTTCTTATAGGCCTCGCAAGATGGGCTGTAATTGGCCCAAGAAAATTAGAATAATCCCCTTCTAACTTTGATCTAAGGCTTTTTTATTATGGTATATTATAATATGAGAAATCTGGAAAATCTAGCAGATGCTGCTGGGCTCCTCGGTCTGGTTTAGAATTCCATTACTCGATATTTCCAAGAAAAAGATTAAAGAAAACATTGTCACACAGAAAGTTAGAAACGACTAGAGAATATGGATCATTTGATCAAAGCCTGCATCAATATGTGTCATTAATATTATTCTTTATATTCTTCATCAATTAAATAGATCATTATGATTAAGATTCTTAAAAAACAGATGCTTCTAAATATTGATCTCTCATGTACGATTTCCGGCTGCCGTGCATCGATCTCTGGTTAGTATGACCATTTCCGATCGAGATGCATCCTGCAGTTTCATTTTGCAGACATCAGTAAAAACTGGAAAATGGAAAGATATATAACCCCCCAAGATATAACACAGATCATTATGGAATTAATCGATCGATCGATGAAATATTCTCAGTATCTGATCCAAGTATCTGAAAAGATGAAGTTCATGCAGATTAAGTAGATGGAGCCTCATTTCACGTGCGGACTAAGCAGCTTCTTCTGGCTCAATTATTATATCCATATTAATTGTTCCAAGATTTACCTTAAATAGTAACACCACTCAATTTCATATCTATTTCTAATCGAAAACTTAAAAGAACGTAATTGAACATGATCAGGACGTGGGAATCGGCGATCATTAATATTGACGGCAACCTTTAGGAGGACTTCGATATATATTTGGATTTTCATGACTTGTGCATGGCCGTAGTTTAACAAGCTGCAATAAAGGAAATAGGAAAAATATAAAGACAGAAGGAACAAAGAACCAAAAAGAAATTTACAACTCTTTAATTATAATGTTTAGATGTACGTACGTCGGATATACATGTAGAATAGGGGGTAAAAATTCATATAAACTCAGAAAAGAAAAACGCTCAAAGAGTGTTCCTTTTCCTTTGGATTTATTAATCATGCATGTTTATTTTGCATAATTCTAAAAACTTACTTATATATGATTCACAATTCAAATTGTACATGATATTGCTTTCAGATCATGAAATGCATTAGGCCTGAAAGACGTGAATTAATTAGATCATATATATATATATATATGCTTTAAGGTACCTAATTCAATCATATATAAGCATGTTTTAAGATCATGAGCTGGATAAGATGAACTTTTTTCCCTTGTTGTACTCAAAGGTCGCATGAACTTATCATATTGTATAGTTGAAGTTACGTACTAGTTAAAATTGAATTATATATAAGGTACCTTAGCTTAATGAATTCTTGATTTCTTGTGACTCAAATGATCATCTTTGCAAGTAATCGTCGGTACCCAAAATTGACCTTACCATTCGTCGTTGATTCCTTCGATCGCCACCTTTTGAGAAACCAAGATTTTACGCTTTTAAACGTAATCAGAGTTCCCTCTATTTCTTGAATTGTAATAATTTCTATATCATTTGTACACATGATACATAGGGAATTTATAATTAATGACTTTATATATATAGTTGGGGATCATATATAGCTGATCCCCGTACCCCATGCTACAGACCTAACTAGCCCCACGTTGGCTTTATTGTATTCACCTATCATTCTTACCAAATTCTCTCAAGTCACACCTACAATTCTCACATACGTTAAGTACTAGTGTATAATGCATGATGTCTCATTTTCCATAATCAGTAAATGGGACCATTTTTGGGCCAAGGCATACTAGTTAGAATTGTCTGAGTTTTTCAATTGTTGACAATTAACTCGGTCTCCATATCTGACTCATGAATTGTATGTTGGTGCGTGGTCTAATATGAACAAGTACGCGCGTCATTTCCAAGAAAGCACAAACGAGATCAACTTGAAGAATGTTTATCATGATCTGGTGACTTTTTCAAGGTCGTGAATGATATATATACACCTTACAATTCTTGTTAAAATGATATCAAGATTTCAAAATCCTTATTTCAAAGGCTCTTAAGATCTCTCTCTCTCTCTCTCTCTCTCGCTCTCTGATACCTGAACCATATTGTCCATGGAAGCAACAAAGGTAGCCCTGCGGCCTTCAACTTTTGGAAAACTGATCACCGTTCTCAGCATTGATGGTGGTGGAATTAGAGGAGTTATCCCAGGAACTATCCTTACCTTTTTGGAATCTGAGCTGCAGGTCGACTATATTACTCTAGCAACATGCATGCATGTTAATATGATCAAGAGCATATTCCATGTTCAGAATATCACGTATTCCATTTTTATTTTTAGTCGACTCATGCTGATCATACTGCACCATATATATGCATGCACACGCGTCATGCATAAACACCCACACATTAATTAGTATATATAGACACACCAAAACATATATACATTATTTAGATTATATCTTAATTTGTTTTGTTATGGTGCAGAAACTGGACGGTGAAGATGCAAGAATCGCAGATTACTTTGACGTGATTGCAGGGACTAGCACAGGCGGTCTTGTGACTGCCATGCTGACAAGCCCAAATGAAAAGAACCGACCCTTGTTTGCCGCCAAGGATATCAAGGACTTCTACCTAAACCAATGCCCTAAAATATTCCCACAAAACAGGTGAACTATATTTATTTATTTATTTTTATTGTATTCAATTCCACAACTCGTTTTACAGTCATTAACATGAACTCGATCATGATATATTTGAATTCCAGTTGTCCATGGTTCCCTCATATTACAAAGATAATGAAAGCTTTATCCGGACCAAAATACGATGGCAAGTACCTACACAGCCTTGTCAAGGAAAAACTTGGAAGCACAAGGTTGCACCAGACATTGACCAATATTGTCATCCCAACATTTGACATCAAGCGGCTCCAGCCAACTGTCTTCTCCAGCTTCGAGGTACGTAGAACTACTATATATTTAAAATTACGTTTCCATATTTTCCATTCACAAGCGAAATGAGCGATGTTCTTGATGACCATTGAGTTAGCTAGAAAGTTATAACCTTCAATTTAATGGAGCTGAGTTGTAATTATAAGTCCCAATTTTCATCTGATTTTTCCATGCACCAGGTGAAGAGAAACCCAAGCTTAGATGCCTTACTCTCGGACGTATGCATCGCAACCTCAGCAGCACCAACTTATCTTCCCGCTCATAACTTTCAAACCACAGACCCCGCAGGAAAAGTTCGAGACTTTAACCTAGTAGACGGTGGCGTTGCTGCAAATAATCCGGTACGTACGTACATATCATATGATATCATATATCCTACACATGCAAACAAATCTAAATTCCCATTTCCTTTTTCTTTAGAAGATTAATTTACCAAATTTGTGCATTAAATAAAATTCTAGGCTTTGCTTGCCATCGGTGAAGTAACAAAGGAGGTCACTAAAGGAAATCCAGACGTCCTTCCCTTGAAACCAATGGACTACGGAAAGTTTCTGGTAATATCATTAGGAACTGGATCTTCAAAAGTTGCGAAGAAATTTGATGCGCATGAGGCAGCTAAGTGGGGAATTTTGAGCTGGCTAACCAATGGTGGTTCCACACCTATTATTGATATATTTACACAAGCAAGTGCGGATTTGGTCGACTTGCACCTTTCTGTTGTTTTCCAAGCCCTTCAGTCAGAGCAAAGCTATCTACGGATTCAGGTATATATTTTTATTATTATTATTCAAGGCCGCCATTATTTTTCCATAAACGGATGCATGCATGCCAATATATATATGTATGTGTGTGTGTGTGTGTGTGTATACATATAATGAATATATGAAATTCAAAAGCCTTTTATCAATTCAATTCAACCTTTCTAATTCATGACTACATGTCCTGTATTTACAGGACGACAAGTTGACTGGGGATATCTCTTCTGTGGATATAGCCACAAAGAAGAATTTGGATGATCTTGTGAAAGTTGGTGAAGAATTGCTAAAAGAGCCAGTTTCTAGGGTGAATTTGGAAACTGGACTTTTCGAGCGTTCTAGCGTTGAGACTAATGAAGAGGCTCTCAGAAGGTATCTAGCTATATATAACTCTATCTAATTAATTAAACTTTGAAAATTGCTTAATTTGATGAATTCTATTAATTAGTTAATTATCATGTTTATAAACTCGATGTTAGTCAAATGGAATATTTATCAAACTCGATTATTTCTTGCAGGTTTGCGAAAATACTATCCGAAGAGAGACAGCTTCGCCATGCTAAGTCCCCTAATGGACATGCCGCAAATTTCAAATGATGTTACAGTACTTTAAGCGATCAAAGAAATTGTTAATATGTGTCATGAATAGATATGTGATTAATTCTTTTATTTGTTGGAAGTTGTGGAAAATTATTGTAAGGTTGAGGTGGGGGCACATAATAATCCACCATTTGACCCAGTCATTCCATTTGATTTAATTTAATTTTCTGTTTTTCTTCGATTTTTTATTGTGTGGTCAATAAAAATAAGGCAATTACCTGCCAACTATGTTTTTTACAGCATTTTCTCTCAATCAAATTGCAACTTTCTTGGAACGTCTATTGTTCTTGCATGAAACTATATATTATATATATATATTGATATTGTATCATGAGTTCGATCTCCGTCCTTAGTTTCACTCTCACTGCCCGTCAGTATTTCTGCATCTTTGCCTCATATTCACCCACACAAATGCCACGCAGATATCTTATATGCAGATTCACTGTCCTCTAGCTAGCTAGGGATCGAATGGCCAGTTTTAAGTAATAATGTATAGTTCCTAGTTCCTAATTAGTCTGAATGAGTACACTAACGATGTATAAATTAAGCATGCATGTAATACGTCACCTTCCCAAGTACTTTCAAGAAAAAGCAACAATATGGCCTGATCATTTGGTAACTACGATCATAAGATGAGATGAGATGAAAAATCTATGAATAGTAGTGAGATAGAATATATTTTTAATATGAATTTTGTCTTGAGTTTCGAGAAAATTGAATTATTTTTTGTATTGTATTTAAAAGTTTGGAAAAAGTTCATTTAATGATTAGATTCAAAATTTTAAAAGTGTTTATATTTGGATGGTACTATTTGGATGGTGAGATGAGATGAGATGGGTTGAGGCTATCTGTAAAACCAAATTAGGCATATATGCAATTTCATATATTTAACGCTGATATTTTGATGTCCAAGTTTATGAATATTCGAAAGCGCGCCGTGCAGATCGCTGATCACCATATATATTAGAAATCTCGTGCACGTACGTGATGCTTGGATTCGACGTAAGTTGAACGCTCGATCGTCAACTGCATGCAATTAAAGACTTACACAATATTATATAATATATATAGCTTTGACTAAGCCAAATGTTTGACTGCTTTGATTCCTGATTGTGTGACTGAGGACCCGGCGCCACATCCAGGTCAGATTTCTACACTAGTACGGTCGATATGGCGTATGTAACTAAGACAGGTACTAAGATAGGTACTGATCTTTTATTTATTGTCGAGATCAGGTCTACAAATTTTAATGAATAGTACTACTTATTATCTTATTTTTATATCTTTCTCTCGTTATCACATGTGGTATTAGATGAATATTAGAAATTATTTATTATATTATACTTGTACACCTATCATTTAATATTACATCATTGAATGATGAGAGACTAATGAGAAAATAGATGATGAATAGATTTTTTCAACATTAATTAGGTTTGTAGAAAGCAGAGAACATACGAGGTTACAAGAGTGTCGTATGTACGTGTTTAATAGTGTTTTATTGGACTTCATGGTTAGGGGTAGGCGGTAGGCCACCGCATTCGGTTTGTCCGTCCCCTCGCATGGGCCAGTCGAGGGCACCCATCTGCACAAGGCCAGCGTGCGGGTGAAGCGAGTTTCGTTCGATTTTGGGAGTCGAGGGATGGGGCTAGGCTAGGCCCAAACTCAGCTTAAATATAACTCTTCAAAACGACGTCGTTTTACTATGTATTTTATTTTCAAAAAGCCTTCCTTAACCCCCTCATGTATATCTCCCTCTTTTCTATTTCCTCTCTCAGTCTCCCTTCCTCAGGTCGTCTGTTATACCCCGTGGTTACTATCACTGTCACCCCCAGCTCCATCTAGTCGCCATTTGTCGTATTCTTGCTCTACCTCTCATTGTTGCTCTAAATATCTCTCTTTGGAAGCTCTCTCTCTTTCTCTCTTGGCTCACCCGACATTTGAATAGGGGCACCCACCCATGGTGCATGGCGACTCCCCCCCCCCAAATGCGGGGATGGAACTGGTTGTCAACCTTTAGGATAGCACCCCTATTCATGATGACGTACGCATGATTATAGCTACAAACTAGCCGAGTAATTAATTAATTGATTAAGTTAGTACTCCCGATTACCTTAATTGTGATAGGTGCTAGGATTTTAGTGTGTATAATAGATGACTACGACTTTGGTTGAAATCTCCTCTTGAACTCCCCTTGGCACGTTAGCACTAAACACCATAGCTTTTTTTTTTTCATGATTGATTTGTTGGCCAAAAACAGCCTCATACTTCTCCTGGATAGCTTGAACTCTCTTATTCTCCTCTACTTTAGACTTGCAAAACACTAAACTATCCTTCGCAAAGAGCAAATCGGTAATTTTTGGAGCCCCTTTATAGATTTTTATGCCTGAAATATTCTGTCTCATTCTAGCATCTTTCAACAGAGTAGTCAGCCCGTCTGTACACAAAAGGAATAGATAAGGGGATATAGAATCCCCTTGTCTAAGTCCTCTAGATGGAATAACTGGACCCTTCGGCTCACCATTAATTAGTACAGAGAAAGACACAGAACAAACGCACATCATAATCATATTGACAAACTCTTGACTGAACCCCATCACCTCCATAATGGATTTCAAAAAATCCACGCAACTCTATCATACGCTTTACTCATATCTAACTTCAACGACATAAAGCCCCTCTTGCCTTTTTTCTTAAGCTTCAAAAAATGCATTACCTCATAGGCAATCAAAACATTATCAGTTATTAAATGCCCTGGAACAAACACGCTTTTCAATCAATTTGTGGGGAAATCCTGAAGTACAGTAGTATGAGAAGTATTTAGGTCTTCCACCAATCATTGGGAGGTCAAAAGCTCAAGTTTTTCAATCCATCAAACAACGAGTTTAGCAAAAATTACAAACTTGGAAGGAGAAGTTACTCTCACAAGGGGGTAAGGAAGTACTGTTAAAGGTGGTGGCTCTTTCTATACCCTCTTACACTATGAGTTGTTTCCTTTTTCCTTCAAGTTTGTGTGCGGTATTTAAGGGTATGATGGCTCGATTTTGGTGGGGGCAAAAGAAAAATGAGAAGAGAATACATTGGTTGAGTTGGAACAAATTGTGTGTAAGGAAGTTGTAGGGAGGCATGGGGTTTAAAAATATGAGGGTTGTTAATTTGGCAATGAAAGCTAAACAAGGGTGAAGATTATTTAAAGACAAAACTACTTTATTGCATAGGTTGCTCAAAGCCAAATGCTTCTCGGCTTCAAATTTTTTGAAGGCTGGTTTGGGCAGATCACCTTCATATATGTGACGTGGTATTTGGGAAGCCAAAAAATGGGTGGTGGAGGGATGTAGATAGAGGATAGGTGATGGAAATTTTGTTAACATTTGGTTTGATAAATGGATCTCGGGTCATAATGCTTTAGTTAAGGAAGGGAATGTGATTAGTGAAGACAACATGAATGATTGTGTGAGTTCCCTTTTGTGTGCAAACTCTAGAACTTGGGATGTGGGTAAACTTAGAGCTCTCTTTAATCCAAGTATTGTGGAGGATATTCTGAAGACTGTTGTGTGTGCTGGTAGTGGGGCTGACAGGAGAGTATGGGGCTATGAGAGAAATGGTTTGTTTAGTGTTAGGAGTTGCTTCAAGTTTATATTGGAGCAGAAGGGTTCACAAGAAGCCAAGTCCTCGTCTGCAAGTGCCTAGAGAGTAGTGTGGAAACAGTTATGGAAAATGCCTGTGCCCAATAAGATTAAGATTTTGCTTGGCGTGCTTGCAAGAATGGTTTGCCTACAAAAGAGAATCTCCTAAGAAGGCATGTTCCAAATGAAGGGATCTGTAGCTTGTGTAATGTTGAAAGAGATGGATTATACCATGCTTTGGTTAGTTGTGTGCACTTAAAGAGGACCTGGACTGTTTATCTTCTGCTTTTGTTATTGATAATTATTTGAATGTTTTTGAGGTGGTTTTTGCTCTCTGTGACGCTGAAAAGTACGACATTGTGGCTACTTACTTTGCTTTGGTGTGGGGGTTTTGGTATAGGAGGAATAAGTACTTTCATGAGCAGCTGCTCTTCCTCCTCATCAAGTTACTGCACATGCAATCTCACTTCCGAAAAGTTATAGGGGATCTCAGAAATAATCAAGGCTGCAAATGGGAGATGTGTTTAAATGGAAGCCTCCAGATCCAGACATGCTCAAGTTGAACGTTGATGGTGCTGCTTCTTTAGAGATGGGGAAAGCCGGGACGGGTGCTTCTGCGCAATAGCTCGGGTAGTGTTCTCATGGTTGCAAGCTTTTTAGAGGGGGATGTTGCTGAACCAGAGCAGTAGAGGTGATTGCTCTCTTTCGTTGCCTTAAGTTGTGTGCAAGTATGGGAATAGATAAGATTTAAGTGAAGAGTGATTGTCTCTTGGTAGTTGAAGTAGTTCAACAGGACATCATGACTAATTCACTGCATGGTGGTTTTATTCAGAGATTGAAAAGTTGTCATCTTAGTTTAGCATGTTTATAGAGAAGCAAACATGGTTACTCTGTGACGCCCTGACCCCCACGTACAAAAAGCCTTGAGAATCGTGACGTCAGGATGATGACACACGGTCACACATCCCAACGAACAAGTGTCAAGTGTGTGCAACAAATAAACAGTGCACAAAATAAATACGCAGCGGATAATAATAATTAAGTCTCTAGTACCAGAATTTTAGTTTAATACAGATATCCAAATACAAACGTTTAAAACATAAACCAAATGTCCCGTAAAATATACAAAAGCAGAAAAAGAACCATAACTCGAGTGATCCCAGATCACTCCTCCGGCGGAGCCAAATCCTCAGGCTCGGCACCTGCATCACTATAATCAAAATCTGCAGTACCATTAAATGGTACCACAGGTAAGTTATAACCTAACCAATCCTGAAATAAAAACATATTTAAGCAACTAATCATGCATGCCCATGATGCAATATGCAATAAATGCAACACACGCCAAAAATCACGTTTTGGCCTAAAAACATTAACCTGTCATTTTCCCAGAAAATGACACACAAAATCACTCACGCTATTTTTCCAGAAAACAGCCATTTTCCATTTATCCATTAATTCATATGCACCATGGTCTCCCCTATGGACAATCCGCACGTCCTGTCTAATTTATGAGCGATGCCCAGTTCCGCACCCGGTGCGTTCGTGGCCAGGTCATCCTCTAGCCCCCGACAGCAGAAGGGCCACGGAGTCGGCACGTCCAACGTCCGATCCCGTTGTCGCCCGGCGACAACCCAGGGGACGTCACTCAGTATATTCCGCTCCCGAGTGACCAGAGGAGCTCCACCGAGATAATGCCCCATCTCGGCTTGGGGTTGTGATACACACGCACCCAAAAATCCATTTCCTCATGAAAACCCAGTTTTCAAAATAATCACATGATCATGAATGCAATTACACGAAAACCCAGTTTTCATTTTACAAACATGAACATGCGTGCAATATGCAATGTACCAACTCACAATAACCACAACCAACAACCAATCAAAATAGTAACATAACCAAAGCATAACTTCTCCGTCCTCAATCCATCCACCCCCAAATTCTCCTCGGACTCAGTCCGGTACCAACCAGATCACAGTATAAATAATTAGAACAAAATATATTTAAATCTCAAAAGATTGTTTAGGAAATATTTATAGCACTATAAAATATTTTTGGAGGATCACGAGAGAGCTGGAAAGCACAAAAGCTGAAACTTCACAGTGTAAAAACACTGTGGCCGAAAACACAGAGAACTCAAAATCTACCCGGGTCAAACGAAGACTTGGGAACGGTAGGGTAAGGCCTAAAGAGGTCGGTGAAGCTAATGGTAGTGGCCTTTGGCCGTGGGTGGTAGCCGAAATGGCGGTAGAAGGCCAGAAAGGCCAAATCGGAAGTGGAGCTCACACGGGCGGCTTCGGCAACGGATCTGGGCCGGGTTTGGGTGGAAAAGCTTGGTATTGGGCCGGTGAAGAAGTGGTGAAGAAATGGTGGCCAATGGTGGCCGGACGGCGGCGGTGGAACGAAAAGAAGCCCACGGCTTCACACAGTCCACGGTGGCTAATGGCGGCAAGGGGTGGCCTGAAAATGAAAGCTCGCCGATGGCTGGGGGACCGAGTGGTGCCGGCGGTGAGGCACATGGGTGGCCGGCGGCGGTGCAGGGAGGAGAAGAACCAAGAGCATGGGGGGAGAGGAGAGAGAGAGGGAGAGGGCTGGGTCGCGCGCGGGAGTAGGGGAAAGAAAAGAAAAAGGAAGAAAAGAAAGAAAAAGAGAAAAAGAAAAGGGAAGGAAAAAAAGAAGAGATCCAGTCCTCTCCTCTAGGGTCTCGAAAATGATCCAACGAAAATGATTTTAAAACTACTAACTAAATAAAATAATTCAAACGCAGTGAAATGCTTAATTAAAACAATAATAATTTTAAACTCCAAAAACAAACCAATTTAAATTAAAGATCACTTTAAATGTAAAACAGTAATTAATATCAAGAAAACACATAAAATAAATAATTTTCACAGCTTAAAATATTATAAAATAATATAATAAAACTCCATTAATTTTAAAACAAGATACAAATCCTTAAATCAATTAAAATAATCTTCATTAAAAAAACACTAAAATACGGGGTGTTACATTCTCCCCCCTTAAATAAAATTTCGTCCTCGAAATTTGCAAGGTCAAACATCAACTCTAAAGCAGTTACGAGATACATCACCAAACATGCTTAAGAAAGTCATACCATCAACAACTCCCAACAAGCATGAGTAATGCACTTCCAAGTCTACTCTTCTAGGCAATCCCATTCTACTCACACTAATCTCCCAATGGCACATCACGTCTATAACTCTTAGAGCAGTCATGTAATCCAAAATCTCCAAATCCACAAAACCTTAACAAAACCCAAGGAATCCCAATGATTAATAGCTCAATTCGACAATATATACTAACCTCAATCGACTCCTATGCTATAACTTCCAAACCTCCATTGTATACTACACCTTGGTAACCTAATGGCCACTTCTAAAGTTAACCATCAATAACAAAATTTGCATAACCAAAAGATTAATCTCCAAATACAAGTATCCGCTCAAAATTTCAAGTTTCTACTAATTCCTCAAAATCGACACAAATTGAACTCCTTACAACCAAAAATATCACGCTTCTGCTGCGCACTCTGATAATTTACCACCTACATAAAATTTATGTCCTCATAAAAGTAATACCATTGATTACAAGGTGGCTCCACTACTAACCAAAACTCTTACCATACTTTGGTAGAAAAATACTCTCTTTCCCAAAACCATGAGTTATCACTCATATTCCTCAAGTAACTCCTAATGTCTTAATCAAAATTAATAATCCACAAAATATGTCCATGATCATTAACAGAAAATCAATATTAATCAACCTCAGCATCCCAAAAGAAAACAAGTAACATCATCCCAAAAACACCCGCTCATCTTAAGATAAGGATCATACCCTAAAAGGCTCAAATCCAATCCAGCCAACCAGTAAGAGCGCCTATAAACTTCTACCCGACAACCTAAAGCCGAAAGCTCATCACCTAAAATCTGAATATCATATACTCTAGCGGTGACTAAACTCACTACAAACTACTATAGCCTTCACCATAACATTACCGAAACCTTCATGGTAACTCGCCCACTTACTTCTACTCCTATAAGCTAGTACTAACACAACTAGCTCCTTCAATAGCACATCACTAAAAACCTCAAGGCAAGCTATACTGCTCAACCCTTCAATCTACCAAAAACTATTGCAAACCACTCAAAGATCCTAATGCTTCAACTTCCAAGATTTTATCAAACACCAGACATGGCAACCCATCAATCTCTCTTCAAGTTAAATAACAATGTCCTTAACTCACCCAACTTGACGCTTCATTTTCAGAGGAAAGTATAGTCTCGAAAATTAAATTCCTATGTGACCTCAAGTCACAATTAAGTCCTGAAGATAATCACAATAATTATTGCCAACCATCATTCCATTGATTAACCCGCTTCGATTGTACCCTTCAATCAACTCCTCAAAAACTCAAAGCCAAGGTCTCCTGAACCTAATACTGTCATGCCATCTCCTCTTTAACACCTACCAAAGCCACTTCTTCCAACAAAATGCGATTACGACATGTACTCTCCGAAATCCATACACACTCACCACTACTACGCATTGATCTCATACACTCTTAGCCGAAACAAAAAAAATCTTCCAAACGTGCAAATGCTTCATCATTATCATTTCCATCATCTGGACCTATATCCTCGAAAAAATAACAAGAATCTTTTTCTAGGTCCACACCATCTATTATCCTTAAACTTGATACGGATTAATCCTAAAACTTGCCACTAAAACCTCGAACTAATAACAATCATTTTCCGAACTAGATCGGCATCTTCAATCCTCAAAAAATACCCGAACTAGATCAATACCTTCAATCCTCAAAGAAATACTCCCATTGAAAATCCTTATATCAGTAACCCAACTCTGACCAACTCCATTTAATGGTTACCAACTAATCAATCTCCAAAATAAATCAAACTAGCACACCAAGCCTGCAGAGTTAAAAACTTAAATCTTCTTACGAATCAGTCCTTTAACTCTGCAATTCTAAAACCTCAAACAAGATAAAAATCATTCCCCGAAATCCTCAAGATCGATGACCTTAAATCTAAAGCATTCACCTTATAAAGCTTTCAAAATTCTAAAACCTCAAATGTTGTCAACTGCTTATTAAAGACAACTTATCAAAGTCAGCAAGATCTAAAACTTCCAATTTAATAAATCCCTCAAATGCTTGTTGAACCTACCACCTTCAATCCCATAAACTTATTTCCTAATAACTATAGGACCCCAAACCTTAGACAACTCCTCATAATTCTATCCTCAAAGTTCGTTGAACTTACAACCTCCTACTCCATAGACTTAACACTTAATTCTACGGAACTTAAGACCTCAAGTATCCTAGCGAACAAAAGCTATTCCCACCTTAGCTGCAACTTGAGTTCCTACTCCATAGAGTTCACTTAGACTATGTCGTTCCCTTCGAGTCTCCATGTTAAAACATACCCATCGCTAAGAGTTCAGGCCTACTACACTAAATGTTCAAACCTAACAATGACATCTACGGTCGTACCATCTTCCTGCCATAGCGTAACCCTTAACCCACTTAAGTCTCCAGACAAAATTTAAATGAGAGCAAAAGCAACACCCAAATTAATTGAATTAATACAACATAAAATAAAATAGAATAGAAAAAAAACTAAGTATAACAATATATAATAAATTAAAACAATTAAAGTAACATACCTCAACAAAATAAAACCAAAACAAAACGAAAATCTCTCAAATAAAATAAAATTCCATAAATAAAATAACATACGATAAAATTAATAAAACCATGAAGAAGTACACAATAAATAATTAAAACAAATAAAATAACCGTCCATAAAATAAAACAATTAAAATAAAATAGCATACAACCAAATAGATGAAACCAATAAAAACAACAACAAATAATAAATTTAAAAAAAAACCATTAAAATAATATACTTCAAATCAAGATAATTTTAAATCACAACTTTTTAAAACTTTCTGGTACTCCACCTAATGGACATGTGGTTTTACCCAGAGCCGAACTGCTCTGATACCACCTGTGACGCCCCGACTCCCACGTACAAAAAGCCTTGGGAATCGTGACGTCAGGATGATGACACACTGTCACACATCCCAACGAACAAGTGTCAAGTGTGTGCAACAAATAAACAGTGCACAAAATAAATACGCAGCGGATAATAATAATTAAGTCTCTAGTACCAGAATTTTAGTTTAATACAGATATCCAAATACAAATCGTTTAAAACATAAACCAAATGTCCCGTAAAATATACAAAAGCAGAAAAAGAAACATAACTCGAGTGATCCCAGATCACTCCTCCGGCGGAGCCAAATCTTCAGGCTCGGCACCTGCATCACCATAATCAAAATCTACAATACCATTAAATGGTACCACAGGTAAGTTATAACCTAACCAATCCTGAAATAAAAACATATTTAAGCAACTAATCATGCATGCCCATGATGCAATATGCAATAAATGCAACAC
>QEOT01002167.1:126593-137104 GCA_003123785.1 Pterocarya stenoptera | reverse complement strand
CGTCCTCAATCCATCCACCCCCAAATTCTCCTCGGACTCAGTCCGGTACCAACCAGATCACAGTATAAATAATTAGAGCAAAATATATTTAAATCTCAAAAGATTGTTTAGGAAATATTTACAGCGCTATAAAATATTTTTGGAGGATCACGAGAGAGCTGGAAAGCACAAAAGCTGAAACTTCACAGTGTAAAAACACTGTGGCCAAAAACACAGAGAACTCAAAATCTACCCGGGTCAAACGAAGACTTGGGAACGGTAGGGTAAGGCCTAAAGAGGTCGGTGAAGCTAATGGTAGTGGCCTTTGGCCGTGGGTGGTGGCCGAAATGGCGGTAGAAGGCCGGAAAGGCCAAATCAGAAGTGAAACTCGCACGGGCGGCTCCGGCAACGGATTGGGGCCGGGTTTGGGTGGAAAAGCTTGGTATTGGGCCGGTGAAGAAGTGGTGAAGAAATGGTGGCCAATGGTGGCCGGACGGCGGCGGTGGAACGAAAAGAAGGCCACGGCTTCGCACGATCCATGGCGGCAAGGGGTGGCCTGAAAATGAAGGGGATTGCTCGCCGGTGGCTGGGGGACCGAGTGGTGCCGGCGGTGAGGCACATGGGTGGCCGGCGGCGGTGCAGGGAGGAGAAGAACCGAGAGCACGGGGGGAGAGGAGAGAGAGAGGGAGAGGGCTGGGTCGCGTGCGGGAGCAGGGGAAAGAAAAGAAAAAGGAAGAAAAGAAAGAAAAAGAGAAAAAGAAAAGGGAAGGAAAAAAAGAAGGGATCCAGTCCTCACCTCTGGGGTCTCGAAAATGATCCAACGAAAAGGATTTTAAAACTCCTAACTAAATAAAATAATTCAAACGCAGTGAAATGCTTAATTAAAACAATAATAATTTTAAACTCCAAAAACAAACCAATTTAAATTAAAGATCACTTTAAATGCAAAACAGTAATTAATATTAAGAAAACACATAAAATAAATAATTTTCACAGCTTAAAATATTATAAAATAATATAATAAAACTCCCTTAATTTTAAAACAAGATAAAAATCCTTAAATCAATTAAAATAATCCTTCATTAAAAAAACACTAAAATACGGGGTGTTACATACTCATTGTCTTGCTCATTATGCAATAAAGGTTGATAGAATTATTATGTGGGGAGATTGTATTCCGAAATTTTTATCTCAAACCTTGTGGCTTGATTTATATCTGTAATCCTTTTTTGTTGATTAATGAAGTTCATGGTTTGTTGAAAAAAAAAATGACTTTTCTTGAAAATTCAGACCGAAAGACTAAAACCACACAGGAAATTAATTTTAAGCTGTCTAATTCTAATGTATTGAAATTACAAAGTCAATGCATGCCTATATATATATATATATGTGTGTGTGTGTGTGTCTATGTGGAAAGCCAAATTTACATTCAAATGGCAACATGCTAGCTAGACAGCTTTGTTTTTTTTTGTTTTTTTAAATTTATTTATTTATATAAATTCAGATCTTTCATTTTTATTCCTCCTCACTTAAGGCGGAGGGAAACCTTGTTAACAAAGACTCCAAAAGCATACCAGTATAACCACTAAAAGAAACTACTATAGAACTTTACAACTAATAACCCGAGTATTGTTACTCTCGATTAGGATTTTTTCTGCATGTGTATTTTCCTTTTCCATATGCAAGGAGCTCTCCCCAAGTTCCAATTCTCTTTCTTCATTGTTTACCATCACCTCTTGCACGTTCTAATTTTTATTGTTCAGGTCATTCAGGTTCTTCTTCATCCATGTCATAACCTCTTCGCCCTTCAGTTGCACAACTCCATTTTCCTTCTCCTTTTCTTTTTTACAGGTCTTTTCATTGTGTCCTTGCATGTGATAGTAACGACAATATGCCCACAGTGTTTCATAAATAATTTCTTGATACCTACTTGTAGGATTTTGGGGATAGCCAATCCAAAAGCCCAGGATCGGCGTAATAGTTGTATCCATTTCAACACAGACCAGAGCCCCATCCGTTCGAGAAGCGCATCATGTACTATTGTCCCTTCTAATGTAAATATCAATCGGTTGCATCAAAATTTTCAAGAAAGATGCTTGATAAAAATTTTGCGGAAGCCTAGGAAGCACCACCCAAATCGGTACAAGTGACGGTTCCCTATCCTTCGTAAATTTTGTAGTCCTGTGAAAAATCCAGTATTGTACCCCTTCTGCTTCACATACCTCACGTGAGAAAGCCTTGAGAAAATCCTCTTCTTTGGAGAAGTGTATGAAAACATGTCTTGGCTTACTCATACTGGAGACAATAGGTTGTGATTCCAATCCCCAACACTGCCAAATGAACGCTCGGATCACATCCAACGTAGGTCGTTGGCGTAAAAACTTCAAGATGAGTGAATATTGAAATGGGATTGCCGACCTCTGTAATTCTTCTGGTGTGAATAAAATACAAGTCTCCCCTTCTATAACCTTCGGCAGACGCAACGGAACCTCTATCTTCGGGAGAGGCAAAGGAGTCTGGGAGATGAAGTCTACAAAGCGTGGTTGCCTGGCAGCAACCGGGTTACCCAGAGGGGGCCCGGCGGTAGCCATGACGAAAATATGTAGAAACCCTAGCAGAGCCCAAAAAAATTGCCTTGCCACGTGTTAAAACTCATCTGGTGCCTATGCTAGCTAGACAGCTAATTAATTAAAGAATAATGAAATGTACAAATATCAAATGCACTAGCATCATTATATAAAAATAAAATACTTAATTATACAAATATTGTACGATGAGATGGTTAATTTATAAGTTATCTAAACTATTTTGAAAGAGGAATAGTCCTTCTCGTGTATACCTCTTCTTCAATTCACGGCCTTGCTTTATATATAAAAGATATATATATATTTATATAATAGAAGGGAAAAATTTCATGACTAAAATGCTATTTTAACGATGAGAATTTCATCTAGTTGTTAATGATGAAAAACCCATGCACCTTTTAATTAGACTCAGGGAGTAATCCCTTTGTCTAGGCTGGGCCGAAGCGGACTGGCCCATGTTGCCTAGGGGGCATGGGTCAGGTTGGCTCGGAAGGCCCATAGCAGGAAGGGGGGAGGGGAAGACGCTTCACGTGTGGGGATCGATCAGGAGTAGTGCACTATGCCTGACCACCCATGATCCAAGTGTCATGATCAGATCAAGGTGTCAGGGGGACATTGACACCCAAGCACTAAAGGTAGCACATATGAAGTCCCTTGCGCCCATATATTGAAGGCGAGCTCACCTGACATGGCCATGCCGTATTAATGGGACGAAGGTGGGCACGCCATGACAGGGAGCAACTCCTCATTTAATGCATCCTAGGACTCGGCACGACATGACGTGCCTTTTGGGGTGTTAGTGATTGTCGCAAACAAGTTTGACAAGTCTGTACCGTAGCAGGGAAATGGAAAGGACACCCGACCCCCGTACGGAATTGACCACTCATTATCTCTACTTCAAGGACCAACCCAGTTATGTATAAATACCCTCTCTCACAGCCAGGGGAGGGGTTCACTCTCTTCAATACTCTAACTCTCATTCTCCTTAACTGAATATATCTCTCTTCTCTTCTTCCCAATCACTGACTTAAACATTGGAGCTATCACGGCCTTTGAGCACCCTTCTCTCCATCTCAATAAGAACCTGACCAAGCCTAGTTGCATGAAGTTGCCCACGCCGCGAAACACGACATCAATAGTGGCGTCATCTATGGGATCTTTTTATTTCCTATAGTAGCATGTCCTTCACATGCTGGCAACACCGCGCTCCCAAGTCTCACGTCGTGAAGAAGAACAACCCAAAACAATAGANGGGGGGAGGGGAAGACGCTTCACGTGTGGGGATCGATCAGGAGTAGTGCACTATGCCTGACCACCCATGATCCAAGTGTCATGATCAGATCAAGGTGTCAGGGGGACATTGACACCCAAGCACTAAAGGTAGCACATATGAAGTCCCTTGCGCCCATATATTGAAGGTGAGCTCACCTGACATGGCCATGCCGTATTAATGGGACGAAGGTGGGCACGCCATGACAGGGAGCAACTCCTCATTTAATGCATCCTAGGACTCGGCACGACATGACGTGCCTTTTGGGGTGTTAGTGATTGTTGCAAACAAGTTTGACAAGTCTGTACCGTAGCAGGGAAATGGAAAGGACACCCTACCCCCGTACGGAATTGACCACTCATTATCTCTACTTCAAGGACCAACCCAGTTACGTATAAATACCCTCTCTCACAGCCAGGGGAGGGGTTCACTCTCTTCAATACTCTAACTCTCATTCTCCTTAACTGAATATATCTCTCTTCTCTTCTTCCCAATCACTGACTTAAACATTGGAGCTATCACGGCCTTTGAGCACCCTTCTCTCCATCTCAATAAGAACCTGACCAAGCCTAGTTGCATGAAGTTGCCCACGCCGCGAAACACGACATCAATAGTGGCGTCATCTATGGGATCTTTTTATTTCCTATAGTAGCATGTCCTTCACATGCTGGCAACACCGCGCTCCCAAGTCTCACGTCGTGAAGAAGAACAACCCAAAACAATAGAAGTAAGAACCAACAAGCAAGCTGAGATGATACAAAGGCTGATGGAGGAAGTGACGGTTCTTCGCCAAGAGAATGCCTCCCTGCGGAGGACCAGCGGGGAACTGGAGGCATAATAAGGAGGCAAGCAGAGCCACCACTCTGAGTCCCGTCATGCCCCTAAAGCAGCGATAGTTGAAGAAGAGCGACCCAGGATGTGCCCTAAGCTCTAGGAACTCGGGGACAAATTCGCTGAGATGGTCAAACAAGTAGGCACGACGTCCATAGTGGACCAGCTGCTCACCAGCACAAAGCTGCCATATAGCACTAAAGTTATGGTATTGCCTTTTCTCCCAAGATTCAAAGTCTTACAGATGGACGTGTATGATGGTTCCAAGGATTCCTTGGAACATCTGGAAACATTCAAGGCCCATATGACCCTGCATAGGTTCTCGGGAGAGATCGCGTGCAGGGCGTTTCCTCTCACTCTGGAGGGGACGACGAGAGCATGGTTCGGGTCCTTGCCGCTCAAGACCCTCGACATCTTCACCAAGCTAGCTCGACTCTTCTTGACACAGTTCATGGCGAGTCGGAAAAGGAGGCAACCTGTTGCCTACCTCTTGACTGTGAAGCAATAAGACGACGAAAGTCTGAAGTCATACCTCTCTCGGTTCAACAAGGAACGCATGACAACAGACGATCAAGATGAAAAGATTACCCTGTGGCCTTACTGGGAGGGGTTTGGCCTTGTAACCCTTTCACGACTGAAATCGAGCAGAAGACCCCAACTTCGTTGAGGGAGTTCATGGACTGATCTGACAGTTTCATCAACGTCGAAGATAAGCTTTGGGCCTTGACTGCCCCTCGAAAGACCAAGTTGGAAAGGGTAGACAAGAAAGCCACCGTCCAGAGTGGCCGAGTGAGCCGGAAAGGTAGCAACCCACTCATGGGCTGGTTGGACCACGCACCCACTCTAGCATGGCTGTGGAGGCTATAAGAAGCCCGAGCCTGCTAGGTGAATAGCGACAGGACTTGGCCTGCTGTAAGTACTACACCTACCACAGCTACTGAATGAAAGGTTCCTTCACTAGAAAATAAAAGATGGAAGAGTTTGAAGCTCTACCAGACTTGCATGGTGACAAGCAGTATGGCCAACGACCCGATGGCTGCCCATGGCCATGGAGAAGGTAAAGTATAGCAAGGTGAAGAGATGAAGGGCAGCTCGGAGTGAGCCTGCACTCAAGAAGCCTGGCCAGAATAGACAGCCTAGTGGGCAAAATTTGCACAACTGCAGGAGGGTATGCTGCCAGAGGAGGAGCCACCTCCTCAGCAAGGAGGGCCCATGCCAGAAAGGCCAGGTATGATGAAGTGTTCACCACCACCAGGGCAGTCCTGAGCACCAGGAGCCACTCAGGGGGACTGTCATAACCTTTAGCGAGAAGGATGCAGAGGGCATTCTGCACCTTCACAACGACATCTTAGTCGTGACCATGTAGATCGCCAACTATTTGACGCAAAGGGTCCTGATCGACAACGGCAGTTCCACCGACATTCTATTATGAGAAGCCTTCATCTGGATGGGAATCACACCCAATTGGTTGTGGGAGGCTCTGACGCCTTTCAAAGGCTTCACTAGAGACATAGTCCAACCTATTGGAGCTATCACCTTGTCCATCCAAGCATGGATGACCCCCAGAACGACAGCCACCATGGTGGATTTCCTCATCGTAAAGGGCCCCTCCTCCTAGAACACAATCTTGGGGTGACCAACCATGAACCACGTGAGGGTGGTGACCTCCACATTCCACCTGACGATGAAATTCCCAACTCTCACGAAGGTGGACGAGGTTCATGGCTAGCAGGTCCTAGCACAAGAATGCTACGCTGGGGAACTGAAGCCTAAGGCTAAGGAGGTCCGAGCTCTTAAAGGAGTGTGAGAGGACGTTGGCCCACCACTACCTCCAACCTTGACAGAGCCAAACGAGGAAGTAAGGAATGAGCAGGCCCTATAACAAGCGGGAGGCCTGTCTCTTATTGTCTGAAGAACCAAGAGGGCCACGATCTGCCCCACTCGTGGAATGTCGAGCACTTGAGAAAGTACTTTCCCTGAGGGCCACAGTTTCGTCCGACAATGTAACCAATGGATTATGAATGAAAAGGCACTTATGAACTCATTTCGATTCGCCTTTGTCTAAAAGCTTCAATCAAACAAGCCAAGTCTCTGGACTAGCCGCGATGCATTGGCTAAGGGCCAGAGCCTCCCAAGTTTTGCCCCACCTACAGCCAGTCGGTCATAAGTCCATTGACTTGTTGACTTTTGTGCTACAAGCTTAGTCTCTAGACTGACCGCGATGCATTGGCTAAGGACCAGAGTCTCCTGAGTTCTGCCCTGCCCACAGCCAGTCAGGCACAAATCCCTTGACTTGCCAACCTTCATGCTACAAGCCTAATTTCTGGACTGGCCGCAATGCATTGGCTAAGGGTCAGAGCCTCTTGAGGTCTGGCCCTCCCACATGTAGTCTGGCATAAGTCTCTTGACTTGCAAACTTTCGTGCTACAAGTCCAATCTCTGAACTAGCCGTGATGCATTGTATAAGGTTTAGAGCCTCCCGAGCTCTACCTCGCCAACAGCCAGTCGAACACAAGTTCCTTGATTTGCCAACCTTCGTGATACAACCTCAATCTTTAGACTGGCCGCGATGCATTGGCTAAGGGCTGAAGCCTCTTGAGCTCTGCCCCGCCAACATCCAGTTGGACACAAGTCCCTTGACTTGCCTTGAAGTCGGGTTCAGGCTGTGCATTTTCTGTTTGGGGTTATTGTGCTGTGAGATAGAGGCTGAGTGTAGGCTTGGCAATGGGCTATTACATGGTAGTTTTGAGTGGAGGGAGGGCTCACGGTGTGAAGGAGAAGTGAGCTACAGAGGTGCAACTAGTGGCTCACAGTGCTTGTGAGTAGGAGGAAGGATGCAACGATAGTGGCCTTGCTGTGGCTGAGTGTGGGCTTTGGTGTTATAGGTTGGCTTTCAACGTTGGTGCTTCAACAACAACCGCTTGATGTTGTGATTGTAACACCCTATATTTTAGTGTATTTTTAAAGAATGATTATTTTAATTTATTTAAAAATTTATTCTCTTGTTTTAAAATTAAGGGAGTTTTAATATATTATTTTATTATATTGTTTTATGTTGTGGAAATCATTTTTAATGGATTTTCTTAATAGTATTTATTGTTTTGCATTTAAATTGATCTTTAATTTAAATTGATTTTTTTTTTATTTTAAAATAATATTTATTTTAATTAAGCATTTCACTGCATTTGAATTATTTTATTTAGTTAGTAGTTTTAAAATCATCTTCTTTGGATCATTTCGAAACCCAAGATAAAAGTCTAGATCTCTGTTTTTTCCTCATCTTTTTCTTTTCTCTTTCCTTTTTCTTTTCTTTTTTCTCCTTTCTTTCCCGCGGATCCTCTCTCCCAGCCTGATACCTTCTCTCTCTCCTCTCCCACGCCGTTCGCCTCTCACCTCGTCAGTATCGCCTCCGGCCGTCCGTGGCCTTCACCGCTGGCACCACCGGACTCCCCAGCTGCCAGCGAGTCAGTCCACCAAATCTCAGGCCGGTTAACGCCGCCGTTAGCCGTCGGGAGCTGTGAGCTTCATTTCGCCATGCCGCCCCCGTCCGGGCACCATTGTCCACCATTTCTTCACCACTTCTTCACCGGTCCTCCAGCAATCCTTTAGACCCAACCCCGGCCCCGATCCGTCATCGGAACCACCCCAACGAACACCCACTCCGATTTGAGCTTCTCGGCCTTCCACCGCCGTTTCGGCCGCCACCCACGGCCAAAGGCCACCACTATTAGCTTCACAGACTTCCATAGGCCCTACCCTACCATTCCTAAGTTTTCATTTAACCTCATGAAAATTTGGGTTCACTGTGTTTTTCGGCTACAGTGTTTTTTACATTGTGGAGTTGTTGCTTTGGCGCTTCCAGTTCCTCCGTGATCTTCCGAAAATATTTTTATAGCGCTGTAAGTATTTTTTCAAATATCTTTTGAGATTTTAATATATTTTTGTGCTAACGTTTTTATCATTACTGTGATTGGTTGGTTGTGCCGAACTGAGTCTGAGGAGTTTTGGGGATCGGATGGATTGGAGGTTGGAGTTAGATTTGGTTATTGGATATTGTTGTGGGTTTGGTACATTGCATGTGCACACATGTTCATGTTTGTAAATTGAAAACTGAGTTTTCGTTTAATTGCATTCATATTCATGTGTTTATGAAAAATTAGATTTTTATGTGATTTAAAGGAAAAGAGACTGTAGGGATGGTGAAAGCAAGGATAGTGGTATAGTCCCACCTGCGATTCCCGCCTACGGTGCACGCGATAGGGATGGTGGTGTAGTCCCGCCTGCGATTCCCCCCTACGATGCACGCGATAGGGATGGTGGTAGAGTCCCACCTGTGATTCTCGCCTACAGTGTTCTAATGGGTACCTCTTGTGTGGAAAGGAATTGTAGGGATGGTGGTAAGCAGGGATGGTGGTATAGTCTCGCCTGTGATTTCTGCCTACGATGCACGCGATAGGGATGGTGGTGTAGTCCTGCCTGTGATTCCCGCCTACGGTGCATTCGGTAGGGATGGTGGTAGAGTCCCGCCTATGATTCCCACCTACAGTGTCCTATAAATATTTTTATGCGAATTTTTTTCTGGAAAAATGATGGATTATGTTTTTGGGCCAAAATGAGATTTTGACGTGTGTTGAAAAATATTCATTTTTCGAGAAAAAAATGATATTTTGGATCTGGTACATAGTACATCATATGCATGCATGGTTGGTAGCATTAAATGTATTTTGATCTTGGAGATTGTTTAGATTATTACTTACCTGCGGTACCATTTTATGGTACTGTAGATTTTGTTGCAGATGAGGATGATGAGCCTTAGGGATCGACTCTGTGGAGAAGGTGGCATGTGGTTATTGTCATTTGGATTATAGAATTTATTTCTCGTCTGTTTATGTATTTGGCTTTTGTGTAACTTCGGATATTTATTTTGGATAATTTTTATATTAAATAAAATTCTGGTACTTAGTAGACTGATTTATTTTAACCGCTGCGACTCTTTAGTACTCTGATTGTACGTTGCACACACTTGAGCACTTATCGTTGGGATGTGTGACTCGTGTTGTCATCATCCTGACGTCATGACTCCTGTGTTATTTTGTACGTGGGAGTCGGGGCGTCACAGTGATTTCGTGGGGGAAAAGCGCAGTGGTTCTCCAATGCAGCGGAGGCTTACGATGGCGTGGAGGAGCTGTTTTTTTTTTTTTTTGAAACAAAGAGTTCATTAAGCTTCTGGATTAACCACCAGATCAGACACATTACACACTAGATTAAGAACTAGCTCAGAGACATTTTCTTCTAACTCTAAGGATGCTCTAGCAAGGTTATGAGCAAAGCCATTACAAATTCTTCTTACAAATTGCACACACCAACTAGGCAAAGAAGATAATAACAGTCTTGTATCTTCAAGGATCATGCCCATCCTATCCCATCTGTCCAGCTGCTGCTTCCTTTTACCACTTGGCTTGAATCACCTTCTAGTATCACAGCTCTACATCCAAGGTCAATGGCTAATTTTGCAGCATGGAAAGCTCCTTGTGCTTCAGCTAGTTCAGGATCGTATAGGCTAGCTTTCGAAAGTCTTTTTGTGGCTTACACCTTTCCCTCATGGTCACGGGCTACAAGGCCATAACCTGCTAAGCCTTTGTTCTTGTTCAAAGCAGCATTCCAGTTGATCTTAACATAACCTGAAGAAGGAAGGTTCCAGCTAGTTTCCACTTGTGGATTTACTGCATTGTAGTTTTTTGAGCATTGTTGAGTAGTTCTGAATTCTTCAATGGACTTTTCAGCTTGCTTCGCTATGATTGATGGGTGTATGAAGGATGCCTCAAAAATGAATTTGTTCTTTCTAG
>QEOT01002167.1:96755-114054 GCA_003123785.1 Pterocarya stenoptera | reverse complement strand
TCTCGTGTTCACCCAGTCTTTCACGTCTCCCTTCTCAAACTTAAGTTGGGAAAGCAAGAAACGGCAATAACAGAGCTTCCTGAAGCTGCACTCACGGTTTCTGCAGTCCAACTGCAAGCCGTGTTAGCATATCGTGGCAAAGGAGACAAAGCGATGGTACTCATTCATTGGCACGGAACCAACCCAGCTGAAGCTACCTGGGAAAAAATAGCAACGATTAAGTCGCAATTTCCGGAATTCACCCATTGAGGACAAGGGTCATTCTGATGGAGGGAGGAGTGTTACGGGGACCAATTAAGGAAGGTGCAACATGAATAAGGAAGGACGTCCAGCAAGTTTAGGAAATGTTTTGTTTTGGCAATATTGCTCTGTTTTGGGAATAAATCAATTAGTAATCAATTTACTTATTATGTTTATTTTTGGCAAGTTGAATAACGTGAGAACTATATTATTGTAAGGGAGTATGAAAGAGAATCATAGAAGTTATTTCCCATCTGGTTTGAAGAGGGTGTTTCTCATCAACTTTGATTATCTTTCTTGCATATTATATTCAACATAGGTAAGGCACGGAGGCTTGATCCGGCCTCATTCCCAGTTGAACCTCCCTTAACTCGTTCCGTTGCTCAAGCACGTAACACAAAGTGGGGTAAGGTTCTGGGTACCTGTTGTGGGGTAAGCTGGGGTAGTAGTAAGCTTTGGTGGGTGGAGTTCAGATTCTGGGTGTTAAAGGGTAAGGTGGTAGGGTTAGAGTTTTGTAGGACTGTGTTTCAGTGAGGGTTGGTAAGGAAAGCTACTTGGAGGAGGGAGGAAACTCATCCGAAGAGAGTACTGACTTACCAAATCACCTTATCCCCTTCTGACTTTGATCTAAGGCTTTTTATTATGGGATATTATAATATAAGCAATCTGGAAAATCTAGGAGATGCTGCTGGGCTCCTCGATCTGGTTTAGAATTCCAATACGTGATAATATTTCCAAGAAAAAGATTAAAGAAAACATTGTCACACTGAAAGTTAGAAACGACTAGAGAATATGGATCATTTGATCAAAGCCTGCATCAATATGTGTCATTAATATTCTTTAAATTAGTAGTTATAACTATATATACCAACAGATCATAACCAATTAAAGGATCACTATGATTTAAGATTCTAAAAAAACAGATGCTTCTAAATATTGATCTCTCATGTACGATTTCCGGCTGCCATGCATCGATCTCTGGTTAGTATGACCATTTCCGATCGAGATGCATCCTGCAGTTTCGTTTTGCAGACATCAGTAAAAACTGGAAAATGGAAAGATATATAACCCCCCAAGATATAACAGATCAGTATGGAATTAATCGATCGATCGATGAAATATTCTCAGTATCTGATCCAAGTATCAGAAAAGATGAAGTTCATGCAGATTAAGTAGATGGAGCCTCACTTCACGTGCGGACTAAGCAGCTTCTTCTGGCTCAATTATTATATCCATATTAATTGTTCCAAGATTTACCTTAAATATTAACACCACTCAATTTCATATCTATTTCTAATCGAAAACTTAAAAGAACGTAATTGAACATGATCAGGATGTGGGAATCGGCGATCATTAATATTGACGGCAACCTTTAGGAGGACTTCGATATATATTTGGATTTTCATGACTTGTGCATGGCCGTAGTTTAACAAGCTGCAATAAAGGAAATAGGAAAAAATATAAAGAGAGTAGGAACAAAGAACCAAAAAGAAATTTACAACTCTTTAATTATAATGTTTAGATGTACGTACGTCGGACATATATGTAGAATAGGGGGTAAAAATTCATATAAACACAGAAAAGAAAAACGCTCAAAGAGTGTTCCTTTTCCTTTGGATTTATTAATCATGCACGTTTATTTTGCATAATTCTATAAACATACTTATATATGATTCACAATTCAAATTGTACATGATATTGTTTTCAGATCATGAAATGCATTAGGCCTGAAAGACGTGAATTAATTAGATCAAATATATATATATATATGCTTTAAGGTACCTAAGTCAATCATATATAAGCATATTTTAAGATCATGAGCTGGATAAGATGAACTTTTTTCCCTTGTTGTACTCAAAGGTCGCATGAACTTATCATATTGTATAGTTGAAGTTACGTACTAGCTAAAATTGAATTATATATAAGGTACCTTAGCTTAATGAATTCTTGATTTCTTGTGACTCAAATGATCATCTCTGCAAGTAATCGTCAGTACCCAAAATTGACCTTACTATTCGTCGTTGATTCCTTTGATCGCCGCCTTTTGAGAAACCAAGATTTTACGCCTTTAAATGCAATTGGAGTTCCCTCTAGTTCTTGAATTGTAATTTCTAAATCATTTGTACACATGATATATAGGGAATTTATAATTAATGACTTTATATATATAATTGGGGGTCATATATAGCTGATCCCCGTACCCCATGCTAGCAGGCCTAACTAGCCCCACGTTGGCTTTATTGTATAATTCACCTATCATTCTTACCAAATTCTCTCAAGTCACACCTACAATTCTCACATACGTTAAGTACTAGTGTATAATGCATGATGTCTCATTTTCCATAATCAGTAAATGGGACCATTTTTATGCCAAGGCATACTAGTTAGAATTGTCTGATTTTTCAGTTGTTGACAATTAACTCGGTCTCCATATCTGACTCATGAATTGTATCTTGGTGCGTGGTCTAATATGAACAAGTACGCGCGTCATTTCCAAGAAAGCACAAACGAGATCAACTTGAAGAATGTTTATCATGATCTGGTGACTTTTTCAAGGTCGTGGAATGATATATATATATCTTACAATTCTTGTTAAAATGATATCAAGATTTCAAAATCCTTATTTCCAAAGCTCTTTATAAGATCTCTCTCTCTCTCTCTCGCTCGAGCTCTCTGATACCTGAACCTTATTCTCCATGGAAGCAACAAAGGTAGCCCTGCGGCCTTCAACTTTTGGAAAACTGATCACCGTTCTCAGCATTGATGGTGGTGGAATTAGAGGAGTTATCCCAGGAACTATCCTTAGCTTTTTGGAATCTGAGCTGCAGGTCGACTATATTACTCTAGCAACATGCATGTTAATATGATCAAGAGCATATTCCATGTTCAGAATATCACGCATTCCATTTTTATTTTTAGTCGACTCATGCTGATCATACTGCACCATATATATGCATGCACACGCGGCATGCATAAACACCCACACATTAATTAGTATATATAGACACACCAAAACATTTATATATATATATATACATTATTTAGATTATATCTTAGTTTGTTTGGTTATGGTGCAGAAACTGGACGGTGAAGATGCAAGAATCGCAGATTACTTTGATGTGATTGCAGGGACTAGCACAGGCGGTCTTGTGACTGCCATGCTGACAAGCCCAAATGAAAAGAACCGACCCTTGTTCGCCGCCAAGGATATCAAGGACTTCTACCTAAACCAATGCCCTAAAATATTCCCACAAAACAGGTGAACTATATTTATTTATTTATTTTTATTGTATTCAATTCCACAACTCGTTTTACAGTCATTAACATGAACTCGATCATGATATATTTGAATTCCAGTTGTCCATGGTTCCCTCATATTACAAAGATAATGAAAGCTTTATCCGGACCAAAATACGATGGCAAGTACCTACACAGCCTTGTCAAGGAAAAACTTGGAAGCACAAGGTTGCACCAGACATTGACCAATATTGTCATCCCAACATTTGACATCAAGCGGCTCCAGCCAACTGTCTTCTCCAGCTTCGAGGTACGTAGAACTGCTATATATTTAAAATTACGTTTCCATATTTTCCATTCACAAGCGAAATGAGCGATGTTCTTGATGACCATTGAGTTAGCTAGAAAGTTATAACCTTCAATTTAATGGAGCTGAGTTGTAATTATAAGTCCCAATTTTAATCTGATTTTTCCATGCACCAGGTGAAGAGAAACCCAAGCTTAGATGCCTTACTCTCGGACGTATGCATCGCAACCTCAGCAGCACCAACTTATCTTCCCGCTCATAACTTTCAAACCACAGACCCCGCAGGAAAAGTTCGAGACTTTAACCTAGTAGACGGTGGCGTTGCTGCAAATAATCCTGTACGTACGTACATATCATATGATATCATACATGCTACACATGCAAACAAATCTAAATTCCCATTTCCTTTTTCTTTAGAAGATTAATTTACTAAATTTGTGCATTAAATAAAATTCTAGGCTTTGCTTGCCATCGGTGAAGTAACAAAGGAGGTCACTAAAGGAAATCCAGACGTCCTTCCCTTGAAACCAATGGACTACGGAAAGTTTCTGGTAATATCATTAGGAACTGGATCTTCCAAAGTTGCGAAGAAATTTGATGCGCATGAGGCAGCTAAGTGGGGAATTTTGAGCTGGCTAACCAATGGTGGTTCCACACCTATTATTGATATATTTACACAAGCAAGTGCGGATTTGGTCGACTTGCACCTTTCTGTTGTTTTCCAAGCCCTTCAGTCAGAGCAAAGCTATCTACGGATTCAGGTATATATTTTTATTATTATTATTCGTGGCCGCCATTATTTTTCCATAAACGGATGCATGCATGCCAATATATATATATATGTGTGTATGTGTGTGTGTGTGTATACATATAATGAATATATGAAATTCAAAAGCCTTTTATCAATTCAATTCAACCTTTCTAATTCATGACTACATGTCCTGTATTTACAGGANATGTGTGTGTCTGTGTCTGTGTATACATATAATGAATATATGAAATTCAAAAGCCTTTTATCAATTCAATTCAACCTTTCTAATTCATGACTACATGTCCTGTATTTACAGGACGACAAGTTGACTGGGGATATCTCTTCTGTGGATATAGCCACAAAGAAGAATTTGGATGATCTTGTGAAAGTTGGTGAAGAATTGCTAAAAGAGCCAGTTTCTAGGGTGAATTTGGAAACTGGACTTTTCGAGCGTTCTAGCGTTGAGACTAATGAAGAGGCTCTCAGAAGGTATCTAGCTATATATAACTCTATCTAATTAATTAAACTTTGACAATTGCTTAATTTGATGAATTCTATTAATTATTAGTTAATTATCAAGTTTATAAACTCGATGTTGGTCAAATGGAATATTTATCAAACTCGATTATTTCTTGCAGGTTTGCGAAAATACTATCCGAAGAGAGACAGCTTCGCCATGCTAAGTCCCCTAATGGACATGCCGCAAATTTCAAATGATGTTACAGTACTTTAAGCGATCAAAGAAATTGTTAATTTGTGTCATGAATAGATATGTGATTAATTCTTTTATTTGTTGGAAGTTGTGGAAAATTATTGTAAGGTTGAGGTGGGGGCACATAATAATCCACCATTTGACCCAGTCATTCCAAATTATGTAATTTAATTTTCTGTTTTTTCTTCGATTTTTTAATTGTGTGATCAATAAAAATAAGGCAATTACCTGCCAACTATGTTTTTTACAGCATTTTCTCTCAATCAAATTGCAACTTCCTTGGAACGTCTATTGTTCTTGCTTGAACCTATATATTATATATATATATATATAAATATTGTATCATGAGTTCGATCTCCGTCCTTAGTTTCACTCTCACTGCCCGACAGTATTTCTGCATCTTTGCCTCATATTCACCCACACAAATGCCACGCAGATATCTTATATGCAGATTCACGGTCCTCTAGCTAGCTAGGGATCGAATGGCCGGTTTTAATTAATAATGTATAAATGTAATACGTACACTAATGATGTATAAATTAAGCATAAATGTAATACGTCACCTTCCCAAGTACTTTATAGAAAAAGCTACAATATGGCCTGATCATTTGTTAACTAAGATCATAAGATGAGATGAGATAAAAAATTTGTGAATAATAGTAAGATAGTTTGTGAATAGTAGTGAAATAGTTTGAGTTAAGATATTTTATAGAGTTTTGAGAAATGTGAGAAAAATTGGAATAAAAATATTATAAAGTTGAAATATTGTTAGAATATATTTTTAATATTAATTTTGTTTTTTGTGTTGTGTTTAAAAGTTTGGAAAATTTCAGTAATGATTAGATAAAAAATTTTAAAATTTTAAAATTTAAAATTAAAAAGTATGTGTTTTTATTTAAATAGCACTATTTGAATAATGCGATGAGATGGTTTGAGATTATATATCCAATTTCATATATTTACCGCCGATATTTTGATGTCCAAGTTTGTGAATATACGAAAGCGCGCCGTGAATATACGAAATCTCGTTGCACGTACCTGATGCTTGGATTCGACGTGAGTTGAACGCTCGATCGCTTTCATCAACTGCATGCAATTAAAGACTTACACAATATTATATAATATATCTAGCTTTGACTAAGCCAAATGTTTGACTGTACTGATTCCTGATTGTGTGACTGAGGACCCGGCGCCACACCCAGGTCAGATTTCTACACTAGTACGGTCGATATTGCGTATGTAACTAAGACAGGTACTGATATTTTATTAATTGTCGAGATCAGGCCCACAAACTTTAATGAGTAATATTATTTATCATCTTATTTTTTTTTTATTTTTTTCTCATCATCTGATCAAGTGGCATTAAATTATTGGAGATTATTTATTATATTTTACTTGTAAACTTATCATTTAATGTCATATCATAAGATGATGAGAGGCTGATAAGAAAATAGATGATATGTAGATTTTTTTAACATTAATTAGGTTTGTAGAAAATAGAGAACATGCGAGGTTACAAGAGTTTCGTACGTACGTGTTTAATAGTGTTTTATTGGACTTCATGGTTACGAGTGGGCGGCGGGCCACCGCATTCGATTCGTCCATCCCCTCACATGGGCCAGTCAAGGGCACCCATCTACACAAGGCCAATGTGCGGGCAAAGCTAGTTCCGTTTGATTTTGGGAGTTGAGGTATGGGGCCAGGCTAAGCCCAAACTCGGCTTAAATATAACTCTCCAAAACGATGTCGTTTTACCACGTATTTTATTTTCAACACAGCCTTCCCCAACCCCCTCATGTATATCTCCCTCTTTTCTATTTCCTCTCTCAGTTCCCCTTCCTCAATCGTCTGTTATACCCTGTGGTCACTATCACTGTCGCCCCCAGCTCCATCTAGTTGACATTTGTCATAATTCTCTCTACCTCTCTTCGTTGCCCTAAGTATGTCTCTCTCTCTGTCTTTCTTGGCTCGCCCAACATTTGAATAGGGGCACCCACCCATGGTGGCGATTCCCCCCCACCCCCTAATGTGGGGACGGAACTGGTTGCCAACCTTTAGGATAGCATCCCTATTCATGATGACATACGTATGATTATAGCTACGAACTAGCCGAGTAATTAATTAATTGATTAAGTTAGTACTCTCGAGTATCTTAATTGCACTAAGTGCTAGGATTTTAGTGTGTATAATAGATGACTAGACTTTGGTTGAAATCTCCTCTTAAACTCCCCTTGGCACGTTAGCACGAAACACCATAGCTGTTTTTTTACGATTGATTCGTTGGCCAGAAATAGCCTCATACTTCTCCTGGATAGCTTGAACTCTCCTATTCTCCTCTACCTCAGCCTTGCAAAACACCATATTGTCGTCCGCAAAGAGCAAATGGGTAATTTTTGGAGCCCCTCTATAGATTTTTATGCTTGAAATATTTTGTCTCATTCCAGCATCTTTCAACAGAGTAGTCAGCCCCTCAGTACACAAAAGGAATAGATAAGGGGACAAAGGATCCCCTTGTCTAAGTCTTCTAGATGGAATAACTGAACCCTTAGGCTCACCATTAATTAGTACAGAGAAAGACAAAGAACAAATGCACATCATAATCAGATTGACAAACTCTTGACCGAACCCCATCACCTCCATAATGGATTTCAAAAAGCCCCACTCAATTCTATCATACGCCTTACTCATATCTAACTTCAACGACATAAAACCCTTCTTGCCTTTTTTCGTAAGCTTCAGAAAATGCATTACTTCATAGGCAATCAAAACATATCAGTTATTAAACGCCCTGGACCAAACACACTTTTCAATCTATTTGTGGGGAAATTCTGAAGTACAGTAGTATGAGAAATATTTAGGTCTTCCACCAATCATTGGGAGGTCAAAAGCTCAAGCTTTTCAATCCATCAAACAACGGGTTCGGCAAAAATTACAAACTTGGAAGGAGAAGTTACTCTCACAAGGGGGTAAGGAAGTACTATTAAAGGTGGTGACTCTTTCTATACCCTCTTACACTATGAGTTGTTTCCTTCTTCCTTCAAGTTTGTGTGCGGCATTAGAGGGTAATGATGTCTCAGTTTTGGTGGGGGCAAAAGAAAAATGAGAGGTGAATATATTGGTTGAGCAGGAACAAATTGTGTGTAAGGAAGTCGTGGGGAGGCATGGGGTTTAAAAATTTGAGGGTTTTTAATTTGGCAATGTTAGCTAAACAAGGGTGGAGATTATTTCAAGACGAAAATACTTTACTGCACAAGTTGCTCAAAGCCAAATACTTCTCGGCTTCAAAGTTTCTATAGTCTAGTTTGGGTAGATCTCTTTTATATATGTGGCATGGTATTTGGGAAGCCAGAAAAGGGGTGGTGGAGGGATGTGGATGGAGGATAGGTGATGGAAATTCTGTTAACATTTGGCTTGATAAATGGATCTCGGATCATAATGCTCTATTTAAGGAAAGGAATGTGATTAGTGCAGACAACATGAATGATTGTGCGAGATCCCTTTTGTGTGCAAACTCTAGAACTTGAGATGTGAGTAAAATTGGAGCTCTCTTTAATCCAAATATTATGGAGGATATTCTGAAGACTGTTGTGTATGTTGGTAGTGGGGCTAACAGGAGAGTATGGGGCTATGAGAGAAATGGTTTGTTTAGTGTTAGGAGTTGCTACAAGTTTATATTGGAGCAGTAGGGTTACAAAAGGCTGAGTCCTTGTCTGCAAGTGCCCAGAGAGTAGTGTGGAAACATGTTTGCAAGGATGGTTTTCCTACAAAAGAGAATCTCCTAAGAAAGCATGTTTCAAGTGATGGGATCTGTAGCTTGTGTAATGTTGAAAGAGAAGGTTTATACCATGCTTTGGTTAGTTGTGTGCACTTAAAGAGGACCTGGATTGTTTATCTTCCTGCTTTTGTTATTGATAATTATTTGAATGTTTTTGATGTTGCTTTTGCTCTCTATGATGCTAAAAAGTATGACATTGTGGCTACTTTCTTTGCTTTGGCGTGGGGGTTTTGGTATAGGAGGAATAAATACTTTCATGAGCAGCTGCTCTTCCTCCTCATCAAGTTACTGCACATGCAATCTCACTTCCGAAAAGTTATAGGGGATCTCAGAAACAATCAAGGCTGCAAATGGGAGATGTGTTTAAATAGAAGCCTCCGGATCCAGACATGCTCAAGTTGAACGTTGATGGTGCTATTTTTTCAGAGATGGGGATTTAAGTGGAGAGTGATTGTCTCTTGGCAATTGAAGCAGTTCAGCAAGATAGCATGACTAATTCACTGCTTGGAGGTTTTTATTCAGAGATTAAAAAGTTGTCATCTTGTTTTAGTAAATGTGTTTTTCACCATGTTTATAGAGAAACAAACATGGCTGCTCATTGTCTTGCTCATTATGCAATAAAGGTTGATAGAATTACTATGTGGGGAGATTGTATTCTGAACTTTTTATCTCAAACCTTGTGGTTCGATTTATATTTGTAATCCTTTTTTGTTGATTAATGAAGTTCATGGTTTGTTATAAAAAAAAAAAGAAAAAAAAAGGACTTTGGTTGAAAATTTAGACTGAAAGACTAAAACCACATGGGAAATTAATTTTAAGTTGTCTAATTCTGATGTACGGAAATTACAAAGTCAATGCATGCCTAGCTATATATATATTTTATGGAAATAGACTCATTTCATTAATGAGATCAAAGTTACAACTGTTGACTTATCAATACATGGAAAATCCAAACTACGCATCAGCTCTGGGGCTTCGCTACACACAAATTTCTTTGTGATAGACATTGTCTTAATTTCTAAATAAACTTTCTAAAAAACTCAATCGATAAAGTCTGCAGGATCTCAAACCTTAAATTTCCACATATCATCTCTTAGTCCTCAAATTTCTATACCGCAATATGAATTAACTTCCTGGCCTACAAATATTCAAAACCTCATATATTATAGTCTGCAGAATCTCAGACTTGGTCTTGATATCAATTGTAACGCCCTACCCCCAGAGGTCCGGAGGGTTAGCTCTTGTAACCAAAAACTATTTTTCATAACATATTTATATACTCCAAATTTCCCATAAAATAGAAATTCATTTATTCAAACCAAACGTATATGTTCTTTCTCCAGGATACCAAATAAATACCTGAATGAAATAAATTAAAAACTCGACAAAAACTTAGAAATATCCATGACTCAAAATACCAAAATAACATAAAATCATAAACCTACTAAATATGACTCTCCAATAATTACTTATACTCTTTGACACTTATTCATCTACGATCAGCAAACCTTACTAACACTTCCTATTCTTAACTTCTAGCTGAGGCATCAAAATTTTCTGAGAAATATTGTGACAATAAAGGATAAGTTATCAACAACTCAGCAAGCAGATAACATATACTAGTATATAAACTGAGCATTTACAGAGTTCAAAATACAGAAGAAAACAATTAAATTTAGAATGCAGAATCAAAATATTTACTTTCAGAATGCAGAATCAAAATATTTACTTTCAGAATACGTAATCAAAGCATGTTGTCAAAAATATCAGAGTGAAACTTTCATAAACATTCTTATTCAGAAATAAAATCATTTGGCATATCATAATCTGAGATATCATTTTCATATCATATCAGAGAATTACATCAGGACAGAGACCATGTTTAACCCACGCGATAGGGTTATAAACCACCATTAGATCGTGGCGGGGCCGTATACCACTATTATCACCTGTGGCAGAGCTGTGTACCATTATTATCACCCGTGGTAGTGACATATAGCACTATTATCACCCATGGCAAGGCTATATACCACTACTATCACCCGTGGTAAAGCCATATACCACTATTATCACCAGTGGCGGGGCCTTAATTGAACAAAATCGAAAACATAATTAGAAAGTCATGCCAAAAATTTTTAGCTGCCACATCGTTTCACATCAAAGTATGGAAACAGATTCAGATCAATTCACCTATTAAAAATTTGATTAAGAACATCTTCGCATCATATGACCAAATTTTCATAAATTTCATATTCTTTCTTTTTGCATAGTTCAAAAACAGAATGTCAAAAATAAGTTCATGTCTGCACTAGTTATAAAGAAAATACTTGTCTCTTTCATATAGATTTCATGAGTTATGCCGAACAAATAACCGTGGTTGTTTCAAAATTCTTCTCATAACAAAACATGCAAATTTTTTCAAGATCAACCCTAGTTCATATCTTTTTATGTAAAGTCTAGCATAACAACCCTACTTACCTGGACTTTTTAGCTTTTCTGAAATTTTCCATCACAATGCAGAACGAATATCAATCGTAACCAATAAAATAAATGCATAACTTTCTTAAATCTCCACTTAAATACTTATTTTGATATTTAAGCCTGAAATACTAAAATCATCTATCTCTCTTAAAGATATCTCTAATTCTCGTACTCTTAAAATATCACCACTTCCCAAATTCATTGATATCCACTTAATCACTTTCCAACTCAATCACTAGTCTATTTAAATTCAAGCCCAACCCAACACAAAGATATTATAGGTATTTTGCAACAATTAAAAAAAATCGAACTCAACGTACCCATGTGAAATAACAACATCTGCCATGAGTTACAAACAAAGGGTATGGATGTAATTAAAAATTATAGGAAAAATTGAATCTTTCACTAGAGGCTACGTGTGGTCTTAAGGGTATTTATGTAAAAATATATAATAGTGGGTAAAAATCAAAGGCTACAGGAAAAAAAAAAAGGTTTAGAGGGCTACATATGGTTAGGGAAGGAACATGCGAGATAGTCATCGAGAGGGCACAACCACCGTGCGACGACAGACCTGGTGGCTGGACATAAACTATTTCACGGCTACTTCCTTTATGGGTGACGATGCAATTCTAAGAGGGAGAGAGAGATGTGAGAGAGTGAGAATGCAAGAGAAAGAAATAGCGGCTTACGAAGACCAGACGTGGCAATGGGTGATAGCTTCCATCGCTGGCAGTGTTTGGCTTTGTTTTGAGGAGCACAAACAGGGGCCTGTGCAGTTGATGTGTGGTTCTCTAGTGCAGCGGAGGCTTACCACGGCGTGGAGGAGCCGTTTAACGTGGGTTGCTGTGGTGCACTGTGGTTGTGTTGGACGTAGAAGGTGGTACAAGTTTGTTTCCATGACTATGAGAAAGAGCCACTAATATGTTGTTGTGCTTGTTTCCTGGACGTGGGGACGTGCATGCTGAGGGTTGTGGTGGTCACGTCATGCTTGATGGAAATTTATGGAAAATGTGCAGCATGATTTGAGGAAACGGATGGTATCTTTAGGGCTTGAAGAAATTTGTTATGCATGAAGGAGATCGACGTATAGGACTAAATCTATATATATATATAGCTGGAAAACCTAGATTGTGGTGAGTAAGATCATCTTATGGGATATGGTCCATAATTTATAGGAACTGTATGCTTTAGCCGTGGAACGGGTTTAGGAATTTAAACGTGAATGATACTCTAAAATTGTAATCCTATAATGCTTGAAATCCGACATGCTCATGGGCTTGGAGTTAATAACCAAATTGGGCCCTAATCCTCATGTCCAAAATAAATCCATCATCCAATAATATCTTCGGGCTATTAGGAGAATTTCTTGGGCCAAATTCTAATTATTTAGGCCCACTTAGTCCATAAATTATTTTAACCTTATTATCAAGTCCAATAAAATCCATACCCTGTCAATCAGTACTGATTAGTTCTAGATTTGGTTATGCTTTTTAACTTCTTGTGTGTTAATGATTTTTTTTTAACTTGGAGTATTCTAGTGAATGATTTAGCTTCGTAATATTGGTTATGTATTTTTAATTTGTATGAATGATTTATTTTTACAATTTTGGTTATGCATTTATTTGTATGAATGATTTATTTTTACAGTTTTGGTTATGTTTAAATAAATTGAAAATTGAAAAAATCTTTAAAAAAAAAAATTGAAATATGGAAGCCCAAAATAGACTCTGCTTCGATAAGTCGAATCGAATGCTATAAGAACTAGAGTTGGAGTCGGAGTTGGAGGTAGGGCACTCCGACTCCGAAGCTATCGATGCTCAGCCCTATTTCTCATTCTTGAGCCTCAAGCTCAATGTTGTACTCCTTAAAGTATGATCAACACTTTAGCACATTTCTTCCAACTGCTTTTTAGTTCGAAAATTTGTTGAACTTATTCATTATATGTTACATATAAAAATCCAGAAATATTGCATGCCACCTCATATAAAAACCTAAAAAATTATGCCAAAATCTGAATATTTTACCAATCAAAATTGTTGGGACTACCTCGATCTCCCTTCGTCCTCATCAAAGTGGTGCACATATTGTATATCCTCCTCACCCATGGCACCAAAGTCCTTTCTATACTATTTGGTCATTTTCAACATCAAGAAGTTTGAGTTCCATCTTGTTGGAACATCAAGACACAACATCTTCTTACATAGTATACTCACAGAACGAACAAAGATCTTGAGTTTCTAAAGCCTAACCAGTAAAGATCTCACAAACCTCACCGCATTTCTTACTTTTGCAACTGACTCATAAACATCTTTCAAACTGTCAGTCACAATATGTCCAGAATATCAAACATGCCGAAATTCACCACCCAATATAGTCATATTTTCCTCTCTAACCTTATTCTCCAGATACTCAAATGCGGCTTGTCTATTATTGTCACTGCTCGCTCCAACCACTCATTCATTCCGGATTCCACCACCTTCCCAATGATGTCACCTCTATGATTGGCGATTAAACAAAAATTAAGAATCTTTTTGTGTAACCTCCAATCATTATCTACAAAATGAGTTGTCAAACACATGTAGTTCAAGTTTTGGACCAATGTCCATATATCAATGGTGAGGCAAACTCTTTGATCATTCAATAAAATTTTTAACAAATCTTTCTCCAGGTTGTATAATTTAAGAATATCTTTCACCACCGTATGACAGGAATTAATGCTAAACCCATGTTCCAAGTTCTTAGTGTAGGCTTGGAACCCTTCACCCTCCACAAACCGAAATGGTAGCTTGTTTGTTTCAATCATACAAGCTAAACTCGTCCTACATGTCTCCATGTCAGACTTCACAAATCCCTTCAACATACTGCCTACACTACTCCCATTCGTCATCTTGTCAAATCTAATGTCTAATCTAGTCTAACTCTTTCAAGTAATGTACATCTTATCAAACTCTTCTTGCACTATTCTTCTAAATGATTTGTCAACTGGGATGTATCTTGTTGTTTATAGTGACATCCATAAACAACAACACAATGATTACACTTTGCTTGTGGGTTATTGGGGTCATCACCCTCTAACTTGGTAAAATGCTCCCATACAATAGAAACAAATTTTTTCTTTGATGGGTGTAAGGGTAGGGATAGGTATAGAGGTAGAGTTAGGTGTAGGGATAGGTATAGGGGAGATAGCACTAGTGCTAGTGTAACACCCCGTATTTTAGTGTATTTTTAATGAATGATTATTTTAATTAATTTAAGGATTTATTCTCTTATTTTAAAATTAAGAGAGTCTTAAAATATTATTGATACCACCTGTGACGCCCCGACTCCCACGTACAAAAAGCCTCGGGAATCGTGACGTCAGGATGATAACACACGGTCATACATCCCAACGACAAGTGCCAAGTGTGTGCAACAAATAAACAGTGCACAATAAAATAGGCAGCGGATAATAATAATTAAGTCTCTAGTACATAATTTTAGTTTAATACAGATATCCAAATACAAAGTGTTTAAAACATAAACCAAATGTCCCATAAAAATACAAGAGCTGAAAATAAAAACATAACTCGAGTGATCCCAGATCACTCCTCCGGCGGAGCCAAATCCTCAGGTTCGGCACCTGCATGATCATAAACAAAATCTACAGTACCATTAAATGGTACCACATGTAAGTTATAACCTAACCAATCCTGAATTAAAAACACATTTAAGCATCTAATCATACATGCCCATGATGCAGTATGCAATAAATGCAACACACGCCAAAAAAATCACGTTTTGGCCCAAAAAAATCATTTTTTCAGAAAATGACACACAAAATTAACTCACGCTATTTTCTCAGAAAACAACCATTTTTTCATTTATCCATTAATTCGTATGCGCCATGGTCTCCCCTATAGACCGTCCGCACATCCTGGCTAATTTACGAGCAATGCCGAGTTCCGCACCCAGTGCGTTCATGGCCAGTTCATCCTCTAGCCCCCGCCAGCAGACGGGCCACGGAGTCGGCACGTAACTCGTCTGATCCCGTTGTCTCCCGGCGACAACCCAGGGGACGTCACTCAGTATATTCCGCTCCCGAGAGACTAGAGGAGCTCCACCGATATAATGTCCCATCTCGGCTTGGGGTCGTGATACACACGCACCCAAAAATCCATTTCCACATGAAAACTCAGTTTTCAGAGTAACCACATGATCATGAATGTAATTACACAAAACTCCAATTTTCATTTTACAAACATAAACATGCGTGCAATAAGCAATGTACCAAATCACAATAACCATAACCAACAACGAATCAAATCACAACATAACCAACACACAATTACTCCGTCCTCAATCCATCCACCCTCAAATTCTCCTCGGATTCTGTCGGAAACCAACCAAAACACAGTATAAAAAATTAGTGTAAAAATATATTTAAATCTCAATAGATTGTTTAGGAAATACTTACAGCGCTATAAAAATATTTTCGGAGGATCACAGAGGAGTGAAAAGCACCAAAACAGCAACTTCACAGTGTAAAAACATTGTGGCCGAAAACACAGTGAATCCAAAATTACACGGGGTCAAACGAAGATTTGGGAACGGTAGGGTAGGGTCTATGGGAGGTGGTGAAGCTAATGGTGGTGGCCTTTGGCTGTGGGTGGTGGCCGAAATAGCTGTAGAAGGCCGGAAAGGCAAAATCGGTTGTGAGCTCGGCTGAGCTTCACCGGTGATGGATCGGGGCTTGGGTTGGGTCCATTGGGTTGCTAGAGAGCCAGTGAAGAAGTGGTGAAGAAATGGTGGCTGGAGGTGGCTAGACGGAGGAGCGCAAGCTCATGGAACGCCGCAACTTCAGACGGCATTTGCGGGCAAACGGCAACGCAAGAGGGGTTGGGTTTGGTGGTGGGAGGTCCCCAGCCGGTGGGGATGAGGCTGAGGTAGGCGGTGCCGGTCACAGCGGCGCACGGTGGTGGCTGGCTGGAGAGGAAGGAAACGGACGAAGAGGAGAGAGAGAGGGGTCGCGCGGGCTGGGGAGAGAGGAACCGGAAGAAGAAAGAAGAAAAAGAAGAAAAGAAAAAGAAGATCCAGTCGTTCCAACTTAGGTTTCGAAAATGATCCAACGAAAAAGATTTTAAAACCACAAACTAAATAAAATAATTCAAACTTAGTGAAATACTTTATTAAAACAATAATAATTTTAAAACCCATAATCTAACTAATTAAAATTAAATATCAATTTAAATGCAAAACATTAATTAATATCAAGAAAACATATAAAATAAATAATTTTCACAACTTAAAATATTATAAAATAATATTTCAAAACTCTCTTAATTTTAAAATAAGAGAATAAATCCTTAAATTAATTAAAATAATCCTTCGTTAAAAATACACTAAAATACGGGGTGTTACAGTTAGTGTTCGGACTTGCTGCACAATCAACACTGCCCATGGATCATACAATCACTCAAACACTTGAAATGATGCAAAAGTTACACAAAATTTAAAACCATAATCATACAATCTAGGGTTTCGATTTAAGACCCCAAACTAGATTGGGGTTTCAAAATTAAAACTCTAAACTTGATTGCAGTCTCAATCCGAGACCCCAAAACAGTATGTCATTTCAAAATTGAACCCCAAAAGTAAATTATGGATTGAAACCCCAATTTGTTTCTAAAACCGTATGTTCAAACACCGAAATTCAAATACCCGAAGATCAAACTCCACAACATCCAAAACATAACCAATCCTCCATTGAAACAATGTCTATAATACCCAGTCCAAGTCATTAAGTTAAAGGAGTGGTGC
>QEOT01002167.1:62703-73098 GCA_003123785.1 Pterocarya stenoptera | reverse complement strand
TTACAAAAGGCTGAGTCCTTGTCTGCAAGTGCCCAGAGAGTAGTGTGGAAACATGTTTGCAAGGATGGTTTTCCTACAAAAGAGAATCTCCTAAGAAAGCATGTTCCAAGTGATGGGATCTGTAGCTTGTGTAATGTTGAAAGAGAAGGTTTATACCATGCTTTGGTTAGTTGTGTGCACTTAAAGAGGACCTGGATTGTTTATCTTCCTGCTTTTGTTATTGATAATTATTTGACTGTTTTTGATGTTGCTTTTGCTCTCTGTGATGCTAAAAAGTATGACATTGTGGCTACTTCTTTGCTTTGGCGTGGGGGTTTTGGTATAGGAGGAATAAGTACTTTCATGAGCAGCTGCTCTTCCTCCTCATCAAGTTACTGCACATGCAATCTCACTTCCGAAAAGTTATAGGGGATCTCAGAAACAATCAAGGCTGCAAATGGGAGATGTGTTTAAATAGAAGCCTCCGGATCCAGACATGCTCAAGTTGAACGTTGATGGTGCTATTTTTTCAGAGATGGGGATTTAAGTGGAGAGTGATTGTCTCTTGGCAATTGAAGCAGTTCAGCAAGATAGCATGACTAATTCACTGCTTGGAGGTTTTTATTCAGAGATTAAAAAGTTGTCATCTTGTTTTAGTAAATGTGTTTTTCACCATGTTTATAGAGAAACAAACATGGCTGCTCATTGTCTTGCTCATTATGCAATAAAGGTTGATAGAATTACTATGTGGGGAGATTGTATTCTGAACTTTTTATCTCAAACCTTGTGGTTCGATTTATATTTGTAATCCTTTTTTGTTGATTAATGAAGTTCATGGTTTGTTATAAAATAAAATAAAATAAAAAAGAAAGAAAAAAGGACTTTGGTTGAAAATTTAGACTGAAAGACTAAAACCACATGGGAAATTAATTTTAAGTTGTCTAATTCTGATGTACGGAAATTACAAAGTCAATGCATTCCTAGCTATATATATATTTTATGGAAATAGACTCATTTCATTAATGAGATCAAAGTTACAACTGTTGACTTATCAATACATGGAAAATCCAAACTACGCATCAGCTCTGGGGCTTCCCTACACACAAATTTCTTTGTGATAGACATTGTCTTAATTTCTAAATAAACTTTCTAAAAAACTCAATCGATAAAGTCTGCAGGATCTCAAACCTTAAATTTCCACATATCATCTCTTAGTCCTCAAATTTCTATACCGCAATATGAATTAACTTCCTGGCCTACAAATATTCAAAACCTCATATATTATAGTCTGCAGAATCTCAGACTTGGTCTTGATATCAATTGTAACGCCCTACCCCCAGAGGTCCGGAGGGTTAGCTCTTGTAACCAAAAACTATTTTTCATAACATATTTATATACTCCAAATTTCCCATAAAATAGAAATTCATTTATTCAAACCAAACGTATATGTTCTTTCTCCAGGATACCAAATAAATACCTGAATGAAATAAATTAAAAACTCGACAAAAACTTAGAAATATCCATGACTCAAAATACCAAAATAACATAAAATCATAAACCTACTAAATATGACTCTCCAATAATTACTTATACTCTTTGACACTTATTCATCTACGATCAGCAAACCTTACTAACACTTCCTATTCTTAACTTCTAGCTGAGGCATCAAAATTTTCTGAGAAATATTGTGACAATAAAGGATAAGTTATCAACAACTCAGCAAGCAGATAACATATACTAGTATGTAAACTGAGCATTTACAGAGTTCAAAATACAGAAGAAAACAATTAAATTTAGAATGCAGAATCAAAATATTTACTTTCAGAATGCAGAATCAAAATATTTACTTTCAGAATACGTAATCAAAGCATGTTGTCAAAAATATCAGAGTGAAACTTTCATAAACATTCTTATTCAGAAATAAAATCATTTGGCATATCATAATCTGAGATATCATTTTCATATCATATCAGAGAATTACATCAGGACAGAGACCATGTTTAACCCACGCGATAGGGTTATAAACCACCATTAGATCGTGGCGGGGCCGTATACCACTATTATCACCTGTGGCAGAGCTGTGTACCATTATTATCACCCGTGGTAGTGACATATAGCACTATTATCACCCATGGCAAGGCTATATACCACTACTATCACCCGTGGTAAAGCCATATACCACTATTATCACCAGTGGCGGGGCCTTAATTGAACAAAATCGAAAACATAATTAGAAAGTCATGCCAAAAATTTTTAGCTGCCACATCGTTTCACATCAAAGTATGGAAACAGATTCAGATCAATTCACCTATTAAAAATTTGATTAAGAACATCTTCGCATCATATGACCAAATTTTCATAAATTTCATATTCTTTCTTTTTGCATAGTTCAAAAACAGAATGTCAAAAATAAGTTCATGTCTGCACTAGTTATAAAGAAAATACTTGTCTCTTTCATATAGATTTCATGAGTTATGCCGAACAAATAACCGTGGTTGTTTCAAAATTCTTCTCATAACAAAACATGCAAATTTTTTCAAGATCAACCCTAGTTCATATCTTTTTATGTAAAGTCTAGCATAACAACCCTACTTACCTGGACTTTTTAGCTTTTCTGAATTTTTCCATCACAATGTAGAACGAATATCAATTGTCACCAATAAAATAAATGCATAACTTGCTTAAATCTCCACTTAAATACGTATTTTGATATTTAAGCCTGAAATACTAAAATCATCTATCTCTCTTAAAGATATCTCTAATTCTCGTACTCTTAAAATATCACCACTTCCCAAATTCATTGATATCCACTTAATCACTTTCCAACTCAATCACTAGTCTATTTAAATTCAAGCCCAACCCAACACAAAGATATTATAGGTATTTTGCAACAATTAAAAAAAATTGAACTCAACGTACCCATGTGAAATAACAACATTTGCCATGAGTTACAAACAAAGGGTATGGATGTAATTAAAAATTATAGGAAAAATTGAATCTTTCACTAGAGGCTACGTGTGGTCTTAAGGGTATTTATGTAAAAATATATAATAGTGGGTAAAAATCAAAGGCTACAGGGAAAAAATAAAAAAGGTTCAGAGGGCTACATATGGTGAGGGAAGGAACATGCGAGATAGTCACCGAGAGGGCACAACCACCGTGCGACAACAGACCTGGTGGCTGGACATAAATAATTTCACGGCTACTTCCTTTATGGGTGAGGATGCAATTCTAAGAGGGAGAGAGAGATGTGAGAGAGTGAGAATGCAAGAGAAAGAAATAGCGGCTTACGAAGACCAGACGGGGCAATGGGTGATAGCTTCCATCGCTGGCAGTGTTTGGCTTTGTTCTGAGGAGCACAAACAGGGGCCTGTGCAGCTGATGTGTGGTTCTCTAGTGCAGCGGAGGCTTACCACGGTGTGGAGGAGCCGTTTAACGTGGGTTGTTGTGGTGCACTGTGGTTGTGTTGGACGTGGAAGGTGGTACAAGTTTGTTTCCATGACTATGAGAAAGAGCCATTAATATGTTGTTGTGCTTGTTTCCTGGACGTGGGGATGTGCATGCTGAGGGTTGTGGTGGTCACGTCATGCTTGATGGAAATTTATGGAAAATGTGCAGCATGATTTGAGGAAACGGATGGTATCTTTAGGGCTTGAAGAAATTTGTTATGCATGAAGGAGATCGACGTATAGGACTAAATCTATATATATATATAGATATATATATATAGCTGGAAAACCTAGATTGTGGTGAGGAAGATCATCTTATGGGATATGGTCCATAATTTATAGGAACTGTATGCTTTAGCCGTGGAACGGGTTTAGGAATTTAAACGTGAATGATACTCTAAAATTGTAATCCTATAATGCTTGAAATCCGACATGCTCATGGGCTTGGAGTTAATAACCAAATTGGGCCCTAATCCTCATGTCCAAAATAAATCCATCATCCAATAATATCTTCGGGCTATTAGGAGAATTTCTTGGGCCAAATTCTAATTATTTAGGCCCACTTAGTCCATAAATTATTTTAACCTTATTATCAAGTCCAATAAAATCCATACCCTGTCAATCAGTACTGATTAGTTCTAGATTTGGTTATGCTTTTTAACTTCTTGTGTGTTAATGATTTTTTTTAACTTGGAGTATTCTAGTGAATGATTTAGCTTCGTAATATTGGTTATGTATTTTTAATTTGTATGAATGATTTATTTTTACAATTTTGGTTATGCATTTATTTGTATGAATGATTTATTTTTACAGTTTTGGTTATGTTTAAATAAATTGAAAATTGAAAAAATCTTTAAAAAAAAAATTGAAATATGGAAGCCCAAAATAGACTCTGCTTCGATAAGTCGAATCGAATGCTATAAGAACTAGAGTTGGAGTCGGAGTTGGAGGTAGGGCACTCCGACTCCGAAGCTATCGATGCTCAGCCCTATTTCTCATTCTTGAGCCTCAAGCTCAATGCTGTACTCCTTAAAGTATGATCAACACTTTAGCACATTTCTTCCAACTGCTTTTTAGTTCGAAAAGTTGTTGAACTTATTCATTATATGTTACATATAAAAATCCAGAAATATTGCATGCCACCTCATATAAAAACCTAAAAACTTATACCAAAATCTGAATATTTTACCAATCAAAATTGTTGGGACTACCTCGATCTCCCTTCGTCCTCATCAAAGTGGTGCACATATTGTATATCCTCATCACCCATGGCACCAAAGTCCTTTCTATACTATTTGGTCATTTTCAACATCAAGAAGTTTGAGTTCCATCTTGTTGGAACATCAAGACACAACATCTTCTTACATAGTATACTCACAGAACGAACAAAGATCTTGAGTTTCTAAAGCCTAACCAGTAAAGATCTCACAAACCTCACCGCATTTCTTACTTTTGCAACTGACTCATAAACATCTTTCAAACTGTCAGTCACAATATGTCCATAATATCAAACATGCCGAAATTCACCACCCAATATAGTCATATTTTCCTCTCTAACCTTATTCTCCAGATACTCAAATGCGGCTTGTCTATTATTGTCACTGCTCGCTCCAACCACTCATTCATTCTGGATTCCACCACCTTCCCAATGATCTCACCTCTATGATTGGCGATTAAACAAAAATTAAGAATCTTTTTGTGTAACCTCCAATCATTATCTACAAAATGAGTTGTCAAACACATGTAGTTCAAGTTTTGGACCAATGTCCATATATCAATGGTGAGGCAAACTCTTTGATCATTCAATAAAATTTTTAACAAATCTTTCTCCAGGTTGTATAATTTAAGAATATCTTTCACCACCGTATGACAGGAATTAATGCTAAACCCATGTTCCAAGTTCTTAGTGTAGGCTTGGAACCCTTCACCCTCCACAAACCGAAATGGTAGTTTGTTTGTTTCAATCATACAAGCTAAACTCGTCCTACATGTCTCCACGTCAGACTTCACAAATCCCTTCAACATACTGTCTACACTACTCCCTTTCATCATCTTGTCAAATCTAATGTCTAATCTAGTCTAACTCTTTAAAGTAATGTACATCTTATCAAACTCTTCTTGCACTATTCTTCTAAATGATTTGTCAGCTGGGATGTATCTTGTTGTTTATAGTGACATCCATAAACAACAACACAATGATTACACTTTGCTTGTGGGTTATTGGGGTCATCACCCTCTAACTTGGTAAAATGCTTCCATACAATAGAAACAAATTTTTTCTTTGATGGGTGTAAGGGAAGGGATAGGTATAGAGGTAGAGTTAGGTGTAGGGATATGTATAGGGGAGATAGCACTAGTGCTAGTGTAACACCTAGTATTTTAGTGTATTTTTAATGAATGATTATTTTAATTAATTTAAGGATTTATTCTCTTATTTTAAAATTAAGAGAGTCTTAAAATATTATTGATACCACCTGTGACGCCCTGACTCCCACGTACAAAAAGCCTCGGGAATCGTGACGTCAGGATGATGACACACGATCATACATCCCAACGACAAGTGCCAAGTGTGTGCAACAAATAAATAGTGCACAATAAAATAGGCAGCGGATAATAATAATTAAGTCTCTAGTACAAAATTTTAGTTTAATACAGATATCCAAATACAAAGTGTTTAAAACATAAACCAAATGTCCCATAAAAATACAAGAACTGAAAATAAAAACATAACTCGAGTGATCCCAGATCACTCCTCCGGCGGAGCCAAATCCTCAGGCTCGGCACCTGCATCATCATAAACAAAATCTACAGTACCATTAAATGGTACCACAGGTAAGTTATAACCTAACCAATCCTGAAATAAAAACACATTTAAGCATCTAATCATACATGCCCTTGATGCAGTATGCAATAAATGCAACACACGCCAACAAAATCACGTTTTGGCCCAAAAATATTAATCTGTCATTTTTTCAGAAAATGACACACAAAATCAACTCACGCTATTTTCCCAGAAAACAACTATTTTTTCATTTATCCATTAATTCATATGCACCATGGTCTCCCCTATGGACCGTCCGGACGTCCTGGCTAATTTACGAGCAATGCCCAGTTTCGCACCCGGTGCGTTCATGGCCAGTTCATCCTCTAGCCCCCGCCAGCAGACGGACCACGGAGTCGGCACGTAACTCGTCTGATCCCGTTGTCTCTCGGCAACAACCCAGCGGACGTCACTCAATATATTCCGCTCCCGAGTGACTAGAGGAGCTCCACCGATATAATGTCCCATCTCGGCTTGGGGTCGTGATACACACGCACCAAATCAATGTACCATGCAATGTACCAAATCACAATAACCATAACCAACAACCAATCAAATCACAACATAACCAACATACAATTACTCCGTCCTCAATCCATCCACCCTCGAATTCTCCTCGGATTCAGTCCGGAACCAACCAGAACACAGTATAAAAAATTAGTGTAAAAATATATTTAAATCTCAAAAGATTGTTTAGGAAATACTTACAGCACTATCAAAATATTTTCGGAGGATCACAGAGGAGTGAAAAGCACCAAAACAGCAACTTCACAATGTAAAAACACTGTGGTCAAAAACACAGTGAATCCAAAATTACACAGGGTCAAACGAAGATTTGAGAACGGTAGGATAGGGTCTATGGGAGGTGGTGAAGATAATGGTGGTGGCCTTTGGCTGTGGGTGGTGACCGAAATAACGGTAGAAGGCCGGAAAAGCAAAATCGGTTGTGAGCTCGGCTGAGCTTCACCGGTGATGGATCGGGGTTTGGGTTGGGTCCATTGGGTTGCTAGAGAGCCAGTGAAGAAGTGGTGAAGAAATGGTGGCTGGAGGTGGCTAGACGGCAGCGTGCAAGCTCATGGAACGCCGCAACTTCGGATGGCATTTGCGGGCAAACGGCAGCGCAAGAGGGGCTGGGTTTGGTGGTGGGAGGTTTCCGGCCGGTGGGGATTAGGCTGAGGTAGGCGGTGCCGGTCACAGCGGCGCGGTGGTGGCTGGCTGGAGAGGAAGGAAACGGACGAAAAGGAGAGAGAGAGGGGTCGCGCGGGCTGGGGAGAGAGGAACCGGAAGAAGAAAGAAGAAAAAGAAGAAAATAAAAAGAAAAAGGAAAAAAGAAAAAGAGGAAGAAGAAAAAGAAGATCCAGTCGTTCCAACTTAGGTTTCGAAAATGATCCAACGAAAAAGATTTTAAAACCACAAACTAAATAAAATAATTCAAACTCAGTGAAATACTTTATTAAACAATAATAATTTTAAAACCCATAATCTAACTAATTAAAATTAAATATCAATTTAAATGCAAAACATTAATTAATATCAAGAAAACATATAAAATAAAAAATTTTCACAACTTAAAATATTATAAAATAATATTTCAAAACTCTCTTAATTTTAAAAAAAGAGAATAAATCCTTAAAATAATTAAAATAATCCTTTGTTAAAAATACACTAAAATACGGGGTGTTACAGTTAGTGTTCGGACTTGATGCACAATCAACACTGCCCATGGATCATACAATCACTCAAACACTTGAAATGATGCAAAAGTTACACAAAATTTAAAACCATAATCATACAATCTAGGGTTTCGATTTAAGACCCCAAACTAGATTGGGGTTTCAAAATTAAAACTCTAAACTTGATTGCAGTCTCAATCCGAGACCCCAAAACAGTATGTCATTTCAAAATTGAACCCCAAAAGTAAATTATGGATTGAAACCCCAATTTGTTTCTAAAACCGTATGTTCAAACACCGAAATTCAAATACCCGAAGATCAAACTCCACAACATCCAAAACATAACCAATCCTCCATTGAAACAATGTCTATAATACCCAGTCCAAGTCATTAAGTTAAAGGAGTGGTGCACATTTGGATGAGGTCTCAAAGCAAGGTTTTATTGCCCCAAGCCCAATGCCAATTCTTAAGCCCATGTTAAAAAAAAAAAAATAGTGGTTGTTGTACCTAAGTGAAACACTTAGGGTTTAGGTTCTTTCTTTAAATGAAAATAGTAGAAGCATTTCTTATTCCTCCTTTGTTTTCTTCACTACACATTACTACCACCCTTCCTCATTCCAGCAGTGCCGCCCATATTTCTCCCTTTTAAATCTCCATAAAGATGATAGCTCTCATAGTGTTGACAAGCTCTAGAAGATCCGAACACCACCAACCCTTCAAATTTTGTACGTTGCCACCATTCGTAACATAACTCCTTATTAATTTCCAACCATCGGTTTCCTCTCTAAATAAATGGCATTCTCCCTTATAAATACCCCCAACCCCGAAGGTTTCCAATGCACCCAACTTAGTTTCAAGTTTTATCATCTCTCTTCACTCAAGAACTTCCTTTTATTTTTTTGCAATTGGAACAGTTTTGGTAAGGTGCTTTTCTTTAGTTTATGTTGTTTTATATTTCTCAATTGTGTGATGATTATTTCTATTAAAATCACTGCATTGTTGTATAAGATTTTAGAAATAGTTTTGGTGATATATATGGTTATAAAAATACATACACACATAGGAGGTTGAGATTTACGTACATAGCACTTTTAATTGAGAAATTATTGTATGCTAGGTATACTTGCTAGGTGAACCTGCAAAGTTGTACCTGGTTAATGTGAAAATAACATATTTTGAGGGTGTTATTTTAGAGCTATCTTTTGTATTCCGATTGGCCGCAATTGGAAAGACACGGTGAAGTCCTGAAGTTTTTCAGTAAGTGATTTTCCAAAAACACTCTTCGTACAGACTTTTCCTTTTCTCTAGGTTTGTTCGTTGTTATTTTGGGAATTGCATCGCCATGGCAATGCTTGCGGGCCCCCTAGTTGTGCTGCTAGTGGGGTCTCCGAATGATGGAGCCATGCAAAAGACATACGTAAAGGCTGCGTCCCGTCTGCCTGTGTCCTCCTCCTTCAAGCTTCAGATGAGATACCCTGTAGATATTCAGAGTGAGCAAGGCTTTGTTTTTTCAAATCAAGAAATGTCTAAAGGGGCGTAGGATTTTCGTGTCGCTTTAGTTCTCAAGTTCACTCGATCCAGACCTCCCATTGATGCTATTCGTCTTTCTGTGGTGAAAACTTAGGGGCTGCAAGACGTACCGACTATAAGTTTTATGGATGATCACCATGTTATTCAGATGGCTAATGAACGTGATTTTATTCATGGTTGGGCTCGAGAAGGATGGGTAATGGCAGGTTGCACGTTTCGATTATTCAGGTGGACTAAAGATTTTGATATCCATAAGGAACCTTTGTTATCACCACAATTGATTTTCCTTCTGGGGCCTCCATTGCACATGTATCGGACATACTGTCTTCAGATCTTTGTGTCTAGATTTTATCCGGTTTCTGGGGACTAATAATGCGACTTTACACAGATCCAAGGCGACATGGGCTCGTATTTGCATGGAGATTGACCTCTTAACGGAGCCTGTTCAAGGTTTCCCAGTTGTTGTGGCATCAAAGAAATTTTGACAAGAGGCAAGGTATGAGAAATTTGGTTTTTACTACCATAAGTGCTTTCGACAATGTCACTCTGTTGTGGTGTGTAGAACGGGTGGGATGCCTCCGACAAAGAATAAGGAGGATGTTCGTCAAGATAAGGGAGGGTCTCGTATGGAAATTTGGCATGAAAGGACTAAAGAGGGAAATATGGAGGCCGAATTAATGAAGACAAGGGATGGGCCATTGGAAAATTTTGTAGGTGCGATTGTAACAAACGGGAAGGTGGTGGTCGAAAATTTGGACCTGGGCAATTTGCAAGTGGTCCCGAAGGTTCCTATGGGAGAGGAGGTAGGAGAAGTATCTAAGGGAAAACAAGTTGTTGTTATATTAAATTCTGGTTGAGGCACATTTCCTCAAATATTGTGAAGGTTTCTTCTTTGACTCATGCAGATAGGAGAGTTATGGAGATGATGAACATCCCAATCTGC
>QEOT01002167.1:40045-50642 GCA_003123785.1 Pterocarya stenoptera | reverse complement strand
GGGGGGGGGGGGGGGGGGAGGGATTAGGTATCATTAAACTCTTTTAATGAAACAACACCGTTTTGAAAATATCCAAATCATTTCATTACAAAACTTATTTTTTTCAAATATATATATATAAATATATATTAAGTCGAATGGATAGGTGAAAACTCAGACAAGATGAGACCCAACTTGGCATCTCCTTAAGGCGGGCAGATAACCCCACCCACCCTAGGTGGAGGCCAAGCTGGCTAGGTGCAGTTACTTGACCCCCTGGCCTACATTAAACTCATAGTTCTAATAAGTTAATTTTAGACTAGCATAAACTCGACTTGAATAAAATATATGGAGTGGGTGTCACAGATACATGCCAGATACTCCATATATATATTGATATTAATTATGTGTTTGATCTCGTGTTGTATGTCCACCAAGTTCCCGAACCACCTTGTAACAATGACAGCTTGAGACGGTAAACCCACACCCGTTCCACCTATTTGTATTGTTCATAAGCAAATAGTGAATCCGGTCATCACCTTGATTCAAGGGTTATGAGTGCAAGCTTATAGCCAGCAATCACACTCATAAATTGGAATAGCAATACAGAACATAGAGCAGAGAAAGATAATCAACAAGAACAGCAGAAAACCACCTGTGCCGGCCAACGAAAAAAGCAATTACTATAAAGGGCTTATGAAAAAACAATTTAAAAATATAAAACTTTGCCATTGTCGAGGATAGAACTTGGTTCACCCACGTGACCGACGAGAATGTTTACCACTATACTACAATGACTCTGAGTAGGAATGAGGTACATTTTCTTTATTGTTTTAAGTAACACTTGAACTCATTTTCTATGAGCATGGTTTTGGGCTAGATGTTCTTATAGGCCTCGAAAGATGGGTTGCAATTGGCCTAAGAAAATTGGAATAATCCCCTTCTAACTTTTTTTTTTCTCGAGCAAGATTCATTCATAGCATAAATATCACAAAGTCTTGAAATACAGTAGATTCTAGGAAAATAAGACAAATAAAGAGGGATGGTCCTTTCCAGTATGAAAGCTTAATAGACATTGAAGATAGTAATAAGAGGTATACTTCCACAGAGATGATTGGAAGCAGCCCATTGTGCAATGCTATGCACACATCAATTTTGTATTTTCACCATTTGCCAGTCTTTAAATCCGCTCAGTAGGTGTTTGAGTCTCTGATGATGGATTGCATTTTCTAGACCGAAGGTTGCTTTACCTTATTAGTTGCTTGCACTACTTGCTTGGAGTCTCCTTGAATGTAAATCCTTTCTAGGCCTCTATTGTGATCTTCTTGAATAGCTAGCATGGATGCTGAAGCTTCTCCTACATTTGGATTAGTGCTGTGTAGGAATATTGTGCTGACAAAGACAGGGGCTCCAGCTTCAGTTTGATAGATTGCTGCTGCGACACTACCATAGCTTCAGACTGCAACATCAAAGGATAACAAATGGAAACCGTCGGGAAGACATTCATGCAGAGAGAATGCCTCTTCCTGTTGCTATTTCAAAGTCCAAGCTTGATTGTGTTCCTTACAAGTGTTGAAAACTTTTGAAATATACTGATCAATGGTTGGGGTAACAGAATTGTGAATGACCTGATTCCTGTGAACCAGAGGATGTCCATGGCTAAGATGGCAAAGAGTTGGAATTCTTGTACTTCATTTTCAAGGAGGGCTAGTTCTATCTCTAGATTGAGAATGATTTTGATCCAACTAGAGATTGAGAGGGGTGCAATATGGGCAATGCTTATGGGCCATTTTGAGTGTCTCCAAAGGATCCTAGAGAAGGGACAACTTAGAAAAATATGAGAGAGACTTTCCTCACCTGCATTGCATAGAGGGCAGAGAAGCTGCTCTTCTTCTAGAGAAAGAATTCTTTTTAGAAGAGATCTAGTTGGCAAGATGTTGTTGTGAATTTTTCAAAGAAAAAGTTTTAGTCTATCTTGCATTTAACTTCCAAAGTTTTTTTCCAGAATTCGGCGGGTTGTGGAATGAGATCATTATGTTGAGTATTTATCAAGGCTGCATAAGCTGATTTGACCAAGAACTTCCCAGATGAATGATGGACCCATTTGATTTTGTCCTTCATAGTTGAGTAGCTGTATAGAGAAAGAGGAATTTTCTGGATTTCATTGACAGTTTCAGTTGAAAAAAGAGCTTGGAGAAGTATGGTGTACCATCTTCCTGGCTCTTCCAACATTAACTTCCAAACTTTTAGAGTGGGGTCCATGGGAGGGATGTTTAGGCTCGGTTGGGGTAAGAAATTGTGCAGAGATGAGATCCACGGATCAAGCTAGGCTCTAACGATGGTGCCAATATTAATCTGAAAGCAACTGCTTGATTTGATGAAATCTCTTTGCTTCAGGAGGGCTTTCCAAAACCAAAAGTCACTAGGTTTAGGGTTCACTTTGAAGAAAGAAGTATTTCTCAGATATTTGTTTGTCAAAAAAATTTTCCAGAGACCACTTGTGTTATTTATTAGATTCAAAGCGAATTTTGAGATCAGGGCTTTGTTGAAGAGAGAACTGCTTTTAAGGCTAAGTCCACCTAAAGATTTGGGCTGACAGAAGTATTTCCAAGATTTGGGCATGAATGTTTTTGTGTCTTCAGTTCCCCACCAAAGCCTTCGAAAGGAAGTATCCATTTTTTTAGTGATAGATTTTGGTACCCACATAGTAGACATGAAGTAGGAAGGAATGGTGCTGGCAACTATTCTAATGAGTGTTGTTCGACCAGCTTGTGACAGAATCTTTGTTTTCCAACCTTGCAGCCTATTTTGGATTTTTTCTTGTATATCTTTGAAAATGCTTCTTTATCAAAAGGGTTTGGTGGTGAAGATTTAAAGTTGAGGATTTCTTTAATCTCTCATTTGATTCTGTTGTGAGTGTTGTTATTGAAATGTATGGGTGATTTCCTAAAGTTGATTTTTTGAACGGACTAAGATGAGTAGATTTCAAGACAGGTTGCAAACGCTTGGGAAGTTTTAACAGTAGCAGTAGCAAAGAGAATTAGGTCATCAACGAAGAGAAGATGGGAAAGAGTGGGACCCCTTCTTGAGATACTGATCACTTTCAAGGTTTGCCTGATTTCTTCTCTAAGGATCAGTCTCGAGAGCAACTCACTACCTAAAAAAAAAAAAAGGAAAGGAGATAAGGGATCTCCTTGCCTAAGACCTCTTTTAGGATGGAATAAGAGATAGTAGTAATAGACTCCCTAATCCACATGATACATGTTTGACTAAAGACAAGAGATTTAAAGATAGAGTATGAAAGACCAATCCATAAAGTCAAAGGCTTTTTTTATATAAGTTTTTATAGCGATATTGCCCATTTGGCTTATCTTTTTTTTCAAATGGTGGAAGATTTCTTGGGCTAGTATGGTATTCTCCTGTATGAGCCTATCTAGGACAAAAGCCGTTTGGTAAGGAGAAATGTGGCTTGGAAGAATGGTCTTTAGTCTATTTGCCAACATTTTTGCAATGATCTTGTAGCAAACATTAGAAAGGCTGATAGGTCGAAAGTGATGAACCGCATTCAGGTTCATTTGAGCTACATTGGCGTCACTGACTCCACATGGACATTGCAGTCCTGTTTGATGGGATGCTGGGCCATTGGGGTGAAGGGCTGGGTGTTTGTGAAGTTATTGGTTTGTGTGAGGGCCTGGGTTGAGAAGGGGAGTGGATCGGCTTGTTGTGAGCTAAAGGTGAGACAGGCTCGACCTGAAGGACTAACCAATAGTGAGAGTTTTGGGCTTTGGGCCTTACTTGCATGTGGGCTGTGTGCATTTTGTAATTGTCGAAGACCGATGGTTCTAGGTTTGTGTTTGGGTTCTTGAGGAATGTACTTTGGTTTAGAAAGTCAATGGGGTGTAGTAAAGGCTGGGTTGCTTAGGTCTATTTGCCGGCGGGCTGACTGTGTATAGAGGTTCTATGTGTGAAGCAGTTGGGGCCACGTGGTTGGAGAAATTTACGAATTCCTCTGGGAAAAGCAAATTGAGGTGACTGGACTGTAGGGTGATAGATTGGCTAGTAGCTGATGGGAATTGAGTCTGTACCTTACTTCCGCAGAATTCTTTAATTCCATTTGAATGTTTTGTCTGTGGGTCTGGGACACATGTTGAGGAGATTTTGCATGGACTTGCTAGATCACTGTACTGTTGGTTCAGAGGTAGGAGAAGAATAGTGCCAAATTCAAAAAAGGCACTACTATTGCCCTTGAAAAGCATTCTCTGGTGAAGTTTTGAGTTTTTGGTTGCTTCTCCCTTGCTTTCCAAGGTCTGCTTGCCTTTTCATTTAAACACAGGTTGATGCTGAAATTGCTTAATGACAGGTCGATTGTTTACCAAAATGTTGATGCTGCTCATGGGCTATTTGATTCTGAAACGTGGTAGAGGCATGATGGGAGTTTGGAGTTCTGGAGGGAGAACTTCATTCACTAGTTCATTGACCCTGGAAGCTCTTTTTTGATCTTGCCCTTCAGCCCACAGTCCTGTCCCATACTGAAGCTCAATATTTCTCCCATGGTCTTGAGGGCATGCTTGGTGCATATGACCAAGCCGACCACAAATGTGGCAAAACTCTGAAAGTCGCTCACATTTGAAAGTAACTTTTGCCGATTTTCAATTAATTCTTGGTAGGGAGAAACCTTTGGAAGACGCTTTGACGTATCAATTTCAACCCTAATTTTGAGAAATCTTCTAACCGAGACGGCAAGGTGGTGAAACTCCAAAAAATTGCCCAGGACTCTTTCAATATTTTCAGCATTTTCTTGGGTTATTAGTTCTAAGGGGAGTCCATGAATTTGGATTCAAAAGGCTGAGAACCGTAGATCAACGTCCCGTAGACTTTGACTTGGCAACCATTCCTTTAGTATCATGTGATCCCCTTTAAAATTCCAGGGTCTTTGATTGAAGATTTTGTTTTTTTCCTATGAGGTGGGAAAAGTAAAGAGAAAGGTATTTTGCTCGAGATCTGTTGGGGAAATCAGGCACAGCGGAATAAATAAAAATGGAAATAAAAGAGCACTCCCACTCACACAGTGACACCAAGAAATTTAACGTGGTTCGGCAACTGCCTACATCCATAGAAAAGAGCTTCACTAATAAATAGTGGTACACAAAAAAAATATTACAGAGGAGGAGGATCACACTTCACTCAATTCAACTCTCTTCTTTTCTCTCAGAACTCTCTTGATTCTCTCTCTTTTCTTTTCTTCCTTGGTATTTTTGAAGCTCACAGGGAGAGCCTCAATTTATAGGGGCCTGATGCATATGAATGCATTTAATGGTAACTGCAAATGCAATTACCCTCTTGGCATTACCCTATAAGTTTCAACAATTCTCCCCCTACATGCCCATTTACTTAGATGCTATCCATTCCAGCTATGTCTCTGCATAGCTCAAGTTTCTCACTTGTAACCACCTTCGTCAGCATGTCCACTGGATTCTCTTTCGTATGGATCTTCACAAGCTTTAACAACTGTTGTTCCATCGCTTCACATATCCAATGATAGCAGATATCAATATGCTTGGTGCGGGAATGGTACATTGAATTCTTGCTCAAGTCTAGAGCACTTTGACTATCACAATATACCTTGTAGTCTTCTTGACTAACCCCTAGTTCTTGGAGAAAACACTTCATCCACAACATCTCTTTCCTAGCTTCACCTGCTGCAATGTACTCTACCTCTACTGTAGATAAAGCAACATACTTCTGCAATTTGGACTGCCAAGAGACAGCTCCTCCTACAAAGGTGAAGAGAAATCCTGAAGTAGATTTCCTGCTATCCAGATCTCCTGCCATATCTAAATCTGTATAACCTTCCAAGACTAGTTTAGCTCCCCCAAAACACAAGCACATCTTCGATGTACCTTTTAGGTACCTGAGAATCCACTTGACTGCTTTTCAATGATCCTTTCCTGGATTGAAAGGAATCTGCTCACCATGCCTACAGCAGGAGCAATATCTGGTCTGGTACAAACCATTGCATACATCAGACTTCCTACTGCTGAAGGGTAGGGGACTGCTTCCATCTCTTCAATCTCTTTCTTTGAAGAGGGACATGAGCTCTTGCTCAACTTGAAGTAGTTAGCAAGTGAAGTATTGACTGGCTTTGCATCTCCTATGTTGAAACGCTTGATTATCCTTTCAACATATTTTTGTTGTGATAGCCACAACCTTTGGGCTTTCCTATCACAAATAATCTTCATGCCCAAAATTTGTTGTGCTGGGCCTAAGTCCTTCATGTCAAAGGACTTGGATAATTCCTTCTTTAGTTTGTTAATCATGGACCTATCCTCACCAATGATTAACATATCATCAACGTAAAGGAGTATGACAAACTTGTCATTCTGGAATCTTTGAACATAGACACACTGATCTGCAACAAGTCTCTTCTAACGATGACCCATCATGAATGAGTCGAACTTCTTGTACCATTGGCTCGGCGCTTGCTTGAGGCCATAGAGACTTTTCTTCAGCTTGCAAACTAAGTGATCTTTCCCTGGAGCTTCAAACCCTTCTGGTTGCTCCATATAGATTTCCTCCTCTAAATCTCCATGGAGAAAGGTTGTCTTCACATCCATCTGTTCGAGTTCCAAATTCAAGCTGGCCACCAACCCGAGTATGACTCTGATTGACATCATCTTCACCACCGGTGAAAAAATCTCGTCAAAGTCGATTCCCTTCTTCTGCTGGAATCCTTTGACAACCAATCTGGCCTTATGCTTTATTAGCTTTCCTTGGCCATCTTTCTTCAGCTTGAACACCCATTTATTCTTTAGGGCTTTCTTTCCTTCAGGAAGTTTCACCAACTCATAAGTCTGATTTTTCTGCAAAGAACTCATCTCTTCTTACGTTGCTTGCACCCATAGGCTTCTATCAGCATGGGTTTGAACTTCTTGGAAGCTCTCTGCCTCCCCTTCATCAGTAAGCAGAATATAGTCTGATTCCAGATATCTCCTCGACAAAATCAGTAGGCGGCCTCTTGTCGATCTTCTTGATTGAGTTTCATCAACCAAAGGAGGTTCATCACCATCTAACCCTTGTGGTGGTACACCAGCTTCTGGTGGAGAAGGTTCTTGCTCCCCCTGCTCAACACCCTAAGCTTCTTCTTCTGCTTCTGGATCTCGATCCTGCATATCCTCATTATCTGTGGCGAACTGTAATGGTGCAAGATCTGGAGTATAGGAACTAAGCTCTACTGGCATTGAGGAAGCTTTAGTTCCTATGTAATAGTTTTCATAGAACACAACGTCCCTACTTCTGACAATTCTCTTTGTCACTGGATCCCATAACTTATATCCGAATTCTTCATCTCCATATCCAACAAAGATACATGGAGTTGACTTGACATCGAGCTTCTATCTCAGCTCCTTAGATACGTGTGCAAAGGTTTTGCACCCAAACACTCTCAGGTGAGAGTAAGAGACATCTTTTCCAGACCAAATTTTCTCTAGAACTTCAAATTTCAATGGTGCAGAAGGTGATCTGTTGATCAGGTAACAGGCAGCACGAACTGCTTCACCCCAGAATGGCTTTGGTAACTTGGTCATACTGAGCATGCATCTTGTTCTTTCCATGATGGTCAGATTCATTCTTTCGGCTACACCATTGTGCTGAGGGGTATATGGGACCGTCTTCTTGTATCGAATACCGCGATCAACGCAGTATGCAGCGAACCTTTTGAAAATATATTCTCCTCCATTGTCTGTTCCCAGGCACTTCAGCTTCTTTCCCGTTTCTCTTTCCACTAGGTTGTGAAAACTTTTGAAGTGCTTGAAGACCTGATCCTTTGATTTCAAAATATATACCCAGACTTTTCTTGAAGCATCATCAATGAATGTCATGAAATATCTGTTACCTCCTAATGACTCTTATTCCATGGGACCACATACATCAGAGTGTACCAGACTCAACAACTCTGATCTTCTCTTCATAGAGGAATTAAACGAGACTCTGCGTTGTTTGCCAAACAAACAGTACTCACAAGGGTTTAACGATGTTCCTTTGACAACTTTGATGAGTGCCTTCTTCACAAGCGTATCCAACCCTTTCTCACCCATGTGTCCGAGTCTCTTGTGCCACAGATTCGGTGATGCCTCGTCTTCCATTGCATTGAGGCTATCAGTATCAATCTTCACATGGGTCTTGTACAACATACCGCAAATATGTCCTCGGACAACAACCATGGCACCTTGTGACAGTTTCCAAGTACCTTTGCTGAAGTGGCTATCATAGCCCTGTCGATCAAGAGCTGTTCCGGAAATCAGGTTGATCCGAAGGTCAGGAATGTGTCAAACATCCTTTAACACCATGGTGCAACCAGTGTTGGTTTTAATCTACACTTTGCCAACTCCCACGATCTTAGAGGAACTGGGGTTCCCCATCCTTACCGTACCAAAGTCTCCTGCTTTGTACGTAGTGAAAAATTCACTTTGGGAAGTGGCGTGATATGATGCTGCTGTATCTACCACCCACTCAACATCGTGGCTTGCAATGTGCAGACACATCTCGTCACTGGTGGAAAGTACTGCTACATCTCCCGAAAGAATGACAAGAGTTTAACCATCTTCTTTCTTCAGCTTATTGCTTTGACCTTGCTCCCTTAAAAACTTGCGGCAATTTTTCCTCATGTGGCCTTCTTTGCCACAATGGTAACACTTCATGTTACCTGTCTACTGGTTCATGCTACTGCTAGACCTTCCACGTGGCTGAGACTTTCCTCTATTTCTGCCTCCACTTCTCCCTCTATCATTACCTTGAGGCATTTCTCTACTCTTGGTGACTAGGACATGAGACTGGTTCATGCCTGTCTCCTTTCGTCTGGCCTCCTCATTAAACAAGGCATCCTTAACCATCGTTATGGTAAGTTTGTCATCTATAGTAGAGTTACTTAGGGAGACCACCAGCGTCTCCCAATTGTCTGGTAATGAACTGAGAAGTAGCAGGGCATGTTCTTCATCGCCAAGATTCAACTTGACAGACCCGAGCTGGTTAACTAGGTTTTGAAACTCGCTAGTATGCTCGGCAACAGAGGTGTCGCTCTTCAATTTCAAGTTAACAATCCGTCTCATCAAAAGGGCCTTGTTTCGAGCAGTCTTAGCTTGATACATATCCTCCAACTTCTTCCAGAGATTATATACATCTGTCTTTTGGGCCACGTGGTGAAAGACACTATGGTTGATCCATTGCCTGATCTGACCGATAGTCTTCTTGTGCATCTTTTTCCACACTTGATTCGTAAATTCATCTGGTTTCTTCCCTTCATTTTCTAAGGGATCAGACAAATCTTTACAGTTCAAGAGATCCTCCATCCGAGGTTTCCAAAGACTGTAGTTTGAGGCAGTCAACTTTATCATGGCACCTGATACTGAATCCTCCATGGATTTAGACTGATTCTAAATACAAAATGCAAGTATAAGATCTTCGATGTGGAATATCACAAAACGGACAGCACTGTTGTGTCCAGAACGCCTGATTTTGTTGAAACGTGTCTTGTTTCGTCAAAATCGAACTCAGATAGCACAAGGATGACCAAAGAACCCAAAAACAGGAATCTGTCGCACGTGCAGCGCGTAGACCGTGAAAGACGCGTAAGCGCGTGTGAGTCACGCGCCTTCTAGAGTCACAAGCGCGTGAGGCGTGTGTATGTCATGCGCTAATGACTTCTCTGGAGCGCGTGCAGCGCATGGTGAGCGTGGCTGTAACGCGCTTATGCCTCTTCTGGGCGTGTGGAGTGCGTGTCGAGAGTGGGCTTACTCTCCGACCTTTAGGCAGCGCGTGGGGGCGCGTGCGGTGTCTGTTTGGCCTCTAGTTTTCACTATTTTTCTTGTCTCGCTAGGATGAAGACAGTGGTGTACTCAGATTTTTGAAATGAGCAACCCACTAAAAACGTGTTTTCCGAGGAAAAAAAGAACTCCTTCCAACAATACCTCTGATACCACTTGTTGGGGAAATCAGGCACAGCGAAATAAATAAAAATGGAAATAAAAGAGCACTCCCACTCACACAATGACACCAAGAAACTTAACGTGGTTCAGAAACTGTCTACATCTACAGAAAAGAGTTCACTAATAAATAATAGTACACAAAAAAAATATTACAGAAGAGGAGGATCACACTTAACTCAACTCAACTCTCTTTTTTCTCTCATAACTCTCCTGATTCTCTCTCTTTTCTTTTCTTCCTTGGTATTTTTGAAGCTCACAGAGAGAGCCTCAATTTATAGGGGCCTGATGCATATGAACGCATTTAATGGTAACTGCAAATGCAGTTACCCGCTGGGCGTTACCCTCTGAGAAGCAAGCAGTCAATAATGACTGCTTTGGGCAGGGATTTCAACAAGATCCTCTATACCGAGTCCTAAGATAAAACTCCATATAGCTTTTATGGTGGTTTGGAAAGTGTATTTGTTTAAGGGTTTGGAGGAGATAAGCCTTCCCACCAAGGTATGATTTGTAATGTCTTCAGCTGCCTCCGTTGCTGGTTCGAGAATTATATCATCCCAGGATAAAGCTCCAGTATGTGTGATAAGGCAGTCAATGTCGGGAGTCGATTCTTTCATGCTCGAAGGGCTGGTATGGTGGGG
>QEOT01002167.1:12911-28927 GCA_003123785.1 Pterocarya stenoptera | reverse complement strand
GTTATTTCTGAGGATCTTGCTGCGAGTTAAAGTTGCTGCAAATAAACATTTCCGGCAGAAAATGTGACTATTTTGGACAAAGTAGCTCCCGGGAAAAGGGCATATCTGTTGTAGTGTACCAATTTCATGATGTGAAATTTAAATAAATAAATAAATAATCGGGTTAAACTCGGGTTCTTCTTTTAAAATGGATTCATTCAAGTTCTGGTCCGGGTCTGATTTGGGATAATCTGATCTGGATTTTGACCCGAATTTAAAATCTGGATTCCAGTCTAGATATACCCGAATTCCTGAGTCGAAACCTGGATGAAAATTCCTATTCTACTTTGTGCTCGTCATCAGCCAATGTTCAAAAATCAATTAGAAGGGGCATTAGGAGGCTCCCAAGCTATCTATTAGGCCTGCAACCCGATGGCATTTAACTGAATCTGGACCCGGGGCTGAACCAATCCTACACTATTTGCATGTCAATTCGACCCTGCCCTACCCGTGCTGTATGAGTCGGAGGTTTTTTTTTCTTTTTTTCTTTTTTTTTTCTCTGCCTGCCTGCTGCATGCCAAAGTGGGGGAGATAGCCTTAAGAGTATTGGTAGTGATTTATGCATCTTTATATGTAAAATTACATTTTTTAAAGATTGATTTTGTATATGAAGAAAAACTCCCACATTAGATTATGAATTTTTTAACCAAATAATAATAAAATATTCATTATTTTATCATTTTTTTCTTATAAATTTGGACATGGTCTTTTATGCATCTAGATGGTATATTGTTAATCTAGATGATCTAATAAATTAAAAATAATGTTAGGAACCAAATAATGAATATTTTATTCTGGATTGTAGATTAGCATTCAGATAGAGAGGGAAAAAACATTAAAAATAATGTTTAGAGAATCAACAGTGTTTCTTCAAACTTGAAGAGCATTGGTTATATTTATGTAAAAATTTAGATATGCATAAGTCAATGTAGATGAATTTAAAGACATTATTCAAATTTAAAGATAAAGATAAAGATCATGAATAAGCCATTGCTAGTGCTCGAATTCCTCACATAATTTTTATAAACTTAAAATGGGATGAACACATTTCTATAATGCAGTTGACTAGTTGTCCACAAAAAAATTAATCATCAAAATATTCAAAAAAAAAAAAAAAAAAAACAGAAAGTGCAAGGCTCAAAAAACTCCAAGCTACTCCAGGGAGTTCATTAGATCTTTAAACTGAAAACCAGCCAGTCAGCATTAGCGGCAACAGCCTCTCGAAGTTGGGCACCAGCATAACATATAAACAAATCTGCACCTCCTGGTTTACGAGCCTATATTTGGGAACAAAACAAGTTAAAAGAGCAGAAGATTCATATTGGCAGGAAACTCAGAGAAAATTCTCAGCAGAGGATAATCGTGGAAGTCTATCTAATTTGACTATCCTGTAGGAATGGGCAAAAAACATTCTTATGAGCCTCAAGATCACTGACACATGGATCCAATTTAAAGTTTGGATGAATTTTACTTACCTCAAGATCAATTGCACCATCCCCAATCATGACTAATGCCTTGTAATTATGAGCCTGGAAAACCAAGTTTAGTATCTTCACAAGAAACATTCTAAACAACCAACTATTAAACAAACGGCTAAGAGGCTTGCCTTCCTTATCTGTTGAACCGCAGTGGCTTTGCCTCCACTTCTTGAAGTAGGCTCCTTGGTGTCAAACCCCACAAACTCCCCAGAACTTCCAAATAGCAATCGATTGGCAAAGATCATTTCATGTGGAATCCCCAAGGAAATCCATTATTAAATACAATAAGGATTTCACCTTTCTAAACCCCAGAGTTAGAACCAGAATATAGTGCTTATGATCGATCATATTTCAGGGGACAAAGACCTTTGAGTTAGAACTTAGAACCACAAACTCAACCTCATAATAGAATTTCAGCTAAAAAAAAAAAAAACAATGTATTTAGACCAGTTTTAGGAAAGCTACCCAGAGGAAACAAAAACCACAAATAAACTCCTCTCCCTTTTTTTTCCCATAGATCATGCTAAGTTATTTAAAGAAAAGAAAAACATAAACCAGAGACAAAAAACAAAATTTTAACATTTCAAAAGGACGCCAGCATTTCTAAACGCAAGCCTTGAACAAAGTTTTTAATATAAATCCCTTATATTTATGGTTGATTTTTAGCTGTTTTCTGTGATTTTTCCTGGATAATAAGACATTAAACTCTTCTGGGTCTCTTGGCTTTTGCTTTCCTGTACCAACTCTCTCTGGGTTGTTGCAGAAAAAGCCTTCCATACCCAGCAGTATGATGCCATACCAGGCTTGAAGAAAACAATTTCATTTTAACAAAGTTTTTTCCCCTCAAAATTTTTAACTTTTTCCTCAACACATTGGTTTTTTGGTTTCTTTTTCCTCAATTTATTTACTATTCTTGGGTTTTTAAACTCTTTTTTGCTCCACTTGGGGGAAAGAGAGAGACATGGGCAAGCAAGGGCCTTGCTATCACTGTGGAGTTACGAGTGAGTTCTTATAATAACAGCACATTGACACAACTCAATTATGGTGCAGATAGCTAGGTCCCCAAACATTTGACCAGAATTTGACCAAAAGAAAAACAGAGAGATTAATTCAATCTCCCATTTCCATTCTTAATGTTTTCCATCCATCGTACCAAATGGATCAGTTAAAATCCTCCAAGCTTCCCACATGAAATGTTCTTCCCAGGAATCCCCGAGGTATGATTAACAATCATAGGAGGAAGCATTTGAATACCTCTCGCTAGAAAACAATAGAGAACTTACTCTGTGTATTATTTCAAACTACACTGCAATTCAACGATTCCACAAAACAAAGGGTGTTTTCAAACAAGTTATAAATAAAAATCATGTAGCAAATGATTGTAAACATCTAAACAACAATAAGACAAACAATACATACCAAATAAAAATCACAAGCAGAAAATGATTGTTGCTGATGATAATCATAAAACCCAAATATCAATTTCTCCCCCAATAACTGATGATAATTGCAACACCTGGCCCAGCCAAGCCCACTTTAAAAAAATTGTTGGGTTGATAGTTATGAAAAGATCATTTGGGATTTGCGAGTAAATTTTTTTTTTTTTTTTTTTTTTTTACGAGTAAGATATTTTCGACGGAATATATTTATTTCAATGAGTTAGATAATTAGGTTTTAAAATCTTTTAATGGAAGAAGTAGATTTTTATCCATAAAATTTATGTGATAAGTGTTTTTTTTTTTTTTAGGTTGAGTCGAGGCCCAAAACTTAAGGAGAAAGCCCATGCAATAATCCCATACTTGATCAAGACATGGGCCAATTATATTTTTTTTAGGCTTAGCCTAGGCCTATGGAACGATTCTAGACTCATCACACGGTTTCACGTCCGTTTTTCCTTTTTCAAGGTTTCACGTCCTTTTTTTCTCTTTCATGCACGTCCCCCCCTTCCATTTTCTTTAGGTTTTATTTGTTTTCTACTTATAGCTTATAAATATGTTAAACATCCTCAACCCTAGAATAAGTGTCGCTGCCCTCTGTTCGCACCCTCAGCTATCCAAACTCCTCTAAGCATCTACCCTCCAATGTGAACCTCGGCTACCACCTCAACCGGGATACAAACAACCGAAAACCACCCTATTCTTGCATCTCAAATCAAAACATCTGCTTCCTCCACGTCGAAGCACAACCCAGCCACCCACGGAGCCAGCTCTCTTTGTGTCTTCATTTACCAACCCAGCACAAGTGAAACCGTAGCTCAGTAACTCCTCCTCTTTGCAAACAACGCACCACCCTCTAGCTTGGCCTCAACCCACCCAGTCGCGGCTCACCCAGCTGCCGCACAAACCAACCTCCACAAGCCACAACCCACGCCGTCCCAGCTTCACCGCAGCCCAGTCCTCACCCACTCGGAAAACACCACCCCAACCTCACGAGAAGCCCCTTTCACGGCAGCATCATTCTCATTGGAGTAGTTCAACCTTGAGCAGACCTCCCTTCGTTGTACACCACTACCAGTGCACCACCCACTTGAAACAATAGCTTCCCTTGCTCAGCCACTGCGCAACTCCACAAACCATTGTGCAACAAGCCGCCAGCCCCTGCATGACCACCATGAGAGGCCTCTGTTTTACTTCCGAAAATAGAGCAACAACAGCTCAATGTTCATCTCATCTGGAGCCACCACTTGTCGCCAAATTCCACCTCCACGCCGCCAGCCATCATCTCGTCACCCCTAGTCCACCGCACGCCACCTTAGGTCCCTGTAAGTTCACGCTGTTTCTGTAACAACCCGCTAGAAATTCATTGGTGGAATTTTTATTGATTTTAGGAACCTCATGAAAACCCCATAAGTTTTCACGAATCGACCAATCACGCAGGTTTTAGTTTATCAACATAGTCAGTGTTATCACTCACTATGGTGTTAGAAATATGAGTTGAATTATTTGAGATAGTTAAAAGTGTCAGAATGCATTATGGTCTACGCCATTAAACTCAGTTGATTATTTAAGATTTTATGGTGCAATAACTCATTTTTCACAATTTCAGACGAAACACCTATTCGAAACTGTGATTTTATTTTTAGAAGTACTTCGAGATTAAATTTTGGTAAACAATTTTTACTATAGGTTAATATAAATATTTAGGATTTTTCAGTACTACGTTTATTATATATTTTTTGGAGTAAATAGTAATCTCGATAAGCGCACCAAGTACAGTATTTTCAAAATCACAGTGTTGAATGTCCAAATTATGTTAGAAAAGTTTTATTTAGACATTTGGCAAGATCTTAGCCACAATTAGTGAATAGTATTAAATACTTGGCACAAAGAGGAACCATGAGCTGGATTATGAAGAAATCAAAATGTGAGATCATGCCACCTAAGTGAAACCCTATTCCTTTTCATCTGATCAACCAATTTTGTACCAGATCAAAGAGGGTTTCAACCCTAGTAAAACCCTAAATGGTTGGAATCCAATTGAAACCCCCAAAAGCTTGGTTGAAACCAAAATCTTAAACGGTTTCCCCAAACTCTAGAGTTGGCCTCCAAACTCTTTTTAATCTAATTTCTAACACTGTGTTTAATCACTTGATTAAATTACTTCCATATGTTATTAATTTTTCAAATTCTTGTTATGACATCATTATCCAACTTTTTAAATTTTGAAAATTTGATTGAACAAAGAAAAATTAGATTTGGACTTGATAGCATCTCAAACCCTAACTAAACCTCCTTTAAACCTCAAATTGAAGCCCACTTGGTTGAGGCCCACCATGACCCACGACTTGCCAGTCATTGTAATACTACACTGATCGATGACATGTCGTTGTCGCTAAATCTATTGCATTATCATCAACAAACAGCATGGTTCAACCTTCTACTTAAGAACTGCTCTTCCAGATTAGATTTTTTTCCGGTCCGATCCGGAATCTGTAGAACCTGGATTGCAAAATCGAAATAACTGCTCATCTCAAATCAATCCCTGCCGCTGCAGGCAGATCACTGTATGTCTTCTTATTGTAGATATTACTGTTTTTGTCTTCGTATTCCTCTTCAAGATCCGGGCGCCACTTGTTCAGTACTCCTTGCCGTTCTTGTATTTTCTTCCACAGATCTTTCGACTTTCGCTTCGTATGTTAAAATGTTGGAACATACAGGTGAATTATCAAGATAAAAACAGAGAATATTATTAGCACTAAACAGGAAAAAAAAAAAAAAAAGAAGAAAGAAGGGACTTTTCACATGCTCTCATCAGTTCTTCATGGATTATAAGCACGTGTTCCTGATCTACCAATTTCATGATGTGAAATTTAAAAAAAATAAAAAAATAATAAAAAATAAAAATAAAAACAGGATTAAACTCGGGTTCTTGGTTTAAAATCCGGATTCATCTGAGTTTCAGCCTGGGTCTGATTTGGGCTAACCCGATCCAAGTTCTGGCCCAAGTTTGAAATCTAGATTCCGATCCGAATATATCCGAGTCCCTGTGTTGGAACTCGGATGAACAGTCCTATTATACTTTGTGCTCGAGTTTAACCTTAAGAGTATTGGTAGTGGTTTATGCATCTTCATATGTAAAATCATATATTTTAAAGATTGATTTTGCATATGAAGAGAAACTCTCACATTGGATTATGCATTTTTTAACCAAATAATAATACAATATTCATTAGTTTATAATTTTTTTTTCTTATAAATTTGGACATGGTCTATTTTATGCATCTAGATGGTATATTGTTAATTTGGATGGTCCAATAAATTAAAAATAATGTTGGGGACCGAATAGAGAGAGACCAAATAATGTTGGGGACTAAATAATGAATATTTTATTCTAGATGGTAGAATGACATTCGGATAGAGAGGAAAAAAACATTAAAAATAATGTTTGGAGAATTAATAGTACTTCTTTAAACTTGAAGAGCACTATTTATAGTTATGTAAAAATTTAGAGATACATAAGCCAATATAGATGAATTTAAAGACATTATTCAAATTTGAAAATAAAGATAAAGATAATAAGCCATGCTAGAATTCCTCACATAAGTTTTGTAAACGTAAAATGGGATGAATACACTTCTATAATACAGTTGACTAGTGGGCCACAAAAAAATTAATCATCAAAATATTCAAAAAAATAAAAAGACAGAAAGTGCGAGGCTCAGAAAATTCCAAGCTACTCCAAGGGAGGCCTGCAACCCCACTGGGGAAAACGGGTTTAAGCCCAACCCAACATGCCCTCATTAAAGGAGCCAAATCGACCAGACCCGAACAAAATAAACTCGGGTCGAACCCATATGACCAGGCCTTTACCTAAAAATTTAAAAAAAAAAAAAAAAAAAAAAAAAAAAAAAAAAAAAAAAAAAAAAAAAAAAAAAAAAAAAAAAAAAAANACTAACAATCAACCTGAATCTCAAGAAAAGATCCCAAAAAATGAAAAATGAAAAGAGCAGCTACTTGCAGAATGAAAGAGGCAAGAGCCACTTGTAGAAGACAAATGAAAGGAAAAAATAAAAATAAAGTAAAAAGGAAACGAAAATATCACCATCGCCATCATCAACTTCAAACATTATTCTCTCTCACAGAGAAGAACCCTAGAAAAATTAATGGTTGTTCTAATCCACAGTCCCCGTATCCCCCCTTTAACTCTGCTCTTTTTGCTGCTCAACCTATTCCATGCACCGCTGCCCATCCTCACGGTGAACGAAGATGAAGAACTTCACCTTGGGAGGCAAGGGTTCTCATGATTCATTGACTTGGGAGATGGGTGTTGTCAGCTGCCGGTGTGTGACACAATTACGAGGGAAAAGCATTGGATTATTGCTTGGTCTCTTCTGTTCAAGGTTTTATGGTCTGCTCTAGCTTGAATACTTTGATTGTTTGAATTCAGTCTTACGCACTTATCTTTCTGTAGGGCTGTAAATAAACCAGTCTACTCGATAGACCGCTCGGTACTCGCTCGGTTAAACTCGAATCGAACTCACCTCGTGAAAAAAAAAAGCTCGTTCGTGAAAGCAAATACCCGCTCGATTAGTAAATGATACATACCCGACAAAACTCGACTCGACTCGACTCGGTTAAGGCTCGTTAAGGCTCGCTCGTTTATGCTCGAATCGACTCGTTAGCTCGACTCGATTAAAACTCATTCATATATTGATAAATATATACATACATCTATGTATATATACATATATATGTATTAGCTAATAATATAAGCATACCACTTTTATAATTAAATATATAATATGTAATCTAATTACTTATGTCTATATAATGAATATACTTTATAGGAATATTTTATAATTTGTATAGTAATTAGTCGATAAAATTTAATAATGTTATATATTAGTATGTGGAAACCATATATGAAATAGATATATGCTACCATATTAAGTGTATATATTAATAATATATGTATGCTAATATATTGTTATTTTTGGAGAAATATCAACTAGTTAGATATTTTAATTAGTTATAAATTTTTTAAGATTTTATAATTCAATAAAGGTATACTTGTTAATTGTATAAATTCAATAATAGGTCTTTTATTTTATTTTTTTATTTTATTAATTATTAAATCTTATAAATAAAAAAAACAATTCGAGCTCCAGCTCCAGCTCCAGCTCCAGCTCGGCTCGACTCGAACTCGTTTGTGTGACGAGTTCGAGCTTGAGCTCGAGTTAAAAGTTTATCTTATCGAATCGAGCTCGAACAGAAAACAAAAAAAAAATCTCAAGCTTGGGCTCGAGCTCAAGCTCGAGTATTTTAAGTAGAGCCGAGCTCGGCAAGCCAAAGCTCAGCTCGGCTTGGCTCGGCTCGATTACAGCCCTATCTTTTTGCCTTGGGAGAAACAAACGACTTTTCCAAATTTGAGTTTCCAATCATTTTCATATTTATTCACAATTTATATTCGGACGGGTTGATGGAAAAGATAAAAACCCGTTACTAGTCGGTTTGGAGATCCGATAAGTGTAACATCCTATATTTTAGTATATTTTTAATAAAAAATTATTTTAATTAATTTTAAAATTAATTCTCTGTTTTAAAATTTTAGAAGTTTTATTATATTATTTTTATAATATTTTTAAGTTGTGAAAATTATTTTTAATGGATTTTCTTAATAATATTTATTGTTTTGCATTTAAATTAGTTTTTTTTTTAGTTTCAAAATTTTTATTGTTTTAATTGAGCATTCCATTGAGTTTGAATTATTTTATTTAGTTTATAGTGTTAAAATCATTTTCGTTGAATCATTTTTGGAACCCAAGTTATGAGGATTGGATCACATTTCTTTTCCTTCAATTTTCTTTTCCATCTCTTCTTTTTCTCTTCTCTTTTTCTTCTTCCTTTCTTCTTTTTTTTTTCCCGCTACATTCCTCCTCTCCCAGCCCATGCGACCAGCCTCTCTCTCCCTCTCCGTCCGTCTCTTCCTCCAACCCACCGCCTTGCGCCGCTCCCTTCCGTCACCACCAAGCCCACCTGAACCCCTACCTCCCGGCGACCACCCCCACCCCAATTTCTCTCTCCCACACTCCCTCATTCTCTTTCTTCGCCAAATTAGGGCAATTCAGCCTATAAGCTCCTGCGCCGTCCATGGCCGCCACCACCCACCCCAGTCTCCTCCCCACCGGCCGGCGACCATCCCCTTAAATTTCCAGCCTCTCCCATGCCGCCCCTCCACGTACGGCTCCAAGCCGCATGATTTTGGTGCTTTAGCGCCGCCGTGCCTCCTCCTCCAACCACCAGCTCGTCACCACTTCACTGGCGACCCTCTAGCAACCCAATGGACCCAACTCCGACCACGATCTATTACCGGTGAAGCCCAACCAACAACATCTCCGATTTGCACTTTTTGGCCTTAAACCGCCCCTTCCGCCGCCACCATCGGCCAAAGGCCACCACCACTAGCTTCACCGACTTCACTAGGCCCTATCCTATCAATTTTAAGTTTGGTTTGACTCCATTCAAAAATGAGTTTTTGAGACCCACGGCCACAGTGTATTTTACACTATGGATCCGTGATCCTCCGAAAATTATTATAAAGTGTTGTAATTATTTTTTCAAACATCTTTTGAGATTTTAATATATTTTTGCGCAAACTCATTTAATATTACTATGATTGGTTGGTTGTGCCGGAATGAGTCCAATGAGTTATGGGGGTCGGATGGATTGAGGACGGAGTATTTGTGTGATTGATTTTATTGTGATTGGGTTGGTTGGAAATTGTTGTCAGGTTGATACATTGCATATTGTACGCATGTTCATGTTTGTAAATTGAAAATTGAGTTTTCGTGTAATTGTATTCATATTCATGTGTTTATTGAAAACTGAATTTTTATGTGATTTAAAGGAAAACAGACTGTAAGGATGGTGGTAAGCAGAAATAGTGGTATAGTCCCGCCTGCGATTCTCACCTATGGTGCACGCGATAAGGATGGTAGTGTTGTCCCGTCTGTGATTCCCGCCTACGATGCAAGCGGTAGGGATGGTGGTAGAGTCCCGCCTGTGATTTCCGCCTAATAAATATTTTTGTGTAAATGACGAATTGTATTTTTGGGCCAAAATGGGATTTTGGCGTGTGTTGAAAAATATTCATTTTTTGAGAAAAAATGATATTTTAGATTTGGTGCATATTTCATCATATGCATGCATGGTTGGTTGCATTAAATGTATTTTGATCTTGGAGATTATTTGGATTATTACTTACCTGCAGTACCATTTTATGGTACTGTAGATTTTGATGCAGATGAGGACGGCGAGCCTTAGTAATCGGCTCCGTGGAGAATGTGGCATGTGGTTACTATTGTTTTGGATTATGGGATTTGTTTTCCATGGGTATATATTTGCTTTTTGATGTATTTCTTCGATAACTGTTTAACTATCAGTATACTTGTATTTTAGTAATTTTGTATTTAAAATTCTAGTACTTAGTTATGTTAATTATTTTAACCGCTGAGTTTTGTTGTACATTGTTGCTTGTACACACATTTGGCACTTGTCATTGGGATGTGTGACCCGTGTTGTCACCATCCTAACGTCATAATTCCTGAGACTTTTTGTACGTGGAAGTCGAAGCGTCACAATAAGTTAATAATCCGACACAGTCGGGTCGGTTTATTTTAAACGGGCCAATCGATTTTTCGGATCATATGCACAACGCTACTCCAGGGAGTTCATTAGATCTTTAAACTGAAAACCAACTAGTCAGCATTAGCGGCAACAGCCTCTCGAAGTTGGACACTATCATAACATATAAACAAATCTGCACCTCCTGGTTTATGAGCCTATATTTGGGAACAAAACAAGTTAAAAGAGTAGAAGATTCACATTGGCAGGAAACTCATAGAAAATTCTCAGTAGAGGATAATTATGGAAGTCTATCTAATTTGACTATCCTGTAGGAATGGGCAAAAAACATTCTTATGAGCCTCAAGATCACTGACACATGGATCCAATTTAAAGTTTGGATGAATTTTACTTACCTCAAGATCAGTTGCACCATCCCCAATCATGACTAATGCCTTGTAATGATGAGCCTGGAAAACCAAGTTTAGTATCTTCACAAGAAACATTCTAAACAACCAACTATTGTTGAATCGCAGTGGCTTTGCCTCCACTTCTTGAAGTAGGCTCCTTGGTGTCAAACCCCACAAACTCCCCAGAACTTTCAAATAGCAATCGATTGGCAAAGATTGTTTCATGTGGAATCCCCAAGGAAATCCATTATTAAATACAATAAGGATTCACCTTTCTAAACCCCAGGGTTAGAACCAGAATATAGTGCTTATGATCGATCATATTTCAGGGGACAAAGACCTTTGAGTTAGAACTTAGAACCATAAACTCAACCTCATAATAGAATTTCAGCTATAAAAAAATGTATTTAGACCAGTTTTAGGAAAGCTACCCAAAGGAAACAAAAACCACAAATAAACTCTTCTCCCTTTTTTTTCCCATAGATCATGCTAAGTTATTTAAAGAAAAGAAAAACATAAACCAGAGACACAAGCCAAAAGTTTAACATTTCAAAAGAACACCAGCATTTCTAAACACAAGCCTTGAACAAAGTTTTTAATATAAATCCCTTATATTTATGGTTGATTTTTAGCTATTTTCTGTGATTTTTCCTGGATAATAAGACATTAAACTCTTCTGGGTCTCTTGGCTTTTGCTTTCCTGTACCAACTCTCTCTGGGTTGTTGTAGAAAAAGCCTTCCATACCCAGCAGTATGATGCCATACCAGGCTTGAAGAAAACAATTTCATTTTAACAAAGTTTTTTCCCTTCAAAATTTTCAACTTTTTTCTCAATACATTGGTTCTTTTTCCTCAATTTATTTACTTTTCTTGGGTTTTTTAACTCTTTTTTTCTCCAATTGGGGGAAAGAGAGAGACATGGGCAAGCAAGGGCCTTGCTATCACTGTGGTCTGTGGACTTGCGAGTGAGTTCTTATAATAACAGCACATTGACACAACTCAATTATGGTGTAGATAGCTAGGTCCTCAAACATTTGACCAGAATAGGAGGAAGCATTTGAATACCTCTAGCTAGAAAACAATGGAGAACTTACTCAGTATTATTTCACACTACACTACAATTCAACTATTCCACAAAACAAAGGGTGTTTTCAAACAAGTTATAAATAAAAATCATGTAGCAAATGATTGTAAACATCTAAACAACAATCAAACAAACAGTACATACCAAATAAAAATCACCAGCAGAAAATGACTGTTGCTGATGATAATCATAAAACCCAAACATCAATTTCTCCCCCAATAACTGATGATAATCATCGGTTCAGCTAAACTCAAAGAATTGAGAAGATTTTAGACAGTAATGGAAACCACAGCGACTTGCATATGGCGTAGGAGATTCTGTTATATAGAAACTTTACAAGTATGTAAACATTACAGACACTATTAAAGTTGTACATGCTATACATGGAAAGATAACTATACATTCTATAATTAGAACAAATCAGTTCCTGCATCTATGGTTCTTTATATTGCCATATATTGCTCCCTTGATATCAGCCTTGATTCTCTCCTTGATATCTGACGTAATTATCTCCAGAGAACAAGGCTGTGTTATCTCCAACACCCCCCCTCAAGTTAAGCGTGGTTGGCAACACGCGAAGCTTGGATCTGAATAGTTGAAACAGGGGACGGGATAGACTTTTGGTGAATATGTCTGCGATTTGCAAGCATAATGGCACATGTTTAATGTTTAAAACACCATTGCAGACTAATTCTTGAACAAAGTGAATACTTATATTAATATGTCGAGACCGTTTATGAGCAACTGGATTTCAACTCATGAAGATTGCACTAGTGTTATCACAGAGTAATGTTGGTTGCTCTTTTGTCTAAATTTGCAAATCATCAAGGATGTTCAGCATCCATTTAACTTCAGCTATTGTTAGTGCTAAAGCTATATATTCTGATTCCGTAGAAGATCGAGACACTGTGGATTACTTTTTAGAAGTCCATGACACTAAATTGTCTCCAATGAAAATTGCATAACCGGATGTTGATCTACTTGTATTGGGGCAGTTAGCCCAATCGGCATCAGAGTATGCCGAGATATATAGATTGTTGGATGGGTTAATGTGGAGATCGAAATGGAGAGTGCCTTTAACATATCAGAGAATTCTTTTAACGGCTTGAAAGAGTTGATCTCTTGGTGCATCCACGAATTGACTCACTAAATTTACTGCATGTGTAATATCTGACCTTGTAATTGTTAAGTACTGCAGTGCACCAACTAAAGATCGATAAAGTGGTTGATAAATTAACAAAGAACCAGCAGCATTTAAATGAGTAGAGACAACCATTGGTGTTGCAATTGGCTTTGAATCGAGTAAGTCAACGCGAAGAAGAACATCCCTTGCATACTTCATTTGACTGAGGAAGATTCCAGCTTCTAAATGAGTAACTTCTAGGCCCAAAAAATAATTTAAGTTGCCAAGGTCTTTCATGGAGAATTCTTGCCGTAGTTTTTCAATAAAATTGTCAATGAGAGGCTTGTTACTTCCTGAGATGACAATGTCATCAACGTATAAGAGTAAGTAAATAAGACCATTAGCCGATGAGTGAACAGATAGGCTAGAATTTGACTTGCCACAATTAAAACCAATGGCAAGTAAGCATTTGCTAAATCGATGAAACCATGCTCTCGGGGCTTGCTTCAAACCATAAATTTCCTTTTTGAGACGACAAACATGATTTGAATGAGAAGCATCAATATATCCCTGTGGTTGTTCCATATAGACCTCTTCTTGTAGAAGACCATGTAAGAAGGCATTTTTAATATCAAGTTGACGTATGGTCCAACCACGAGACGACAATGGATAGAACAATTCTTACTGTTGATGCTCAAATAACTAGACTGAATGTATCATTAAAATCAAGTCCATAGAGTTGAGTATATCCTTTAGCAACAAGACAAGCTTTGAGCCTATCAATAGTTCCATTCGAATGATATTTGGTGCGAAAGACCCATTTTGATCCAACGACATTTGTGGCAGGTGGTCTTTGAACTAGTTCCCATGTTTGATTGAGCTTGAGAGCATGAATTTCATCATTCATTGCAGCGAGCCATTCTGGAGTCTTGGCAGCACTTTTGAATCCTTTCGATTCCTTCATTACTAGTAGAGATGATAGTAAAGGAGAAGATGGAACTTGACAAACATAATTGTAATGTTTTGACTTTGATATACCAGCTTTGCCATGAGTTGTCATAGGATGAGAATTCTGATTTGAAGAATTCAAAATTGGTAGAGGGTACAGATCTGATACAATCTCAGTTGCTGGATTACTCATAGAAGGCAGAGGCATTGATGATACTCGAGAACTGTCCAACTCCAAGGCACATGATTTACATGGCCGAGACTTAGTTTCTTGTGGTAATGGTTGGAAAATTGCAAAAGGATTAGTACCAGGCAAGGAAGAATTTGATATGCAAGGATCCTGAAAAGAAATGAAATCTGAGAAGACTTGAGAGGGCTGCATATTAGAAGACAAAGATGGAAAATTTGTCTCATCAAAGCGTGCATGCCTGGTTATAAAAACTCGATGTGTTGTAGGATCTAAACACCAAAATCCTTTATAGGAAGAATTGTATCCGAGAAAGATGCAAGGAAGATTTCTTGGCTCAAATTTATGTTTAGCATAGTCGCAAAAATATGGAAACCATAGGCAGCTAAAGGTGCGAAACATAGCATAAGTAGGGGACTTACCATACAGAATTTCAAATGGAGAGACCTCATTCAAGACAGGTGTAGGCAAGTGATTAATGGTGTACACAGCTGTACTGAAAGCTTCAACCCAAAAATGAAGAGGAACATTAGCATGAAAAAGCATTATGAGGCCCGTTTCAGTGAGGTGCCTATGTTTCCTCTCGGCTCTACCATTTTGAGATGGTGTATAGGGACAAGAAATTTGATGATGAATGCCACATTTAATTAAGTGAGATTGAAAAATGGTACTTGTGAATTCACCTCCCCCATCCCTTTGAAATTTTTTTATTTTTGCCAAGAACTTATTTTCAACCAAAGTTTGAAATCTTATGAAGGTTTGATAAAAATCAACTTTGTGCTTTAATGGATAGAACCAAGTGAAGCGCGAGTGATCATCGATAAAAATTACATAATATCGATATCCTGAGATTGAATTTATAGGTGCTAGACCCCTTAAGTCGCAATGTATGAGACCTAAGATATTGTTTAAGCGACTTTCACTTGTTTGAAATGGGAGTTTATGGCTTTTAGCCTTTTCACAACTAACACATAAAGATGGATTTGGCAATATAGAAGTAAGAGACAAAAGACCCTTTTTATTAAGCATGGAAATTATTTTTGATGATACATGGCCCAAACGAGCATGCCAAGTATCAAAGGAATTATAAAGATTATGTTTGGAAATAATAGAAGAAAAGACATGGTTTCCACGCTTGAGTACATAGAGGCCATCTACTCGACTACCACTTGCCACCACCTTTCGAGTTTGAAGATTCTGTATGACAAAATCAGTGTCAATGAAGGAAACAAAGAAAGGAAAATCATTTGTAAGCTTATTGATAGATAACAGATTTTTGGTTAAGTTTGGCACAACAAGAAAATCATTTAATGTAAGAGAAGGAGTAGGAGAGCATGAACCCATGTGTGTAATGGGTAGAGATGATCCATTACCAACAATAACTTTGTCCGTACCAGTATAAGGTTCCACCTTATCAAGTTGAGACACATCTAAGGTCATGTGTGCCGATGCTCCTGTATCAGTATACCAATCAGCAGTGTCATTGCTAATGGTGCAATTTGCAAGTGCTTCAGCAAGATGTGCATCATTTTTTGTGTATCTATTTTTGCAGTTTGTGGCATAGTGCCCTTCTTCATGGCATATTTGGCATCGAGGAGGATGTTTATACTATTGTTTGCCACGATTTCCTCCCTTGGATTGGCCTCCCTTATATTTCTGTTAATAATTATTAGGCTTTGCATTTC
>QEOT01002165.1:38276-69802 GCA_003123785.1 Pterocarya stenoptera | reverse complement strand
AAAAAAAAAAAAAAAAAAAAAACTTATCCTCATTAATGTATATTGAAAATTTAAAACAAAATAATTTCTTATCCTCATTAATGTATATCAAAAATTTAAGAATCATAAAAATGTGGGATAAAATCCTGATCGAAGAGATCACTGATATCTGACTACTACAATATTGTTTTTTCCAATGAAGACATCATAGTGTAAGGAAATGAAGGAATCTACAGTTTGATCGCATGCAAACCCAAAACGTCAAAGCCAATCGGTTGAATAGATACATGCATGGCTAAGTCCTCATTTGTCTCACTTCCATCATCACCGGCAAAAAGCTAATCAAAATTTTGATGACTACATGGCAACCACCTTACTGCAATCTATATTTTATTTTCTCATCAAATCCTGTGATGCTGGGAAAATAACTGATCTTTTAACTTCTTTTTTTAATTGGCACCGGGTTGTCCGAGAATAGCATCCCGACTAATCCCAAGGTGCTGATCTTTCAACTTTGACTCCAATAGATTTTTTACCAAAGATATATACAAGCAAACAAAATAATGCAGAAATGACAGTCATCTCCATCCATTCCTCCAACTTCAGAAAGACTCTGAACCTGCAAGTCACTTGCACCTTATTTACGACAAGGCATATTTTGCAGCAGAAGAGGCAAAGCCAACTCCCATAAGCATAAACAAAAAAAGCAAGCTCAAGGATGAAAATGGCACTAAAATCAGGGAGTGCCAATGTAGAACCATTTAGTGAAGAAACAAATACCAGTCAAGATGCACGTAACTCCGATACTCATTAGGACACATGGCATAGCAAAAAAGAGGGAGAAGGATGTAGATCTAAGAACTAATTTTCCATGGGTGAACAACATTAGGAATTTCAGTCCCAAACCCCCTCCCCCAAAAGAAAAAAACCCAGAGTGAGAGAGAATTCAGTTGATTGTCAAGTCAAATCATCTCATTGAGGTGTATTTAATCAGTCTTTACACTTCAGAATAGGAAAAAGAAGCAAACCTGATCCAAACGTATTTTATTTAGTTTCTGGACAGCAGAGCTCTCTTTTGCCTTTTGCTGTTGTTCTGACCTTTGACTCTCAATTTTGCTGTAGAACTCATCCAAAGCTGCATCAAATGTTTCAAACTTTACGTACTCCCTCATCTTGAGCTGGTTCAGCAGCATGGGGCAGAATTCATCATAGATCTGCAAAGGATGCCAAAAAATAATGAAAAATATTCAACCATGATGCTTAGATATGACCGGCACTTTCTTACCGTCAAACACAAGCTAAAAGAAAAGCTACAGTTTTAATATAGAGGGTGTAAAGGAAAATGACAATGACCTGGCCAGTACTTCCTGGTTCAGAAAACGTACAGTCCTTTCCCAAATTCTGTTTCTGAATCAAAATGAATCCTTCAGGAACTCTATCTCCTGAAATAATATCCTCCAGCCAGTCCTCAAACTTCTTAACAGCTTGGACCAAAACCTGAACTATGTCATCATCCCATTTGTTATCTTTAGGAACCTTTGTACTAGGAACTAGACCAGCATCTAGTATAATATGCTCAGCAAGTGCAGGTCCATAGCCAAGTCCCTCCCCAAGAACAGTTTTCAACGTGGCCTGTTTGGCACGAGATACATCAACATTTTTATTTGACTCAAATGACTTCCCACCTTTACGGCTACCATGCTTTTCTTTTGTTGCTGCTGAGATATTGGTTCCAGTTCCATTATTCTCAAAAGGTTCATTGTTATCAGGTTCCTTGGAAAAAGTAAGGGCTGCTTGCAACTTTGCAGCAGTAGTTCGCTCAAAAACTCGACAAATTTCAGTAGGATAACGATGACGTGACATAATTGCAACCCCTTTATCATCATCCCTGTTGTTGAGGAGTTCTCATTATTTAAATTAAACAAGAAGCATAACAGGAGCTACCAAAGATTATCCTGGCTGCGTTTTAAGGAAAGGAATTGTAACAGCCAACAATAACACAATGAATGAAGCAAAAAAGTCTAGCAACAGGCTCCTATAAAAAAACCAGCATAATTAAGGTATCTCAGCAACCCCTAGGCAGTTGAGACACCCAAGAAAAAACCATGACCAAGCAATGTCTAGTGAACAAAGACAATTCTTCTGATATCTTTGTACAATTTTCAAAATAAGCAAACTAAATAGATGCAAGTCATCCAGAATATGAAGTAGTTTCACACTTTAATGCTTTGGTTTTCTGCTGTTTTACTAAATGGGAACAATGTTTATGATTTCTTGTCTTTAATTTATAGCTCTTAGAATGTACTTAGGGGTCTTTCTGTATACTTCCTGTATACAAGGCTATGCCTACTTCATTCATATCAATAATATTTATCTCTTAAAAAAAAAAAAAATATATATATGAAGTAGATTTCTAGCAGGTAGCTAGTAGCAGTTATCAAAGGTCTAGCTCTTAAACTCAGTACAGGAAAAAGGGAGAAAATAATACATATGACCTTTGAGCTAATGAATTTTACTATTTCTTTTTATTTTTGAGTGATAAATTATGGTAACAAAAGAATTGAACAAAGATTGCTAAAAATCCAGCTTTGTTTCTGTTTAAACACTAGCTAATCAGCACATCAGATTTCAAAAGTCTATATCACACAATGTAGATGAGCGATGTATGTTGGAATTTATGAGGTAAGACATGCATCTGGTGAAAACAGGATACTTTTTCTCATTGTTAAGTTATAGATGCACCAACCGGTCTTGAAACTATGACTTCAGTTTCCAGGGAAAGAGTCATGCCCACAAATAGAATGCATACTGAATCACCAACCTGTGGGAACGGAGAAGCGTCAAGACCATAAAATCAGAATCTGTGAGGATAATGTTCCCTTGTGCATACAGCTCCAATATAATATAGTGTGCACTGGCCCCCAGTCCAAATTGAAAAAGAATAATCTGTAACAAGGTTAAAAAAAATCAAACACCATTAAGCTAACCAAAACCAAAGAACAAGAAAAGAAGTTATTAATTAATTAAAAGTCCAAGCACTTCTAAAGCGAGAATGAATATCCCAAAATTGTCTATACCCGATCATACCCAAGCTGCCGTACATCCTCAAGCCTCCTGGTGCGTATATGCTTCCTTAATTTGAGAGTAAACCCTGAAGGGGTATTACTTTTGTCCCTATTGACGGTGAAGAACAAAGCTTAGTTGAGCTAGAAATTAAGCATTTATACTTTTTTTTTTTTTTCCAGTTTAGCGAAATAAAGCGTACAAGCAGAAGCATTTACAAAAATTTTAAATAATTTCACTGAACTCCCTGGTGCCAATCAAATAATAATAATTTCACTGAACCCACTAACTATCTAGAAAAATAAATAAATATCTAAATTATTTTTGCATTTCTCGGCAGCCAAACGCATGTAGTAACAATTATGGGAAGCGTGAAATGTTATCAATGAAGTCTCACCGAACATATGCGGTAGTGTGCAATCTGGCACCACTTTCCACCAACAACAGAACCTTCTCGCTCTCCCCGGACTCCGTGACCCCACTACTATTCATCAGCTTGAATACATATGTCTGCGAAAAGCTCACACACACCATAACCAATTCATGACTCAACAATCCATTTTATATCGTCCTTGTAAGAAAATTCAATTGATTCCAAAAAATACTTGAATTAAACGTTCAAAAAGAAGTCAAAGTTTTAGCATATATATTTGTATTACGCACGAATATATTTGGAATTAGGGTTTGGGAAAAGAGAAGGAACAGACCTTGGGAGAGAGATCATAGACATTGGAACAACGCATGCCGATTAGCCTACGCAAGCACTTGACCTCTGCCGCCACATCGGCCGTGTTCATGCGCACCTTCACCATCTCTGTCTCTCTCTCTCTCTGGTACTGAGGTTTTGTTCGTGGATTGCGAGCTTTGATAAAAAAACAATCAGAGCTTCAGTCCGCGAGAATGGAGAAAAAGACGAGATTCGAGCTCAACTCTAACCTTCGAGTTCAACTTTCCAATCTTATTTTGATGATATTAATTAATATCTGATATATTTATTATTATTAAATAATTATTTATTAAATAATAAATATATCACATCATATTTAATATAATAAAAATAAAATAATAGTACAATGTATAAAATTTTTCTTAAAAAAAATAAGAGAAATGAAATGTACAGAAATTTTGTGCAGCCCTTTTAATAAAAATGGACAAATTATTAAAACGTTTATCAATTTAAAACTTATATTTAACATTATTTTAAAAATAAATCTGACTTGTGACATTTTTATAAATGAATTTGAATAGATTTTGTATCATTAAAAATATATATTTTGTTGAGAAAATTTTAGGGATATTTTGAGAAGATCGTAGGACATCTTGAAAACGACCCATATCTGTGACCAAATTCTATTCTCACTTTTATTCCATCACCTAAAATGTGGTGTTTTTATCGCATTTTGATTATGTTTTAGATGTTTTAAAAAAAAAACCTATAATTACATTTCAGACAGCCTCCAATCTGCCATTACAGTTTTCCATAGTCATGAGTTAGGAAACTGTGACGAGTATTGACACTTGCCCTGCATGGAGAATTATAAAACTGAAAAAACGGTAAATATAGATCACAGTATTCTCCACTAAAACTACATCTCACAAAGTCGGCCAATCAGCTCAAATTAAAACCAGCGTCGGCATTTACAGCATATAGTAACTTCATTTCCAGTTGCTCTTTCCTGTTTCCAAAAAAGAAAAGAAAAGAAAAGAAAAGAAAATCCCACAGAAGGAATAATGTTCAATAAAAAGACTAGGTAAGAATTAATTGACAAAAATTATCAAAAACATGTAATGACACAAAGCAAACAGTTCAGAAAACTTATATATATATATATATATATATTTGATCAAGATTGAAGGTGAAGTACAATAATCAACCTAACACACTTCGGCTACATTGGGCCTTCCAATAAGTAAGCATTTAGGGCTGAAAACCGAAGTTAGCAGATATGTTTTTCTCAAAAACAGAACTAACCGACTTGTGTCTTGGTGGCGGAGGAAATCGACCGAACCGGCTGCCTATGGGGGGATAGTGGCTGGACTAGTTCCGGCCGGTCCATAGGTCTATTATCGGTTTGGGTCATTTTTTGAGTCTAAATTTGGGCCTATTTGTTTTACACTATTTCTAGTATATTTTGGGCATTTTTGGAATTACCTTAAACTTTTAATTTACTTTAAACTATTTCTATATTTAAGTTTCATTTTTATTTTAATATCATTTGTATTAGTAATTTTATGTATAAAAAATAAATAAATTACTAAATTAGCAATAGATATTACTCACTATAAGTCTATAACTATAAATTATAATACCAATACTAACTATATTACTTATTACTTACTACATAATTAAAAATAAATAAAAATCACTAAATGTTTAGTATTAGATATTAGAAAAAAGACAAATTGTCTTAAGCATAGCATAATAAAAAATAAAAAAAACGTAACATAGATAAATGACAACAAATGGGGAGTGATTTTCATGTTTGCTACTTTAACCTTCAATCTTCAATAGTTGCCACGTTTGATTTTGTGCCCAACTCTATATATAAACATTAATAAATATTAATAATAAGAATAAAACATCAAATGTTAGTTAATTTAAATTATGAAAAATACTAAAATTAAATTACAATGAAAACAAAGAAAACATTATTACCAGATTCTACTACGAAACTTTCTACATTATTCATAGCCTCTTTGATATCAATAGTTATTGATGGATGCCTTAATCAATTTTGAGTACAAATAAGTGTCTCAATGATTCTCGGAACCATAGGACTTCGAAAAGGATCAAGCACACAACCTCTCGTACTAAATACTGACTCGGATGCAACTGTGGAAACAGGCATGACCAATAAGTCTCGTGCAATCATCGCGAGAATAAGATAGTTAAGCTCATTAAATTTCCACCAAGTCAACAAGTTAAATGATGAGATGAGTGCTTTACAACCATCTGATAAATATCAATCCACTTCAGTTTTGGCAATAGTAGATCCCATGGCGGAAGATGTTTTATACCCATCATAGAACCATTTGGTCTCACATTTGCCATCACTATCATTCATGGTTCTAGATGTCGTAGGAGCTCATGTTCTTGGGTACTCGTGGTGGAACCGAATGTAGTATTATACTTCGCATACAAATTTACTAATACCTGTCTCACACTCAACAACAACTCCTCAACACGAAACTCATCATGAACTTTCTTCATGCGGAAAGTAAGAAGCCCTAATTTGCATCGTGGATCAAGCACAACTGCAACTAACATGAATAAGTTCATCCTATCTAATAACCCTCAATACTTATCATATTTTATTCTCATGTTTATGGCCATGCTCTTCAAACAACTATTAGTACTCTCGCTCAGCATAATCAACCCATTTTGGAGATCACAAATCTCCAAAAAAATACTAGTGTTGGCTGTCACATATAAAAGTCCAAAAAATCTATTAGTGGCATCATAAAACATTTCCAAAAACTTAACAAACACCCGCATTTTCTCCCCCATGTGCCTATCATTAAAATAAGAGAGGAAATTATAATCATCACTCTCCATCTGCCTGAAAGACTTTTCAAACTTCTCAACCGCCTCCAACATCATATAGGTTGAGTTCCATCATGTCTGTACATTAAGACAAAACATTTTCTTACAATCTATTTTTTTTTCTGCACATCTTAAACTTGTCTAATCTTGTAGGGGATGAATGCACATATCTAACTACATTTCTAACCATTGTGAATACGTCCTTGCACTCCTTCAAACTCTTATTCACAATAAGATTCAAGATATGAGTGCAACGTCTCATATACATATACTTAACCCCCAACACATTCCCTGCCAAAAACTGTTTAAAATATAAAATTACAGTTTCATTTGAACTTGCATTATCAACAGTTACAATAAATATTCTATCAATACCCTCAATCTAGTAAGCACAACTCAATATATCTCCCAATAGTATCCCCTCAATGATTAGGGACTAGACAAAAATTAATGATTTTTTATTGCAATTTCCAATCCTTATCAATGAAGTGTACAGTTAGACACATATAATTTAAATTTTACACCGATGTCTACATATTGGTCGTCAAGCAAATCCTCATACCACCATCTTTGAACACTTTTTTAAGTTTTTCTTTTCCTAATTCATACAATTTCTTGCAACTGTGACATGACATGGCACTTTAAACCAAGGTTCAAGAGACCAACACACTTTCTTAAATCTTTGTCTTTCAACAACTCTAAATGACATCTCATCAATAATTATCATCTCTACAATTACCGACCTCACAACCTCTTCACTATATTTGTTGGTTACAAGACTCCTTAATGTACTATCATCACTCTCTCCAACCCTCTCCTCAGGTGCTACCTCACCTGCTAATATTTTGTTGTACCTATCCAAAAGCCCATGTTTATGAGGATTTTTAGGATATGAAGGCAAATGCTTTTGCATTGTTGAAGTTCCGTTCCTCTTTAAGTGGTAAGCATACGTTTTGCCACAATAATTACATTTAGCCTTCAGATCATCTACAAGACAAGTCTCCACCTTTGTAAAATGGTCTCAAACAATCGATGGATCATTCCCTTTCCTTTTTTAGGTAATGGATAAGTACTACTAGTTGGAGCACTAGGGGTTTTGATGTTTGGATCTCCCTCAAATCAACTCCCAAGTTAATGGTTGGTTCATTTGAATCAACATTAATTGGAGTCGACGAATAATCCATCTAATGTATAAAACAAAACATAAATGTTACATTTACATTATACATAGTGCATAACACAAGTCACAAATTACAATTACACAGTAGTCAGTGTGCAACATGGCAAACGTCAGAAGTCTAAAACTCTAATCTAGGTTTAATTCACTCATATTTTCTCAATTTATATCAAACTATTTTTACAACACAATTAGAGTATCATAAATTAACAATAATAATTTTTTTCATGTAAAATGCCAAAATAAATATTAAATCGAACATATTNGTTAGTGAGGGAATATTGTGTGACAAAGGGTAAAATTATAAATCAAGGAGGGCAATGAACTACAATCTGAGATAGCAAATGGGCTTACCAACGTTTGAGTTCATGTATAGAGGAAAGGGAAGAATATAGGGGCATTGGTAGCAACTGATTACACACAGACAAAATGGGTCGCACGACTCTACAATTGGTAAATTAGAACTAATTAAATGAAATAATTAAAGTAAATAAAAGTAAAATCAAATACCACTATTTCGGGTAATACGATGTGCATAGAGGGAGAGATCTGGATCTTAATGAGGGAGTGAGCGAAGAGTGGCTTATTGGGGTGCAGAACGTCCGACGACAGTGCTAACCATGGTGGGTGGCACTGCTCGATAGGGAAAAAAAGAATTTGCAAAAAAGATTGTGAGTGAGGGTCGGAGTGTATTTGCGAGTGAAATATGAGAGTAAGTGAGAGTCTCAGTGTGTGCATGAGTGAGAGTGAGATTAGAGAGGGATAGAGGGTGATAGAGAGAGAGAGAGAGATCTGAAACTTAAAGAGAAAAAGTGAATGAAATGTGGGCTTACCAGCGTGGAGGGCGTCCAACAACGGATCGTGGTGTGTGGCATTGCTTGATGGAGAGGAAAATCAGCGTCAATGAGGTCCACTTGCGACGATGCTTTGATGGTGATGGTGTGTGACAGGTGATTGAGCTGTATTATTGCATATTTTACACGTTTAAAACCAATAAATTTTAATTGTTTTATTATTTTATCATTGGTTTTAGATGGAAAAATTGATTAAGAGGCACAAATCCAAGTTGTGAATTAAATTGATTAAAAGCATAGTTTATGCTTGATTTTATAACTTGTGATTTATTTGGACAATAATTTCTCATGCATAACACACTCTTAATATTTTATTTTTTCATCTCTTGTTTAATTTTATTTATTTTAGTTTATTTATTTTATTTTATTTTATTTGTCTAAGTTTTATTTTTATTATTATTTATTTTTGCTTGTCTAATTTTTATTTTATTTTATTTTATTTTATTTTGTTTTATTTTATTTTATCTTATTTTATTTTATTTTATTTTTATTTTATTTTATTTTTTTATTTTATTTTCTGCGCTTGCTAAACGACATGTCGTTTGGTTAGCAGACCAAAACGACATGTCGTTTTGAGCTATAAGTTTCTGCCGTCTGAGCTAAATGACGTGTCGTTTCGTCTAAAACCAAAACGACATGTCGTTTTGCCCATGAGTTCATTTAAACGTCTAAAGCTAAACGGCACCGTTTTGTCTAAAGACCAAAACGACGCCCTTTTTCACGTTAAGTGTTTCTGCCGTCTAAGTGAAATGACGTCGTTTTGTCCAACGAACGAAAATGACGCCGTTTTCACTCACCTTCAACCTCTCGCCCTTTTCCTGTGCAGCACAGTGAACCGTGCAGCTGCAGCTCCTCCACACGCCACCGTGGGCCGTCCTCCGCCCACCTGAAGCCACCAGCAGCACCAGACAACGCCGGCGGTCATCTCCTCCACCCCATGCACGGCCAAGAACCGCCCGGCGCCACGGCTGAACCTTCTGATCTCCTCGGCTCTGCACCAACCTCCACGGCGCTGCCCAGTGCACTTCCACCACCCAGTACCGTCTCAACCACCCAGAACCGAGCCTAGCATCCTTCAGCGCAACCACAGCTGCCACCGTGTGCCATAACCAAGCATACACGGCCATCACTGAGAGCTGAACACACGCACGCTGCATGATGGGCACGAGCTGGAAGCGAATGGAGAAAAAGAAAAAAAAAAAAAAAAGAAAGCCCAAACAGATGGAAACGAACGTGCATACGGAAAGAAAAAAACAGAGAAGATGCATGCTGGACGAGCTGCTGAGATGCGGAGAAGAAAAAGAAAGAAAGAAAAGAAAGAAGTTTCGGTGCAGTGGGGGATGATGCATGTGGAAGCAGCGGGAAAAAGAAAGAAAAAAGAAAGAGAAGAGAAGGCAGGCAGAACGTGGGAGAAAGTGGGGAAGAAAAGAAAAAGAAAGGAAACATGCGGGACAGTGACAGTGCAGACACAGCGCAGATGCAAACATGCAGTGCCTTTCTCAAGCCTATATAAGGACTTGTAGATGAACGAAGAGGTGGAGGCTGAGGTTAGATGCCCCATAGAGTCTGGGTGGATGTTAGATACCCAGTAGAATAGTTTAGGAATAGGATGTAGTTTTTCAGTTTAGGAGAAAGTGCAGATGAAGTGAGGGAGTTTGGTGATGCAGTTGAGAGCCTAATGGACCAACTGTGTTATCGAGCTGTTCTCCTTCATCTGTAGTCTCCACTTTCTTAAAGAAGTAGATATGTGAATAACTGAGACAAAAAAAAAAAGAAAAAAGAAAAGAAAAAAGAAACTAGAAATTAAACTTTAAAGATTGGCCCTAAACAAACAAACCAACAATTTTTCAGCAAAGTGATGAGAACCTTTCTTGGCAAGATGTCAGAAGTTGGGGATTGAGAACAGAATGAATGAGAGACTTAAAAGATGAGATCAGCTCATTTGGTTACACAAATAATCTCATCTCATCCTATCTCATCTCATCTCATCTCATTTATTTAATCATTACAACATTTTTAAACTTCTACACAAAATATAATAAATAATTCAACTTTTTTAAATCTCAAAACAAAAATTATATTAAAAAATTATATTTTATTAATATTTTATTCAACTTTTAACTTTTATCTCTTCTCATCCCATCTGTGTAACAAACGAGGAATTTCTAGCACAATACACATCTTCCCAGAACAAAAAAAGGTTTTATTCAACCCTCCAATAATAGATATGGAGACTCATCGATAAAGTATGTGAAAAGCATAATGAATTATCACATAAGACTTTTGAGATATCTCCATGCCCTACTTACCGTATAGGCTAGTGTCAAGTATTATAACTAGATCAGATTGTTCATAGGAACAGAGACATGACCATTTGGTCCTAAGACTGTACGCAGAATAAAACCTCAGATAAATCTATTTCTGGAACGGAAGTTAGAACTGGGAAAGCATTACCAACAGTCATACAATAAGAGAAACCAACAAACTACTAAACAATGATAGAGAGAAAGAGATAAGATTTGGTAGACACTCTCTCAAAGCCATTTGACTACTATAAACCGTTGGATTATTTCAAATATTCCCTCCAATTTGACTTTGACTTCTTTTGAAGTTTCTCTCCAATGTGATTTTTTGTTGGTCCCACATTTGAAAGACAAACAAACTTTTAGTGGTTTATAAGTAAATGAGTTTCACAATACATAAATTAAAATGTAAGGGTAGATACACAATAATAGTGTCATCCAGTGCAAAATATTGACCACACGCACATGCGTGACACATAGACAATTTGATGCTTTAGACACATTTAGCACTTAGCAATTACACATCGTCGCAAGTGACATAATTATTTTAATTCAAATGAAATGATGCATTTTTTCATCTTTTTTTTTACAGTTATTATTTATTGTCAATGACAGTTATTTCACACATTTCTAATAGAAACCATTTTATTTAAATTTAAATGAAATATTACAATTGTTGTTATTACATCTGTTTGTTCTAAGATTAGTGTTTAAAATTGCAATCTGCACACTATATAAACAGTGTTGTATCCTGAGGACAGGCTTGCCAGATTCTCTTTTGCAGAACTTAATTCGTGAATGGGAGGCAATATTTGTTTAAGAGACAAATTAACAATCGCCTCACTGTTTGTCATTTTCAATCTATGTTTGCTCTTCATTTTTAACATAAACTACAGTAACTCTTAAGTAAATTAAATGGGTACAAGTTATTAGCTTTGTATGAAAAATACATACTCGAGATATTTGAATCCAAGGAGGAGAGTGACCAGTCACAAACATGGAAAAAGTCGATCCAAAATTATTATTCTTTCTAATATCCATTTGGTTTTAAAGCAAATTTATATATATAAACAGTGATGAAAGCGATGATAGAATATGTCTCACTTCAAAAACTTTGAAAAGCTTTTGAGAACTGCCCAAAAAATCTCTATCACGTAATGCTCTTGTCAAAGCGCACAGTATAAATTAAGTACACGCAAAGCAAAGCATATGGTGACAAACAATTGCTTCTTCATAATGTATAATATGTCACACCCATGACTTTATTAAGGAGTGATTTAGGGATTTTTTTTTAATTTTAGTATATCTATGTTAGGGCTCTAAACAACTGTTAGAAAAGTTATCTAAACATAGGATTAAGGAGTAACAAGGCCCAATCCATATCCTGTTAGGCTAAGGGCTTGTTTGAGGTTGTACTAGGAATCTTAATAAGTGCTTAAATAGCCATAAAATCTCTTTAATGAAAAAATTATGTTGTTTGGATGCTACATATTAAAGTACTTTCAATTTCAAATAAGTTAAAAACTACGTTTGAAGAAAATCATCAAAATTTTCAAATAATGCGGAACGTCATTCGAATTTTAAAAAGATTGTCAATGGACAAAAGCACTCAAATAACTTTAAGATAATTACAACTTTCAAACTTTTAAGAATATGGTCATAATCTTTAAATATTCAAATAATCGTCATTTCTATCTCATAAAACACTTTTTAATTTGTTTCCAAACAAATGTAACATGTTTAAAAGTGCTTTTAACATATGGTTACCAAACAGTAAATAACTTTTTAATAGTAGAACTTACTACTGAAGTTATAAGTTGTAAGTCCTAAAGCCATAAGCTAGATTTCCCACCAATCCCAAACATGCACTAACAAAAATTAATCCAAGAAAAATTAAGAACCCTTCTGAAGAAGGACATCTTTTTGACTGATTTTCCAGCCTTATTTTTCAGGGAAAAAATCCTAGAACTTATTACGCCTTCACTTTTTAAAGCTTGCAACCAAGTTTTCCAAGAGATTCTTGGAGCTTTTTCAAAATTCCTCCAAGGAAACTAGCCCCATAAAAGAGTTTAAAATTGTATGTGTGCATGCCAACATTGATAAAGAGCCAAGAAAGCCAAAAACATTTTTAACATCCCTTCCCCATAACGACAACCAAATTGTCCCAAGGATAATAGAATTTCTTGAAATGTCATGCAAACAGAGTCCTATAAGGACTTAGAAACCTTACTCTTCATCAGCCTTTATATAGCCCAAGAAAACCCTCAACCCTATCACTTCAATTCAAGCATGATTCCCCCTTGTTATGGACCTAGGATTTTTTCTACCCTTTGGCATGCGAACTAAAGGACTTGGTTTAGATGTAACACCCCACCTAAAGACAACTTAGGATTAGACAATAGCAACCAGTGACCATATTTAAGTAGAAGAAATGATCCTTTAGGAAAGACAACTTTTGGATCAAGATTTGGCAAAATAACTTCAACCATTGGTTAGTAATTATTTTTTTTAAATTCTAGAGTAATGTAGATTTTTGAGGAAATAAGCAAGAGACCAATAGTAGGATGGCAAGTGGCGTGAATGAAACTTGCTACCATAATGGGCGTCGAATTTTGTCCATAGCAAGCCGAGGAAATTAGATGAATTTGCAGAAGACCCAATGGTTGGTTATAATAATGGTCCAAGCTTAATAAAATAGAAGGCCAAGGATAGACCCAAGATTATAGGCCCAACTTAGTAAAACCCAAGACTAAGGTTCAACTTAGTGAGCTAGTGAGGCCCAAGGAAATGCCCAATAATATCTAAACATGAGGCCCAAGGAAATGCCCATTTCAAGGCCACATAAAGGTTTAAGGCTTCGTTTGGAACCTTAACTGCCCTCAGAGCAGTTCATACGTACACTGCCTTCATTATCCAAACACACAATTTATCTGAGTGTGAGTTCAGTTCAAATTTCACTTCAACATGGGGCCCATAATTGACAAACTTTAATAGCTCTCTCGATTTTAGTTCTCTCTCATGGGGCCCACATGCCTAGCAGACCACTTGCATGCTTTCTATTGGTTAATATTGCCCCCCCTTTTTTTTTTCTATTGGTTTCTCTTGCCTAGCAGACCACTTGCATGCTGCAGGTTCGTTTGTACAAAAAAAAAAATTATCTTTTTGCGCAGGCAGTAGAAGGAATGCGCGTCAATAGTAGATTTTAATGATAAATTTATTTATTTTTATAACTTTATATATATCTAAACTCATCTTAGCATCCAAATACACTTAAACTCATCTCAAGTGGACCCCACAAAACTCATTCAACCATCTCAACTCACTACTATTCATAAAAAACTTAACTCAACTCAACTCAGTTTAACATCCAAACGCAGCCTAAATCTTTGGAAATATATGGCCCAATAAGATTTTAACATTTGCAGACAAAGCTTAGGATTCTCATTTCACTATTGCAAAAGTGGCATGCAAACATCAAACCATTAGTTTTCTCTCTCTTAAAACCCATTCCACATGCCCTAGGGTTTGTCTTCCAACCATGGTTAGATCTCTAACTTGAGTTTAGGTTTACATTTCCAAAACCCCTCATCATTTCCATGAATAGTAACTTAAACATCATGACTTGCCTAGCTTTCTTCTATTTCTCTTCTTCATGTTATTTGCAATTTTCATCTTTTCCTCTTGTTTTGCATCACCTTTAGGAAATCTTAGAATCAAAAAATAAATCCAACCCATGTCATTTGAAGAAAATGCATGTCAATGCCATTGAAGCTCACCAATCGGTACACCTAGTGCAAATTGATCACTCCATTGAACTTGTTCCATTTCAACTTTTGTTCCAACTCCTTAAATCATTCAAGTTTTGTACCCATGAACTTCATCTAGTCAATGTCTAGGAGATAATCAAGTGAGTTGTTCAACTATTCAGCCAAAAACCTAAGCATGCACTCCACTGCACATACACACTAATCACCCTCAACCAAACTGTGCACTCCCTCTCTCTTGCTTCTTCAATTGAAGCCTATAAATACCACTCTTCATCCCTCACTTCTCCCACACCTTCCTCAAGCATCTCCTTAGTGTTCTGGAGAGCAAAACGTGAGAAATGAGCCAAACTGTGGGATTGAGTGAGTACCTTAGAGGGAATTGATCTTTAAGGGGATGTTTGGAAACATGTTTCAACTCAACTCATCCCCATCTCATTTCCTTCCTAAACAACATTCAAACTTAAACATTTTTCAATTTTTTTAAACTAATCATTACAACTTTTCCAACTTTCTAAATAAAAAACAATTCAACATTTCAAATTTCAAAATAAAAATAATATTAAAATATTATATTCTAACAATATTTTAACTTTATAATATTTTTTATTTAACATTTTCTCTTTCCTTTCTCAAAACCCAAGAAATACTTAACTCATACTATCTCACTACGATTCACAAACAATCTTATTACTATTCACAAAATTATTATTCCCCTAGCATCCCCTAAGTGTCTCAAGGGCTATGGTTTGGTGAGTAACTCTACCTTGTCTTATTGTTAAGTTGATAGATTAACATGTTAAGTTTTAATTTATGGCATGTGAATGAAGACTTTATTGAGTTATATGAGCTTAAACTTGAAGAAGTGCAATTCAGTATAAATTTGGAGTCTTGCTTGTATAAATTATTTTGAGATGAAACTTTAGCCATGACATATCTTGATATGATCTTATAAGTTTTACTAATGTCTTGTTTGATTGATTTAAAGTTCATATTTGAAGAAAACAACATGTCATGATAGGTTTATAAATCAATATCTTGGGTTGATTATCTAGCATTCTTCGGCTTCCACTTGTTGAGTTATCTTGGGTTTCTTAATTAAGTTTTTCAAAGCATAAGTGATAAACATCTAGAAGCATGTTATCATCAAGATAAGAGTTAGATTACATGATTTATTTAGGCTTTAAGAGTTCATATGCCAAAGAGAAGTTAGATTCATCATGCATAAACTCGGTTTAAAGACTTTGTGATGTTTTGTTGTTGATCAAGGAATCTAAGTTGTTAGCCTATCCTTAGGATCTAATCCATTATTTGCTACATGATGAATTTTGATCACACATGCATTCATGGAAATTATAGGTTATCACATATGATGTAAATCATGTCATAATGCATGATACAAGTTGGATGAAATTAGCATAATAGATGTTTGATTCTTGCAATTCTAAGATCATATATGGATTTAGAACATGAAAAATATGAGGTTATGCAATTTGATGAAATTTGGGATCAATTTGTAAATAGTGAAAGTTTTGGGCTAAAATGTCAATTTCGGGAAATTAGGGGGGCAGATTTGCAAATACTAATTTTTATCCTAGAATTCTAACTCTATTTTATTACAGCGAGCAGTGATTCATAGAACTTTAGAATTTTGTAAGTTAGCTTCTAATTTACTCTTAGATAATTTATTTATGATTCTTGTATAAACATCACATTCATATTATAAATGTCATTTTGATCATGACTTGTCACATGATACATCATGGAGCATTGGCTACTTGCATACATGTCATGTGTTATGTTACTCTTCCACAAGCATAACAAAATACTATTTGATTTTTGGCATGCTACATAAAAAGGTCTTTCTTGCATAAAGCTTGCTACATGTCACAAAATGAACACGTCATGAAGTTTTTGTCATAAAGCATAGCATGAAAATATTTTATTACAACCTAATGCTGGGATGGATAATACCCTAGTGGAACTCTTATATCCACTTTGGAGTGAGTCAAAATGGAGTGATAACCCTAGGTTGACAAAAAACCGTCAACAGACTTCGAATGGATTCTTTTTAAAAATACTGGAGCGAAGTCATATATGGAACCTAATGTTGGTGGATGCATATATTATGATGAGATGTTATGATGTCAATGCATTGAGAAATGAATCTACAGACAACGTAATTTCAACACGAGTTGTACTATGGTCATCGACAGGTACCCATNTATTAAACTTGATTTTTCCAGATTTAATGGGGAAAATCCCACTGGGTGGGTATACAAGGCTAATCAGTATTTTTTCCTACACCTTATACCAGATCATCAAAAGATTCTGATGTCTTCTTTCTACATGGAGGGGGATGCATTGGTCTTGTTCCAAGGTGCAAAAGAGACTGTCAGTCTCCACACTTGGGAGGCCTTCATTTAGGTGTTCAAGTCAAATTTGGGAGCTCATCCTATGATGATCCCATGGAAGCAATTACTAGACTGAGACAAACAACCATTATGGTAGCTTATATGATCCAATTTGAGGTACTTTCTAATCGCTTAAGAGGACCTTCTCATAACTATAAGCTTAGTTGTTTCCTTAGCGGGTTTAAGGATGAAATTAGATTGCCCTTAAGAATGCTCAAACCCCGCATTGAAATTCAGCCTTTAGATTGACCAAAATCCAAGAGGGGTATGTTTATAGCTTTAGGAGAATGAGGAAGCCTCTGAATCCTTATATTTCACCCTCTCCAGGGGGTTTTAGTGGGGGAGGAGGGGGCACTGATTCCTCTCATATGGCTAGGAAGGAATTTCCAGCTTCTAAAGAGTTTCCTTCTAAGAGCATATTTTACATTCAAAATGTTAGTGCCACATAAATAAAGGAAATGAGGGACAAGAGGCTATGATATTGTTGCAAGGAGAAGTGGAACCCCACTCATAAATGCAGAAAAGCAAAGTTGTATATCATGGAGGGCATTGAATTTGATCAAGAATGTGACAATGAAGATGGGGGGAGTGAAGAGCAAACACTAGAGAATGAAGGGATAGATATACAGAATCTTAGGGTAGAGGCACCCAAGATTTCCCTGCATGCTATTGCCAGTTCTACTAGCCCAAGAACCATGAGAGTGTTGGGTAAAATCATAGGGCAGCCAGTGGTAATTTTAGTGAATACTGGCAGTACCCACAATTTCCTTGATCCCACCATCATTCCTAAAAACCAATTAACTCCTAATTCAAAAGAACAAATAGAAGTTAGGGTAGCTAATGGTGAAATCATTAAAGGTGTAGGGAATCTGGAAGGGGCGGAGATATTGCTACAAAGGACTTGTTTACTACAAATTGTTTTTTACTACCCCTAGGTGGTTGTGATGTGGTTCTTGGCATGCAATGGCTGAGGAAACTTAGGCCTATTTTATGAGATTCCAATTCCCTTACCATGACTTTCATTAGGGGTGCTAGGTCTATCACACTTAAGGGATTAAATCCTAACCATTCACAAATAGTGGATAGTGTGGAGCTGTCCCAATTAAGTAAGGTTAAAAGAAGATGTGTGCTTCTCTAGATTTCAATAAGAGGAGAAGAGAAGGTGTAGACATAAGAAGGTGCTTCTCCGTATGATAAAAGAGTTTGAGGTTGGCGATTTGGTCTATCTTAGATTCTCAGGCCACAGAAATATTGACAGTAGAGTCTTTCCAATTGCAAGAGTTATAAACTTTCCCCTTTATGAGCCTATTCGTGTTATGGAGTAAATAGGCAATGTGCCATATCGATTGTAGTTGCCTACTGATTCCTTTGTCCACCCTATTTTTCACGTCTCTTGCCTTAGGAAATACTTGGGTCTTTCTATATAGGCTACTTCTCATCTTCTTCCTTTGGATTGACATGGTGGTTTTTATTTTGAATCAGAGAAGGTGTTGCAACGTCGTTTGATTAAGGTACATCACAAGCCTATGTTGGAACTCTTGATCAAATGGAAAGGTGTTCCTGAAGAAGAAGCAACCTAGGTTACTATCAAGAGACTGCATCTTCAATTTCCCAACATTGTGGGCAAGGTCTTTCGAGGTGGGGGGAGGGAGTAATGTAATAACCTTGTTGAATGATAAATGGGCTCAATAGTCAGAAGGGTTAATATTATACGATTTCCTTTAGTTTCCTTTAACTGGCCCATTACATTGGACAATTATATTAGGCTGGGCTTAATTGATTGATTGATTGTAGTTATCGTAGGGAGTTATTTTCGTAGGAGAGAGGTCTTGACAATGGATCATCCAAGAAGAACATTCTCTTGATTTGACTCGACCACTCTACGCGACCCTTTTCGATATCACTGAACAAAATATAAGGAAAAAAGAATTCAAATCATACCAATTGCAATTCGTGATGGAGAGTGGTTTTAGTGGAGCTAAAAAAGTCGCCCTATTATTGGACGAATGTACTTTGATATAGTGAAATGGGTGATTATTGTTTGGTCGGATGGAAAATAGAAAAAGAGAGAGAGTTTTCTCGCTTTCTTGATCAAAAAGAAATAGAGTTTACCTCTCTTTCTTGATTGGGAATATAGAGAGAACGAAAGTCAAATAGGCATGGCTTTCAGGAAGTTTGTAAAAAAGGGCAGCTGACTTTGTGATTGTGATTATAATAAAAGCTTAACGTCACACAATAATAAGACATGTAATTAGACTTTGTGATTGCGATTCTAGTATTATACATGTAATACTAATCTATAATAATATATAATTAGACATTAAAAATAAGTTAGACACTAGTAAAATATAATAACATGTAATAGCATGTAATTAGACGCTAGAAATAGCATGTAATACTATAGTATGACAACATGTAACTAGACACTATAGTATAAGTCTAAAAATAAGTTAGATATTAGTATAGAAGTAAATCAACAATGCATGATTTAGTTTTTGTTTTTAATTTTTGGAAAAGTTGAAATTTGAAACTCACAAATGATTCTTTTTTAAAAATGGGATAAATATGAAGCTAAAAAAAGCTCAAATCCGGCTTTGCTCCGACTTGTAGCTTCGCTCCGACTCCATTCCTACAAGTTGAATCCAATCCTACACAAGTTCGAGTCGGAGTTGGAGTTCAAATTTGAACTTCGACGAAGTCGGAGTCAGAGTCAGATTTAGGAAAATCTGACTCCAACAGGGTTGGTGCTCACCTCTATCTCACACCATTATGATGGTGCTTTTTTTCTTTTTTCTTTTTTTCTGTTTATCTTTTTTGAGTAAAATTTAATTAAACAAAACGTTTTAGCAATAAAAGAACTTCATAAAAACAAACTCACAAATTGATGTGTACTCTCAATATGGTACATCTGATTTTAAAATTACTTTTATTGTAAAATAAATTTAACAGATCATTTGAAATTACGCCAGTTTGTAAGTTTACTTTTATGAAATTTCTTTATAACTATAATACTTCTCTTAATTAAAACTATAAAAATATTAGCAAAAGGTGGTGTTGAGAATTTGCACAACCTAATTTAGAGTAATATTAGGTACAAGATTATAATGTGCAAGTCACATGCAGGAGATTGAAAAAAGTGAGCTCCACATTAAAAAAGTTGATTTTTTCAAGTGTACCATATTTTTTTCAAATAATTTACACGGGACTAACATGCCATAGATCTACATAAATTATGTTCCCTAAATCATTTTATCTTTAAATTACTAATTACCGATGAATAAATGTTCAAAGCTAAACTTAAAGTGGTGAAAAATAAGTTCTTAATTAATACTAATATTTTAACGGAAGGATTTTTTTTTTAATTTTTTTAATTTTAATTTTAATTTTATTTTTATTTTTATTTTTATGGAAAACAATATCATTTATCAAAAAAACGCATTAAGCCATATAGCTTGAAAAAGAAAATTTGGAATACAATCCCACCACATCTCTAATCTTCCAGCATTCCAAGCATGTCTAGCTAGTCTATGGGCAACCTCATTTTCTAGCCTACCAACATGCTGAATTTTGTATTTACCAAAAAAAGATTATAGTTTCCTCGTTTCTATCATCAAATTACTAAGCATTGACAATGATGCAGCTGCATTTTAAAGCTCTTGTATCACCAAAAGACAATCACTCTCAACAATAAGCTTTTGAATCCCCATGTTAGCACATAGTGGAAGGCCTCTGAAAATGGCTAAGAGTTCAATATCCTCTAGATCTGCGACTCCATTCTACACCTTACTAGCAGCCATAACAATGTCTCCTTTTTAATCTCTTAAGACAGCCCCAACACCTGCTCTGTGTAGATCACTAAACATTGCCTCATCCACATTTAGTTTTAGAAAACCTGTCGAGGGAAGCTTCTAGCAACAATATTTTTTTTTTACTAATTGGCACAGATTTAATATCAATAAACATCTTCTGTAAAGATAAGGCATGTTCAACTACCTGTCTAGGCTCAATACGATTTTTGTCATTCACCAGCTTATTTCTCCTAAACCAGAAGCCCCATGCTATGAGGAAAAGTACATCCAGTTCTTCATCTTTTCTAGTCTCTTTCACTTTCATAGCAACATACATAACTGACAACTCTCTTCCCATCTCACCCGTCATAGGCAGTAAACTACTCCAGTAGTTCTTTATGTTAGGGCAGTAAAATTAATGCATGAGGTAGGTCTTCAACTCTTTCATTGAAGAAACAACATTTTTCTTCTGTTGGAACATTCTTCTTATGAAGATTGGATTGAGTGTGTAGGCTTTTTTTTCACAAGCCCTCCATGCAAACACCTTAACTTTATGAGGGACTTTCATCTTCCATATAGCCTTCCACAGTGATTGATGTTTTCTAGCAGAGGGACACTCACCTAAGTTGCATTTTAACTCTCCTCTAATTAACCTGTATGCACTTCTCATACTGAACCTCCCACTTTTTTCCTGTGCTCATACCTATTTATCTGGTTGTTCTCCAGAAAAAATAAGAATTTTCAAAATGTCTGTGGCAACTTTTTGATTGAATAGAGCTCTAATCTTATCCACATTCCACCATCTCGAGTTACTATTAATAATGTTATCCACTATTTCTGACTCATTCTTTGCCCTTATAGCATTGTCATCCCTATGTAGCCTTGGATGTCCTGGAACCCAATTTTCAAAAAACAATTTTGCAATTTTCCCATCACCAATTCTCCACCTGCATCCTTGAAGTAGCCATTTCTTTGCTATCCATATTCCTCTCCATGTGTATGAAGGATTATGGGCCAGACTAGAATAAAAAAAAAAAAATCACCTCTTGGGAAATATCCTGTGTTATAGATTCTATGGAGCATAGAGTTCTCTTCCTGCAAGATCCTCCACCCTATTTAGCTAATAAGGCCAGGTTGAAAATATGCAAATCCTTAAAGCCTAAACCACCTCTAGACTTTGTCTCAACCCTCTATTGGGGACAATTGGCCCTTTTGGCTCTCAATTAATTAAAACTGAAAAAGTCACAATAGTCACACGCTTCATAATCATATTGACCAGCTTCTTCTCAAAACCCATAGTATTCATAATGGCCTCTAAAAAGTCTCATTCAATACGATCATAGGCTTTACTCATATCTAACTTAAAGGACNAAAAGTCTCATTCAACACGATCATAGGTTTTACTCATATCTAACTTAAAGGATATGTATCCTTTTTTATCAACTTTCTTCTGTTTTAGATAGTCGATCAATTCATATGCTACAAGGACATTAATATCATAAATAAGTCGACCAGGCACAAATGCATTTTGAGAGCCAGAAATAATAGAGGGAAGTATTCTCTTCAATCTATTAGCAATAACCTTTGAAATCAACTTATAAACAACATTCCACAAGCTGATTGGATGAAAATCTACAATCTTCTTAGTAATTTTCTTCTTTGGAATTAGTGTAATGAAAGTGTGATTCAATGCAGTGGGAAACTCACCAATTTGTAAAACTTGTAAAACTTATGCTGTAACTGACCTGCCAACGACATGCTAGGATTTTTGGAAAAAGATTGGGGTTATTCCATCTGGTCCAGGAGCCTTTGAATGATTCATCTCTTTCAGTGCATTGACCACCTCTTTCTTAGTGTAGGGCTTTGATAATTCTTCATTCATAAAAGTTGTCACCTTGCCTGCTAAATTTTCTAGAAAATTAATAGGACCTCTCTCTTTAGAAGCTGAGAACAGATTATGAAAATAGCCTAGTATGATATTATCTTTCACTTCTCCTTCATTCCATTCACCATTTACATCTTTTTACCTCTTTATATTGTTTCTTCTTCTCCAATGTGAAGCTTTTGTATGAAAAAAAATCTTGAATTTTGGTCTCCTTCTTTTAGTACTTTTGATCTTTGCCTCCACATGATCTCCTCTCTCTCCAACCAAGTTTGAACCTCTACTCTTGCTGAGATATGGGCCTCTCTATCACCATAAGTGGGATCTCGTTCCTATACATGTTGAAGTTTCTATTTAGCCTTTCTTAGCTGATGATGGACCCTTCCAAATGTAGTACGATTCCACACTTCCAATCTCTTACTACAATCAGTAATCATTGCCATAAACTTTTCCATATCATTCCTCCCTATACTTTGTCTCCATGAGTTCTCTATAATCTTCTCACAACTTGTCTCTCCAATCCACATGGCTTCAAATCTAAATAGTTTCTATGCTGGCCTTTGTGTAGAACTCCCTTCTAATTCTAACCATATTGGGAGATGATTAGAGTAGGCCACAGAGCCATGAATAACAATTGCTTGTGGAAAGCAAGCACACTAGTGTGAATTTGCTAGAAATCTATCTAATCTTTCACTGATGCAACTCTTCCCTTCTCTCCCATTGCACCAAGTAAATTTTGGCTCTCGATAAACCATGTCCAATCATTAAGCATGTCTCTAAAATCACACATTTGTTTCTCAGGCCTATCCCAACCACCCCATTTCTCATTCTGATCTAAGATTTCATTAAAATCTCTTAAGACCATCCACGACTCCTCGATTCTACATAAAGAATGAATCAGTGCCCATATCGTGTGTCTGTAATTAGTATCAGGGTGCCTATAAACACCTATTAAATACCAACAAAAAGCTTTCTTATTATTAGAAACTTCATCTTTAATACAAGCATCAACATGATTTTTAGAGTAACTAAGGATGGTAAGATTAACTTCCTGTTTCCACAATAAAGAAATCCCTCCACTTTTTCCTTCACAATCAATATCTAAGCAATTAACAAAGCCAAGCTTAAACTTACATTTCTCAACATCTTGAGCTTTCAATCTGGTTTCTTCTAAAAATACAATGACAGACCCTTCCTTTGTGACTAGGTCTCAAAGAGTGCAAATGCCCTGTGCGTTCCCAAGCCCAAAGGCATTCCAGCTAAGTGTTTTCATGGCTCCCGGTGGGCCTGATTTTTAGCCACTGCTGATATCATCTTTTGCACCCCACTCTGATCCCCATCGAGCTTCTTGTGGGATTGGTTCTTCTTAGAAACTCTTCCTTCCCCTTCCTCCAACTCATTATGTTCTTTCCTCTTCTTGGTAGTTGCCTTCTAGTAACAAGTCTATTTCTAGGTTGCTGAGGACTTGCTAAACTACGAAAGTCGTTTCCATTTCCTGGCTTACATTATATCAGCCTTTTGCATACTTGGCCCTCTTGGGTTCTCACCCAAATAAACTTGGCCACAGGCCCATATAGGTCTTCAAGCCCAATATTTGGTTCTTTTAACATCGTGGAAGTCACAGCATTCTGTTTCACCTTCTCCGTAAAATTGTCCCTTCCTTCATTAACATCCTCCATAACCTGCGTAACATCAACTTGCCATTTAGTTTGAGATTCAAATTGACCGTCTCCAGATTTTGCGAGATCCTTTGATGTCAATTGAACATTTACTCCCTTTATCTCAGCCTTCCCTTTAGGGATATGCCTAACATTTTTTAAAATGTCTACTACAGCTTCACCCTAAATTTTCGCTAATTGAGATTGTGTAACTGAAATTCCCTTCACGTCATCCATTGCAGCCACCGATGAGCCGTTAGAGTTGAATGTCTGGTTTCAAATTTTTGATTCTATCATTCCCCACCACCACCTCCATTACCCACTAATCTCATCCACTATCCATAAGGGAATTCGTCTTTCTCGAAAGTACCTTGGGTCATCTTCCATAGCTCACACTCCTTATGCCCATGATCCAGCCGGCCACAACAGTAGCAAAAGTTTGGGAGCCGCTCGTAGGAGAAACAAATCAAATTTGGTGCCTCTGTTCCAAGATTTATCTTCTTCCCTTTGAGTAAAGGCTTCGTAATATCAACTATGACCCTAACTCGCATGAATTCTCCCCATGCATTTCTCATTCTTCAATATCAACTCCTTCTACCTTTCCGATTTTGCTTCCAATCAAATTCCCTATGTACTCATTCCTTGCACCGAGAGGTAATCCATGTAAACGAATCCAAAAATGTGCTTTTGTAAGGCGTATTTGGTGAATAGGTTGATTCCCTTCAACCTCCTTTATCATAACCAATTGTTTGTCAAAAGACCAGGGTCCTTCTCGAATCACACTCTTTATCTCGGAGATCCTCAAACTTTATGAGTGTTAAAATTGAATTTAGTTCACGAAATCTGATGTTCTTGACAGGCCTCTAAATCCTCTTCATCGTTTGTTTAAAAGAATTTATGTTATAATGTTGCACCGTCAACAGTAGTGTAATCAGGCAGTTTCCTCCACGAATAATTGCATCTTCCAGTTTATGAGTCTCCACTGGAATCTCCTCTTATTCCTAATCTGTAAGAGATAATCAGTTGTACAACTCCTCTAAATTTTCCTCCATCCCAAAGTATTAAGGTCTACAAATGGAATTGTAGACAAGCTACATGTACAAAGACAGGGAGATAACCTCTACACAATAGAAACCGAGAGAGGAGCGTATTTATTTGACTGCCAAAAGTAGTTAAAGAGTGTAATGTATAGGTTTAATAATTTGAAATATAAATTGCAAACATTGTGATGATTCAAACCTTAAAAATATAACTAGCCCTTACTTGAACCATTTACACACTTGTATGGACCTTTTATCATTATAATACTTACAAAATTTAATATTTACAACTTTTTCTTTTAAATCTTTTTCCCGAATGATGGATTCGTTTCCCTGAAAAGTTCTATATACATATAGATTAGGAAAAAAAAAAAAGCAAATTGTAAATGATCAATTAATTATGACCATTATTAGTTGATTCTTCACAATAACGGTAATTTTATTTTATTTTTTAAATACACTTGATATTTTGGATTATTCAAATACACTTATCCTTATTTATTTTCAAAATTGAGATGAGACGAGTTGAGATTAAAGTTAAAAAGTTGAATAAAATATTGTTAGAATATATTTTTTAATATTATTTTTGTTTTAGAATTTGAAAAAGTTAAATTGTTTATTTTATTTTGTGTGAAAATTTAAAAAAATTAGAATGATGAGATGAGAGGTTTTCAAAATTTTAAATTATAGTCTTGAAAGCAAACCAAGAAAATTCTCATACTTTGTATTGTAGGTTATCGGTAAGATTTTGACAAATGTCTCAAACTATATATAAATATATATAAATTTTGTTTTGATTTTCATTTTAAATGCGAAACCAAATTTTCACTCAATGTGCACTCAAAACTATTAGTTTTAATTGTATCACATACTGCTTCCTAAAATATTTATATATAATTTGAAATTTTCTCTAATACCAAACATGGCCTAAATAAACTACAATTTTTCTAGCTCTCAAAGTTGAGTCCTCTCCCACTTAACGTGTCACTAGAAAGATTCGGCTGATTGAAAAATTGAAACCATTGCATACAGATTCTTAGTTTCGGCCTTTTGGTTTTGGGTCAGAGTGTTGTGACATTCAATTAGACCACATTAGTGAAAATGATGATGGATTTAGCCATTAGGCCTATTTGAAGCCCAACGTATATTCGGATACCTAATGGCTAATACAATCACTTGGTCATCTTTATTTCCCTAGATTTCTAACTATTTTATGTAAAATCTAAAATCTAAAATCTAATTGAGTTTAATTAGTATAAATTTATATGATATTATTTTTTTTAATAAAAATTCTTTAATTAAAAAAAAAAGAAACTCATTATTCTGGTGATATAGCTAGGATTTTTCCTACTTCAAATTATTGTGTCCCAAAAATATATGTAAAAAAATAATTATAATTGTTCCAGTCATCGCAATACAATTAAAGTTATTTCCCATTCCTATATAAAAAAAATTATTTTCCATTATTTCTCCTTTTTATCTCTCTCTCAAGTCTCCTCATGACTTTCACTCTTTCTTTGTCTCTTTTTGTTCCTAAGCTATATTAACTTGGGGCGGTTGATCTCTTGTTTAGGGTAGGAGAAATCATTTCGTTTCATAAGGGTAGTAAGCAAATGGGTTAGGGTATTTGCATTGCTCTTTTTGTTCTTTTTCATTTTTATGTAAAATATTGAGACTAATTTGCAAGTAAGAATAATTTTAAATATAATTATAAAATGTGAAAGTCCCACATATTCTATTTTCAAAAAAATAGAGCTTACCAAGAGAAATTGATTTTTTTTTTTTAATGTAGATATATTTTACATTTATCTATTTTTTTAAAGGAAATACATGACAAACCTTACCTACCTTAAAATTATACAGATCATTTCTCAATTACATTTATAATCATTGTTTACCCATGAAACAGATCATAGCTTGGATTTCTCACTTAAAACAACAATGACCGATCTGAATCATCTTTGCTGCATAATGGAAGTGGATGCAAGTCCACTTAGCAATGAATGTCAGAGGAGTCAGGCGACGTACGTTGATGCAAATATAATAAAATCTCTATGTTCATTCTAATTCAGCGGGAAAGATAATATTATATATTATTATACTTGAAATATTCTGTGTGTGTAAAATTTTTAGTTGACTTTTAGTTCTGGCTTAAAAATTATAAAATAAAATAAATAAAAACATTCATCATGAGTAATTAAGCTTTGTCTCTGACTTGCTGATCACCTGTTCAGATATATGTATGGGGAATAACTTCACGAGTTGATCGAGATGAACCGTTTATTATATTCATGTCGGTCCACAAAACTAAAGTTATTCGGATTGGCCACCTTGGGTTCAACTTTTAATGAATATATTTGAAAAATAAATTATAAATTATATATATATATATATGTAATACCCCAATTTCATCTAGATATCTGGGTCGGATGCATTATTTTTACTCTGGTATGCCTCCTTTGTTGACAAGCAGTGAAGCTGCTAGCTAGCAAAGCACACGGATGGCGTGGTGATGATGGCTTTGTGGGTGTTGAAACTTGAAACTTTGAAAAAACAAGTTTTAAATTAAATGGCAGTACTCATTTGCTCGATATAAATATTTGCATTTAAATAATGGCCTGTTTTCACCACTCTATCATCGTACAAGTACTTTAGATAAAGCTTTAAAATGGGAAGCACGTGCACAATGGCCTGCAACATTTTCATGATTCAGATGCTAAATTTCAAATAATAAAGCGATGTTTATTTTTAGAGATAAGATAAAGATGAAATAAGATGAAATGAGTTAAAATTAAAGTTAAAAAATTGAATAAAAAATTGTTGTTATGATATATTTTTTACTATTATTTTTATTTTGAGATTTGAAAAAGTAAAATTGTTTATTTTATTTTGTATTGAAATTTGGTAAAGTTATAATGATGAGATAAGATGAGATGTTTTCTGAAAACAAACGAGGTTTTAAAGTTTAGTTTATGATAAAAATAATTTTACAATCTGATATACGCATAAAATCACGTCGGTTTATAAATTTATTTTAATGAAATCTTTTTGTAACTAAAGTATTTATATGAAGGTGTGTATATATATATATATATATGTGCATAGTAGTAGTGTAGGTTGGAGTCATTATAGACGTACACATGATGTATTCTCCAGCCGGTGTAGTTAAACTGATTCAGGCTTTTTTCTTACCGAATCAAATACTATGAGCCAAGAAAAACAAATTTTCAATCGGATGCTCAAAGCTACGCACATCATATTCTTGCTGATGATAAGTGGAAAGACAACCGCTTGCTTAAGTTCCGGCAAAGTCAATGTTACAGACAAATTACAGATTAACAGTTTAAAATATTGCCATGATTATATATATATATATATATATAAATATTCAGTTAGTTGACTTGGGCAGTAACTTAATTAATTTGAACTCCATCATGATCAATAAGTATATCCATATTCAACTTATAGACTCCTAATTAAGGCTAGCAAGTTTGACTCTATTATGGATCAATTTACTCCAAAACCTAACCAATTCTCCAACCTCAATGAAAATAACTAATACCTTAATTAGTGGGTTTTAATTTGTTTGTCGAAACAAATATAAATGATTAAACTCATTCAGCTTTCTAAGCATAGACTTTTAGAATAAGTGATAATTTCATATGATATTAAAACAGATTATGAGATCCTTCAATTAAGTAAATACTCAACATAATGGATTTATTTATCGAAAGGAGTCCAACCCAATTGTGATATTTTATATGATAATGATAAGGGTAGGTGGCGTATGAGATTCTACATTGCTTGGAAAGAAAAAGTTCTTGCTCTTTATAAGGTTCCAATGAGACTTCAATTGTATCATTGACTAGTCATTTTAGAGTATAAGCCATGTGGTTTGGGTCTTCCATTGAGGCATTACAAATAGTATCAAAGCCTATCACAACCAGTGTAAATGGTATGTCAATATATTTATTTATATGTTGCCTTTTATTTTTTAATCCTTTTCTTATGTGATACTGAATGATGGACAAGTGGTGAATTGTGAAACCTTGAAGTGTAAAGCACTGAGCTAGTTGATCACGTGACCTGCACGTGACTCGTAAGCTACATCAGAGAAAGAACTAGCTTGAGCCGCAGGATCATGACACGTGTTGGCATCTAAGGCCATTCCTACCATAGACATAGACCATTAGAGTCAAACCACGTAAATTGGTTGTGTTGATTCTTTCCTTTCTTTATTCTTGTTATTTCTTTGATTATTGTTCTTATTCTTGTTATTTCTTATTTTCTGTTTTGCGATCGGTATTATTTTTGAATCTTGTTTGGTTCGATCAGTGTATTTTCGATATCAAACTTTGTTATTTGAGTTCTGTACGAAAAAGGACTTAGAATAAATCACAACAACCAGAAATATGAGACTTGAACCATGCCACCTACAATAGACAAACCCGACGAAGGCATCAGGAATTGAAAGGGGATAGATTGTGATATTCTATATGATAAGGATAAAGGTATGTGGTGTATGTGATCTCACATTTTGGTTTCAATTATATTATTGACTAGTTCTTTCAAAATATAAACGATGTAGTTTAGACCTTCCATTAGAGCGTTACACCAATACACGTGACATGCAGTTGTTAATTAAAGCAATTAGCAATATTACGAACGAAACATCACGTAAGGTTATTTGCAAAAATTTTTTAATATCTAAATCTGAAAATAATTATTCATTTTTTTGTGGGGGAGGGGGTAATTAAAAAAGAATCATGAGTGATACAATAGCATTAGTAGGAAATGCCATTTGATGTGGAATAAATCCAAAAAGGGGATGAAAAAGGATGATCATGATATGTAATTATGACTGGGGGCCGGGGAAGCTCCAATTAAAACAACACGTACGTTGTTTATGATATAATAATATGATGATCAGGTAGTACTAGTACCATTGAATCTGGACTTAGGGTATCTTAAATTTCTACATTGTGTTAGCTATATAGTCATACTTCTATCAAATCAATCCATGTACGTTTTCCATACGTCGCAATCATCTTATACTATTTCTTGAATTATTTTTAATTATTCCCATAGAAGCAACAAAATTATTATATATTACGCATATAGTTCCCTTAATTCGTCATTGTTTCCGTCATCCTCGTCGTAATATTCCTTTGTCGTCGTCATAGTCACGATCCTATCGATCGCAACGTGCCCTTCTGATTATAGTTTAATTACGTACGTAGTCTTTCGACAAAAATAATCAGATGATGGTCAAAACATACATTCAGGCCGTATAGATCATCAATGTCTTCACCGAATCAGGAAAAATAAAATAAAATCTTGGAACGCTTGATATATAGTCGATACTTATATATATATATATATAATAAATATATATATATATATAAAACGAATTTTATGATTCTCCACAAAACCCTACAAAAACTAGCAAAAATGGAAAAAACATTGCATGATGGCCAAAACAATGGTCCTGTCATGGCTGCAAACATATAGACACATGTCAGAAACCCAGAAACACAGTGCAGGCCGCCCAACACGTGATATAACCACGTCATCAACTGTGATGATCTGATCTTCCCAAGTGTGAAATCTGAGTAAGAAAGCTGAAGATAAAAGGCCCACATCAGCAATGGAACAATCAAATCAAATGCACGTATCATTAAACTAATATTTCCGGCCAACTATATATATATATGTGATATATATGAGGAGCTTGGACCTAGCTTTTGCCCAGTGGTGGAACAACAAGACGCTCGTGTCCAAAAATGATTTAAGGAAGAGTTGATCTATCTGTTTAAAGAAATGATTAAATGGTCCGAATGTAGAGATAGAAACCAACATAGACACGCATGCTTTATATAAACTGCAAAGACTATAGGGAACACAGAGACATACTTTATCCTTAAAACACTTACTTTTTTACCTTAAAATATTATGCTTTGCACCAAGGCGTGCTTCTAAGTGATGAGACATTGGTGCGTGGTCCTCTTTTTCTTCTTGCTTTTGCAGCTTCTTGATCTGTACGTACATCCTTAGCTATTG
>QEOT01002164.1:0-11707 GCA_003123785.1 Pterocarya stenoptera | reverse complement strand
CCACGAAATCCCTCCCTCCATCCCTCTGCCGACTGTGACAAACCCGTCGACACCCTTCAAGACATACACCAAGAGATCTGAGAAACACTCCCTCCCTAACCCAGCCGATTCCCCTTCTCCCATCGACACCATCCTTTGAGAAAAGCTCATCAACACCATCCTCCGAAGCAAATGTCGTCTTCTTTTTTTTAATTGGTAATAGTTGATTTTTTATTGATGCAAACATTTGCTTCAGATATTGCTAAGTAGATGGAGTCCAAGGATTATAATAAGTTGCCTAAAAGATTATGCATTTCTCTTTCGATCTTGCTTTTGAATGTAGCATTTTTTCCTGTTTGTTCATTCTGATTTGATTCATTATGTAAAAGCTAGGGTGAAGCAATAGGAGGATTGGTCAAATTTATGTGTCATTGGATGTGATCTGGGCAAACAAACTGAAATTTATTGAAAATGACTGAATCTGCTGCATTGTTCAGTTGGGTTTGGTAAGGAAATGGCAGAGGGGCGAATACGAAAGGAAGATTTGGGGAAGAAGGTGGAAAACTTGGGAGTATTCTACAAAACAAATCGTTTTAACATTAAAGAAAAAGGAAAAAAAACCAGCTCAGCTGGTGTGTGTTGTTGGAGACTAAATGGGCTTAGGAGTAGAATTACTCTTCCAAATTTAATGAATCGTGTAAAGACTGACCAGTGCTCTACACAATACAAATATTCTAGGGATCTTGACACCTAAAATCATAATTCAAGCATTTTTCAATACCGTTAGGAAGACTAAACTCATTGTTATGTATTGCCATGAGCAAATTTCATTACCCAATTCTATATATGGAGAACCAAAATCCATTTAGAACTGATATCCAAAACCCGGCATTACTCCTATTTATGTTCTCAAAACTTCTAAGCCACCATTAATTTGAACCAATTCAATTATTCATCAAATGTTAATTGGAATAATCGCTAAAAACTTTGAAAAGACTCAACAAATACAAATAGCTGAAACATGAAACCCTAAGCACAATCAGCCACAATGAGTATTGTAATGAATAGCTCAACAGTATCGCATCACTCACATATGCAGTAGCTAACCAGCCTAACTTGAGATTCACATGTATCAATTGTTTTTTTTTTTTTAACTTTTTTTTCATAAGAACTGAAAGGGATTTGGTGGGTGGTATTCACTGTGCCATGGAAATGCTCGCAAGGCAAAGTGACTCAACTTCCTTGCACAATACTATACCTCTTATATTTATTCCCCAATAGCATCCCAAATAAGAGGCAACTTCAACAATCTTAAACAAAGACGTAAACACAAGGGGAGAGAGAGAGAGAGATCTTTGCATCCACCGTTTCAGTAGTAACAACTACTCAAACTTGAGAAGTCACTATCATAGTACTGAGTATAGAAAGACTTTCTGCAAGTACCTATCCCCCATAGCACCAAATGTAATCATTGAGTGTGCCGATGTTCCTGTGTGAGGGTTGATATATATGGGGAGCAAACCATCAGTAGGAAAGGTTTTATAAAGCTCTTTGATGACATTCTCCGCCTGAAATATTAGCATACCGTCAATTAATGTCAATGAAAAAAGAGGTAAAACTTATTCTCTAGTCCTATAGTTTATGCATCCATGGAAGATTAATTGCTGTTACTTTGCAACTTCATAAATTAAAAGATTTATTGTGTGGCTAATGTACTTCATTCGGAGTCTAGGATTAAAACAAATTTTATTTTGAGTCATTAGTTCATGAGTTAAAAGGTATTTTTATGTGCAAGGCAGATCTGAAACTTCATAACATCACTCCATGTAGATTTAACTTAGCGTTAAATCCTAGATCGTGTATGATCTAGAGTATTCAAGAACATGTAATGGTATTAGGAGCCTTTTTATTGGGATCTGTTAGGTCTTTAGTGTATTAGTTACATTAGGAGTCGTAATGCTACCGGTATAAGAAAGAGTCCAAACATACGTGTAACGTGTTTGATTTACTCAGAGAAATCTGAGATGAGTTTTGAGGAGTTGATGACTATTTTGTGTTTTAAATTAGGGTCCCTATATGTCTGTTTAATGTACAAGAAGGTGTTCTTCTCTCTTCTCTCTCTTTGGCATTCTGTTACTATTAACAGAGAAATTTTCTTGAGCATATGAAATATAAAGATACAATGATTTCACGATAATGGTACTTGACTGTACAACCGACTGGAACAAGTATAAACTGAATTCCAGGTGATGGTTTTAGATGACATATAAGTGTTATTAGAATACCTTCTCCTGGTACTTGGGATCTTTTGTCCTTTGAGATAGAGCAATAAATTCAAGCTGTTCTGTACCAGAATCTGCGAGTATACTGTTTCCCTATATACAAAGAAATGTTCAAACTCATCAACAAAGTAAGAGTCATCAGTAACTTATAAAAAGGGAAAAAAGAAAAAGTAGTAGATGGTTACCCCTGCCCACATGGGATTATGTGCATTCCCATATGCTAAGTTAATTCTGTTATATGGAATTCCTGAAGGTGTATTCCAAGCAGGAAGTAATCTATCTGCAATATCTCTAGCCTTTTCAAGGAAAACTTCATCGCCAGAGAGATCATATGCACTAAGAAGTCCACCTAAAACTCTGGGTGCAAAAAGAGTAAACAAGGTCGGTAAGAAGCAATGGATGTTGTGCCTGCACCTGCCTCTTGTTGAACCAAATTAAGTCCTCCAACTTGACAGAAAACAAAATTGTAAATTAAAAAATATATATTAGACCTTCCAATGCAACCTTATGGTTGTCTCAAAAACGCTAGCATCATAATTCTTGTTGAAGTCCAATGAATTTGCAACCCACCTGCAAATTTATCATCATAGATTCTTTAACATGGGAAAAACTATTAGGAGATGAAAATTTGGCTGTGTTGGATGAATCTTCAACAATATTAGACGCTTCAATGAAAAAATGAAAGGCACATATCTGTGGATTGAAGACAATGTGAACTGTGATGAAACAATAATAACTGAAAAAATGTACCAAAAGAATGCAAACTCACTCTCTAGCTCTTTTGAACTGCTCGTCAAGGCCCATTATAAACAATGTATCAAGGGAATCTACAAGAGTTGCTCCAAGACCGCCAAAACTATCAATACCATTCTTGGTCTGTGGCTGTTTAAGTGGTAGCAGAAGTTAGATACAAAATAAGCAAAACAGACACAAGATACAAAAGAAAACACAACAAATCCAAAGTTTGGAAAATGGTGTGCCGTATCTTGCAACTAATTAAGGCTCAGTTTGGATACCAAAACCATCTCAACCCATCTCATCTCATCTCATCATTATAATTTTCACAAATTCCCATATAAAATACAATAAACAATTCAACTTTTTCAAAACTTAAAACAATAATAATATTAAAAAAAATATTCTAACAATATTTTATTCAACTTTCAACTTTCATCTAAAACTATCTCATCTCATCTCACTATCCAAACCCCACCTAAAATGCAAAACACAAACCCTTTCAAATGTAAAGTCATATATACTAAGAATAAGGCCTTGTTTGGGTACCGAGAGTACCTCAGGTACTCTCAAACACTCTCACTACTATTCTTTATTTTATTATTACTTCTCATCTACTTTTTCTACTATTCATTACTTTTCACCTACTTTTTACTACTATTTAATATTCTATTATTACTTTTTTACTACTATTCACAAACATTCTCAAACACTTTCGCTATCCAAACCAAGCCTAAATCTTTGCATCAGCCTCCTGTTTCACATCAGCCAACCCACACCTAACGTGGCTTCTTCCTAACCACCCACTCCAAAATTTGAGTTATGAGAGAAACGGACTGAGAAAGAGAATGATGGATGTGAGAGAGAGAGGTGATGAGGGAGATAGCCGAAGAGAGATCTGATGAGAGAGAGTCGAGGAGAGAGAGAGAGAGTCGAGAGAGAAGCAAGAGGATGAGAGAGACAGTCGGAAAGAGCGAGAGGATGAGAGAGCCGAGATGAGAAAGAGCGAGAGGAGAGAGAGGATGAGAGAGAGAGAGTCGAGAGTGAGTGAGTGAGAGGATGAGAGAGGGCTGAGATGTGAGAGAGAGAGAGAGAGAGAGAGAGAGAGAGAGAGAGCCGAGATGAGAGAGAGAGTTGAGGAGAGAGAGAGTCGAGGAGAGAGAGACGATCTGATGAGAGAGAGAGAGAGAAAGAGCTGATGAGGGTCTGTGCGAGACGGAGAGGGATGAGAGAGAGAGTCGAGGAGAGAGATGGAGAGAGAGAAGAAGAGAGAGCAGGTCTGGACAACGAGAAAAAAAAAAATGAGGAGGAGGTGCAGCCACGTAGGGTGTGCAAAGTGTGCACCCCGACAGTAGGCTGACCCGTAGTATTACTCATATACTAATATCACAAGAGTTTAGTAAAATTTTACAGATGATCCCGCGCGCCCTATATAATCAGCCATCTGCATCTAGAATGACCGAAAAATAACTTCAAATAAAATTCTGATCTACTGGTCTGTCTATCACCAATTACACGATCAATAGTTTATACACCTTATTGTAGAGTGACCAAGTAAAGCATAGGCTTTGACACTTACCGAAAAGCATAAAGTATCATGATGCACATTACAAAAACGAAAGAAGAAAAACAAAACAGAATCAAATATTAATGTCAAGGAGTAAAACAATGTTCTACCGCACCTGAAGTTCATCATGACCCCACGCATACTTCTCATAAGATGTCCATGCATGAAGCATGGAATCTTTTACTTTCTGTCTTCGTTGAATGTTAAGAGGGTCATCCTGAAAAATGTTCCTCTTATTGGGATTAGTGGTTTTATCAATACTTGTCATGCTTACACCCGAACCTTTTAGATCAATCTTTAAACCTTCCAGCTGCAAGTACGGAGATTGCATGCGAACAAAACGATGTGAACCAAGGTCAAGTAAAACTAACTTCAGCTAGGGAACAAACAGTGCGAAGCAACAATTGCACACGTCTCACCTGATTTTGCAAGCCTCTCAGTTGTTCATATAACCTGGAAACATGTACCTAAGGATCATAATAATCTACTCAGTTAAGAAGAACAATATCACAATTTTACAAGAGACCCAACATCATTTATGCGAGAAGCAAATAGAGCCGTTTGAAAGAATTTTGAGTACCTACCTGGTGTTCTCTGGTGAGGGTTTGGCGGTCCCACACAAGCCAGGTAAGAGAAACGAATGCGACGAAGACGAGTGCCAGCCGTTGCGGCCTTTTCAGGTAATAGCCCGGGTGAAGATATCTCCACAACCCACACCCCGATCCTGACGACGACGAAGAGGAAGATTTCTTCGCCATTGCAAATCAAAGAAACGTTGAAAAAACCTTGCAGAAAATGATGAAATGAGGCTACTTGTGGTGGTTTTATGGGGTTGATCGGAACGGTTTGATGATTGTCATAAATTCGATCGTGCCAATCGCCAAAATAATTATTTTTTGAAAAAAAAGACCAGAATTGGATCTTTGAAGCTGGTGTTCAAAAAAATAAAAACACTGGGGAACCTGAAAATGGGAATTTGTTTTTCTTTTTTTAAAAAAATATATATTTTTTCGCTGCCATACCCGTGAATGGTAAACCTTGGAACTGAGAATTTGAGATGTATCTCGTTTGAAGAGAGAGAGAGAGAGAGCGATGGAATTGTTGGAAGTTTTCTCGCTTTTTTTTAATGGATAATGGAGCTGTTGTAAGAAGAAAGTTCAGAAATGTTTCCTTCAGGAAATAGCTTAATTAGCGGGTTTGACTTTTAAATCCACGACTTGGACCGTGTTTAAACCGTTGGGGATGCTGAAACGTTATTGGCTAGAGTCGTTGCCTGCCCTGCCCCTGTTTTAGCTGGCATTGAATTTTCGTATAATTATTACCCTAATTTTAAAGATTCAATTTTTAAAGAGAAAATAATATATATTATGAGAATTACGAGTCTTTCGGACAACATAAAATATTTAATAAATACCATAAAATCTACAAAACTCAAAGTCTATTTCTGAAATCCAAGTCAAAAAAATTCGAAGAATTTTAGGATGTCATTGATAGGGTCGGTCCAAGACCAAGGACAAGATGTGGACCAAGTGCTGGAGGCATTTTCCAACTTAGAAGAATGAGATTCTTCATTTTATTATCGGTTCATGATATTGAAGAAATATCAGAATGTCTACAGCAACTGATTCAAAAACCAGGCTACAAATGGTCAGCTTTCCACACATACTTGCTTGGTTAAGATTCTTGATAGACAGGTCCGACTTAATCACCCCAAACAACTTACTGTAGATACCATTTCTCTAACCATCCTCCTCTGAACCTGGGAGCTTCCTCTTAAAGATCTCCTTCTCCTTCCTTAGTTTCATGATTTTCATTTGAAGCGTTTCTACAAGCCGACTTGAAATCGTGTCTCGTTGATGTTCAACCAGGTTTGTCCTGCTGATCAGCACTGCAATGTACCAGATGTATTATTTGCATTAGGTACCAAAAACAAATGTGCCATTGTTGCATTATTAATCGCTCAAGGACTCCTGAAAGAAAACCTCAAGCCAAATCATCCTTTAGGCCAAGCCTTAATTTATAGTATGGAAATGAAACTGTCTGAACAAGAGGAAATGAAAGCAAACACACACTCACATTCCTTCTCCAGTTCCTGGAGTTTCTTGCTTAATTCATTTTTCTCTTCCTGTTCAATCATAAGACAGTCCTTCAGATCCTGAATCTCAAGGTTATCTGTCAACAACATAGTTGCCATAGTTATTCATATCCCTTTAAATGAAATCTGGTAATTGAACCCTTATATTTAAATAAGCTTACTTAGGACCTCACATTTAGATTCCACATCAAATTGGATGCGGTCAAATCTCTTTGCAAGAGTCTGTATATGAGTTTTATGTGCTGCTAAATCTTCGCGGAGGAGATTTATGGTTGCTTCACTTGTTGCTTTTTCAAGCAGGAGGCCCCTGGTTGATATACACGAGAATCATTCAAATGTGAAAGATAAAACACATTTGAGCTAAATATTTGAACTCACTGGAAACTCACCTGATTTGACCCTCCAAGAGTCCAACCTTTGCGTCATAATCTTGCTTAAGCAAATCCATGGCTTTCCTATGTTCCTGCTTACATATCTCAAGTCTTATACTGGTGCTTATTATTTAATCAGGCAGATTCTAAGTATGTGTATCGTTTTCAGTATTGGTTTTAGCCCCAACATGTATTTGAGAACACTAGATAGATATTATAATTTGATATCTTCCTTTGTCCTCTTTGGTTTACTCGAGGATTCTTAGGAAAATTTATCTTAAACTGATTAGGGAAAAATATAATGTTCATCCTCCAACTAACATGTATGTTACAGTTGACACTCAAACTATTGAACTTGCACTCTCAAACTACTCGAAGGTTTCAATATATACCTTTTGTTAAGATCCAACCGTTAAGAGTGTATCACATCACCTATTTTTCTTCTATATGTTAAAGGCTACAAATAGATGAAGGTACTGTTTATCAGTTTTTTATTGTTGGAAGGTACAATGTCTCAGTCTTTGACATTACTAATCAAAAAAATAATGTCAGTTTTTATAATTGGGTGATGCTAGGATGCCTTCCAAATATGTCCCAAAAGTGTTCCTAGTGTATTTTGATTCTTTTTTATGTTAAACAAACGTACACACAAATTCCCTAGTGGTAACTTTTTTACACATTCTATAAAAAACAAAAAAAAAAAAATACAGTAGGGGCACTTTTGAGGGCACATTTGGAGGACAACCAAGCATTTTCCTAAATTTTGGGTGAAAATTATATTTTCCCCCAACTAAAATATTGTCAACAAACCATGGCCAAGCACTAACACGTAGAACATAAAGAGTGGACGAATGGAAATAACTTACATCGTCTTGATGGAGACGTTCATCACTCACTCTCTCAAGTTCTTCCCTGAGGCTCTGATATTTGGTACGGCGTTCAAGCTGTATTTCATAACAATAATTTATTTATCAAAAGAAAACAAAGCAGAACTCCAAGTTTAGGCCATAATTGATAAGCGCTCCATGACTAAGTTCATCATCTTATTTTCACCCTGCACTGTCATTTCAAGTTCAGAGATGAATACTAACAGAAATATCCAAAAATGCACACCTGCGCAGCAAGATTATTTAGAGATTCTGTGTACAATTTGCTCAGTCGCTCATTCTCTGCAATATAACAAAGTAATTCGATTGACTTTCGAAATACAAGATGCAAGTTTCCACTGAGACATTTTGGCGTGCATACCCAGGGGATCAACTAGATTAAGGACTGCCAGAGAATTGTTCAGAGATGTCCCAAGTACTGCCATCAACTAGATTAATTGCAGTTTTACTTGTACTACATTTCCTTTATTCATTTTCTTTTTTCTTGATTAGCACACGGCTATCAAAGTTTCCGATGAATTCATATGAAGATGTTGTAAAAATATTGTCACCGACATGGAACAGAACAATTCCCTGAACCAATGATTTAGATTATGTTTGGATGTTGAGATAAGATGAGAATTTTTAAAAATTTTATGAATAGTGTTAAAATAAAAGTTTAAAATATTATTTTTTAATATTATGATTGTTTTGGGATTTGAAAAAGTTAAATTAAAATTTGAAAAAGTTGAATTATTTATTATATTTTATATGGGGATTTGAAAAAGATGTAATGATGAGATGAGATGAGATAGAGATGAGAAATCTCATCCCTCTCCCCAAACATAACCTTAATATACAAAAGTGAGGTGAACTGTAACATTTACAAAAGTTAGCTTGTTTGAGTCCTTGTAAAATGCAACGGAATCCAAGAAAATGAATGCGAGACCTTGGGACAAAAACTAAAAGAAAAAACTTCTCAAACTTAAGAAGATCGGCGATTCCGCTCTGCATTTTACAATCTAAATTCCATCATTATTGGCAACAACACAATGATACATTCAGAAATATGAAGATCGGGGGGAAAGGCAAAAAAAGGAACATGAGAAAGATTCTATATTCGGTTAGGGACTTTGTTGCTATTTTCACTCTTATTTAGCTCCCATGTAATTTCCATCCATTTGAAAACCATTAAAAACTGAGTTTTGGACATACGAAAGCAAAATCCTCCAATCTACTTACAGAAACTACACAATTCTTTTTGCTTACTTTAGATTTAGATTTTTATATTTCGTGAACAAAAATAAAACATGCATGACGAAAATCTTCATGAAATTTTCCTTCCTTTGTTTATATTTTGGGCAATCAAACATATACAAAGCAACGGAAAGAAACCAATGCAGCTTTCCATAAAGATTTCGACAACAGTTCAACGAAAGGCAATCGCCAGCAAATCACGATAGAGTGCTTTTGGAATCGCGATTCTAAAGGACAGCTAACCTTGCTTGATATAATTACAAGTGATTTCTAGGGCTTCACGCCTCTTCATCTCAGCGATACAGTTCGATTTCAACGACTGTATTTCTGCAATGCTGCTCTTGAAATCCTGAAAGAAAGCTCATGTGAATTGAAGTCTCAAATAGCAAGTCATTTAGTGATTGTTTGCCCAGGAAAATTTACTAAAAGCTACGATTTTATGAGCCGTTTCGTACCCCAAAAAAGGGGGGGGGAAGAGAATTAATCGCACCAGCTTTTGAGGTTAAAAACGCTATCTCGCTTACTCAAGCCAATTTCTGTGTCATTTAGGATCAAAATGGGTCAAAAAGCATATTATGCAAGGCTCCTTTTGGTTGCGGAGTACATGTACCAGTCCTAATACTAAAATAAGAATGTGAAATTAAGATCTGCGTTTCTTCCATTTTCCCTTGTTTTCTCGGCGACCAAACGGGGAAAGACAAAAAAAGAGAATAAAACTTGAACTGGAAGCGAATGATGGATGATGTTACCTCGAAGATCTTACCGAAATTGGAGAGCAGGGAATCCATTTCTTCGTCACTGGTTGCCGCCATTTCTTTTTTTCTCAAATATTCGAAAGTGTCTGTATAATTGTTTATATGATATAATTTTAACATTAAAATATAATTTTAATATTTGAATTTTATAAATCAAATGAAAATATCATTTATTCTTCCTGATTTTATCCCTCAATTTAATTGTTCATGTATTTTATTTTATTTTATTAATTTTTTTAATTAATAATTAAATAAATGACTATACTTATATTTGTATTTTTTTTTTATTTTTTAAAAATATTTAAAGATATTTAAAAAATGTTAAAAAGAAAGAGCAAAAAAATAAAAAGTGTGTAAGTTGCACTGGGGGCACATCTAATGGTCAAACCTGGAGGACATAGTAGCACAAATTGTAACATTTAAATAATTTAAAATTTTATAATACTTTACATGCCGATTTAAAAATAAAATAATTTAATAAATCATCAAGTTTCCTATTATAAATTTTTAAACATAATAATTTTTAGACGATCGTATTAAGACTGAATGACGATTTCAGCCGTATTACTATTTTTATCCTACATGGCAATCTGTGGATAAAAATCAAATCAGATTAGTTTGAGAAATGTATAGAAAATCTACCAAACAATTATTTCCTTTGCTATATGACAACTAAATTATCGAAGTCTTCGTCTCTAAACTGATAATTCAATTATAATTTATATATATATATATAAATATATAACCATTAGGATCATATCATATTTCTTATTTTTCTTCACAAACCACCTTAAATATTGCAACTTGTGTTTCAAATTGGGGGGACAAAGTAAAGATTTTGATAGTTTGGTTTGAAACTTTTTATATTGTAAAAACAATATTTTATGAATATATGCTTCCAAGAAAATATATATCCCGATGACTTTTATCCGAAGTTTAGTGCCCATCTCGTATTTTTTATATGCTGAAGAGGATTTTTATCCATCCCATAGAAGGTCAGCATTAGGGTTTGTGAACAAAAGATGATTATTAACATACCCAACAATTCTATAAATCGTATGTCATTGCAATTTCAGCATATTCTCTGAGCACAGTCGCCTTTTTTTCAATTATGGGAAAGTGAAGTGTCCCTTTAAAGAGGGAGTAACAGGAGCCAATATATGCATATTAGACAACTCAAAACTATGTTTTCTTCTGTATTTTTTAGTTTCTCCGTTGATTTATATTCTTTACAACAAAATAAGACGCAAACAATTAAGCATAACATTCACAGGTCATATTTGAACCTCGTTTGATATTAAGAACAGTGTCAAACCTGGTGCCTTGGAGGTTACCAACCAAGTTGGTGACAGATGAAAAATGGACTGTAGGAAACCTGCATTATAATTTCAGAATGGTAACAAATGTAAAAATTGGAAATGCCATTCGCTGCAGGGCAACGCCATCCAATGAGGATGCCTGATATGGCAATCGTCCGAGTTATGTGAACCTGGTAGCTACCAACCAAACTAGCAACCAAAAGTATTCTGATGTCAACAAGAACAGTCAAGCAAGCTTTTTCTTTTTCTTTTTTGGTGAAGTAAAACTGAAACCAACTAAAACTTAAGGATGCCACAACTTAAACCTTCTCACATCCAGCTGATTTAATTTTTATCTTAAATTGCTTAAAGAATATGGTATAGTGGCACAGGGAGCTTTCTGGTCAAAATACTTTTAACAACACAGGATATACATCATTTTGGGATGCCATTACAACATTCCAGTACCTGTTGGAGTCATCACGATGGCTGGTGGACCCAC
>QEOT01002159.1:0-66869 GCA_003123785.1 Pterocarya stenoptera | reverse complement strand
ATAAAAACCACGAGTTTAAATTTAAACAACTTTCCCCAGCAACGGCGCCAAAAACTTGACTCGTTCGGAAATGAGCAGCACAAAAGGCTATCCCAAGTGCAGGAGCGTGTCGAGTAGTAATTAGGAATAAATTCCTAGATCGTCTCCACAGGGAAAGTGCTAAAAATAAACTCGTACAAAATGGTAGAAATATTTACGATGAGAAAATAAAAATAAAAAGTGATGATATGTACAATGGATGAAAGAGTGCAGTGAAAAGAAGATTTTTACTGGTCGTCAACCAGATTCATTTTTGGTTGATTTGTGTGTTTGAGATGCAGTGAAAATTAAAGAAATTAAAATGTAAGACAGTGAATTTAAATTGCTGGAAATTAAAAGACTGAAATTTAAATGAGCTGGAAAATTAAATAGCATCAAATAAATTGCAGAAAATAAATAACAGAAAATTACATGACAATAAAATAAAAGTGCTGGAAATTAAAGTGCAGAAAATTAAAGTGCAGAAAATAAAGGACAGTAAAATAAAGGACAGTAAAATAAAAGTGCAGAAATTAAAAGTACTGAAAAATAAAATTAACTCAGTTAAACTAGAATAATGATTCTGTCTAACTGGAAGATTTATCAATTAAGCCCAAGAAAATTTATCACCAAATATGAAGTTTGTCCAATTGATGGTAGAGACATTCATAAGTCCAATTGATTACCACAGGGATTTCTCAAGCATTCACTGTATTCGGAAATTACAGTGAATCAAGAGAAGTATATAAATAATCAAAGTTTCTAATAACAACACCAAACAATTGATCAAACTCACAATTAAGCCCAAGAAAATTTATCACCAAATATTAAGTTTGTCCAATTGATGGTAGAGACATTCATAAGTCCAATTGATTACCACAGGGATTTCTCAAGCATTCACTGTATTCGGAAATCACAATGAATCAAGAGAAGTATATAGATAATCAAAGTTTCTAATAACACCAATCAATTAATCAAACTCACAATATCAATTTTATTGTTGATCTAAAATAAAAGTACAGGAATTAAAAGTGCTGAAAAAAAATAAAGGACATTAATTTAAAGTGCATAAAAATAAATGACATAAATTAAAATAAAAAAAATAAAATAAAAGTGGAGATTACAGACGAAGGAGAACAGTTCGATAACACAGTTGGTCCATTTAGGCTCTCAACTACATAACCGAACTCCCTCACTTCATCTGCATTTTCTCCCAAAAATCTGCAGACTACATCCTACTCTACTCTGGGCGTCTACATCGGCCCCAGACTACTGGGCGTCTAACCTCAGCCCCCCCGATTCTTCGTCTACTTACAAGCCTTTTATAGGCTTCAAAATACACTACATCGCTGTATGCTTAGCTGCGCCATGTGCATCTGTCTTCAGCTTTTTCTTTCTTTTCTTTTTTCTTCTGTTTATTCTGCTTCCAGCGTGCTGTCCGTTCCTCTTTCTTTTTCTTTCTTTTCTTTTCTTTTCCTGCTTTCTTCTTTATTTCTTCCGCTCGCTGTCGTCTGCATGCTTCTTGGTTCCGTTTCTTTTTCTTTCTTTTTCTCTCTTCTCCTGCCCGTTTGTGCTTTCTTCCACCCGTTTCAGTTCTTTCTTTTTTTTTTATTTTCTTCTTCTTCTGCTTCCCACGTTCGGCCAGCCCAGTTTCGTTTTCTTTTCTTTTTTTCTTCTGCTTCTCCGCATGTGCAGCGTCGCCCAGTTCTTCTTCTTTCTTTTTCTTTCTTTTTCTTTTCTTCTTCTGTTTCTTCTTCCCGGTTCTGTTTCTCTTCTCTTTTCTTCTTATATTTTTTTTTTCGTTTCCTCCATGCACGTTCGTTTCCCTTTATTTTCTTTCTTTTCTTGTGCATCGTCTTCTACCCAGGCTTCGTGCTGGTTTGGACGTGCATCGCGTGCATGGTGTGCAGTGCAGGTTGTTCACGGGGATGAGGAGTTCGCTGCAGGCAAGGTGGAGAGGTGCAGCTGCGTTGGAGGAAACCTGCATGGAGTTTACGTGAAAGTTTGGCATGTAAGCTCCGAACGCATGCATGGAAGCTGGTGGAGGTTTTCTGCATGACCCGCAGCTGGTGGCTTCAGAGGAGGGCTGTAGCGCTGCTGCTGGAGGTGGATGACGGTTGAGAGGTTGAGAGGTTCTGTTGGTGGAGGCCAGGTGGGCGGAGGACGGCTCACCGTGGCCGCTCGAACGCATGCAGAGCCGCGGCATTGCAGAAGGTGCTGCCGTGGCTTTGGACGGATCTCCGCCTTGCATGGTGATCGCCGGCATCGTCTGGGGTCGCTGGTGGCTGCAGGTGGGCGGAGGACAGCCCACGGTGGCGTTGGCAGCAGCTGCTGGAGGTTCACTGTGCTGCACAGAGGGCAGCGTCGTGAGGTTGAAGATGATTGAAAACGGCGTCGTTTAGTTCGTTAGACAAAACGGCGTCGTTTCACTTAGACGGTAGGAACAATCAACGTGAAAAACGACATGTCGTTTTGGTTCGTAGACAAACGGCACGTCGTTTAGCTCAGACGGCAGATTTCTTCATGGTGAAAACGACATGTCGTTTTGGTCTGCCGACCAAACGACATGTGGTTTAGTCTGCGCTGAAAATCAAAAAATAAAAATAAAAATAAATAAAAATAAAGTAAAATAAAATAAAATAAAATAAAAATTAGACAAACAAAATTAAATAAAAATAAAAATAAAACTTAGACAAATAAAATAAAATAAAATAAAATAAAGAAACTAAATTAAATAAAATTAAACAAGAGATGAAAAATAAAATATTAAGAGTGTGTTGTGCATGTGAAGAATTTATTGCCCAAATAAATCACAAGTTATAAAATCAAGCATAAACTATGCTTTTAATCAATTTAATTCACAACTTGGATTTATGCCTCTTAATCAATTTTTTCATCTAAAACCAATGATAAAATAATAAAACAATTAAAAATTATTGGTTTTAAATGTGTAAAATATGCAATAATGCAGCTCAATCAGCAGCTGTGCGAGATGGATCCCATGGTTGAGCATACTGCACTAAAAATAAAAGACGTCTGGATCGGTTCGCAATGGGATTATGAACATCTACAACAGCTGATTGGTGAAGAACTTGTCGTTGAGGTGGGTAGAGAAATACGTGCGGGTAGAGAGGGTAAGGATTTATTGGTCTGGAGACAGAGTCCAGATGGCCAATTTTCTACGAAAACAGTGTGGGAGTTGATTCAGTTGAAGGGAGAGCGTGGTGCTTGGATGGAGTGGCTATGGCATTCAAAATTACCACGTAAGATCTCGGTGTGTGTATGGAGGGCACGGTTTCGGTGCTTGTCAGTGGATGAACGTATACAGTCTCGGGGGGTCTCCCTGGTCTCGAAGTGTGATTGCTGTAATGCGGCGCAGATAGAGTCTTTGGACCATGCACTTGCGACTGGCGAGGTGGCTTAGCAGGTCTGGCATATGGCTGCAGTATCTCTAGGTGTTGCGTGCATGCAGACGTAGACATGGTGGAGTCGAGTGTCTATGTGGTTTGCTTGTGCCAGGAAGTCATCCAACAAAGGTTTGCTTATTGGCCTTCTACCAAGTGTGTTAACTTGGTGTTTGTGGAGAAGGAGGTGTAAAGTGCGGATGGAAGGTGTGCAAGAGTCGGTGGTGGGGGTTTGGCGAGAGATCCGTATGTGGCTGGGGAATTTTGCCAATGTAGATAATGCAAGTTTACGCCCGGTAGACGAGCAGTTGTTACGTGATATAGCAGTGCCTTGCAATCGGCGTAAGGGGTAGTGGCCACAATTAATTGGTTGGGTGAAACCTCAAGTGTGGAAATTGAATGTGGATGGTAGTTGTAGGGGGAACCCGGGTAATTGTGGTGGTGGTGGAATAGTCCGAGATCATCATGGCAATTTTATTGGAGCTTTTTCAGCGCATTTTGGTTCTGGCACCAACACTGAGGCAGAGATTCGTGCATTAATTCAGGGAGTGAAGTTTTGTAAACAACTGGGTGGTCAACGTATTATTTTTTAATGTGATTCGAAGGTGATTGTGGATTGGCTCCGCGCTAATCTATGCCGTTTATGGTACCTTTGGGATTTTTGGGATGAACTAATGCATGTGCTTGATGGCTTAACATACCAAGTAGTTCATCAGTATAGAGAAGGGAATCAACCTGCAGATTTCCTTGCGAGATGTGGGGAAGGGGGCCTAGTAAGGACGTATGGGGTGAATGATCATCTACCAGCACGTTTGAGGGGATTAGTTAGACTGGACAGAGGGGGGTTTCCTTCTATTAGAGGGGATACTAGTCTTTGGTAGTTTATTTTGATTGGTTTTGGTTGGGTCTTTAGTCGGCTTGTTTGTAATCTTTTGTAGTTTTTGGATTTAATTGTAGGTTTTCTTTGTTTGACTGTTTGCATGGTATTCCTCCGCCGTAAGTGAGGGTTTTAATAAAAGCTGGGGAGGGGTCACTATTGGACATGTGGCCCTGACTCTTTGTTAAAAAAAAAAAAAAAAAGCAGCAATTACTAAAATGGAAATAACTAATTGTGTCAATTGGATTGGACACAATATTCCCTACACACTTCAACTAGGTAAGCTGCATCAATCCACTCAGGCCCCAGGGAATAAATGCTCCCATTGTATTCATAATACCTCTTTTCCATGACCTGCTCTCTCACTGGATTTCCATGACATTTCATACACAACCTGCTCATGGAAATCCTGTGAGATTGAAGTGAAAATTCATCCATGTGTGCTCCCTAATAATGTTGATCTCGAGATTGAAGATTCACTCTTTTTCTTTTCAATTTAGTTTTGAACTTCTTTGAATCTAATTTCTCTGTTTTTTTTCCTGATCTGCAGAATTTTCAGAACTTGAAGTTTATGAGTTTCTATGATTGTAAATTCCTAACAAAAATTCCTGATATCTCAAGGATCCCAAATTTAGAGGAATTGTATCTTCGTAATTGTGAAAGTTTAATTGAGGTTCATGATTATGTTGGTTCCCCTCTTTATCATTCTTCTAATGCTCTAGACTTAAAAGCTTTCCAAGAAGCCTCAGGATGAGATCTCTAGAATCTCTTGTCCTTGAAGATTGTTCAAGCCTTCAAAGTTTTCCTGATATTGAGTATCAAATGGAATGCTTAAGATTCATTAAATTCAACCAAGCTCCTATAAAAGAATTGCCTTCATCCATTGAGTATCTCACTGGTCTTCATGATTTACACATAAAAGGCTGCAAAAACCTTATGCATCTCCCAACTAACATTCTTGACTTGCAGCATTTACGCAATCTTTGTGTTGAGAATTTTTCAAAACTTGTTAAGCTACCAAAGAAGGAGAAGGAGAAAACTTTTGAACTAATGGTTTTGGACAATTTGCGAGTTCAAAATACAAATAGTGCAAAGGGTTGGACAATTTGTGTTTATATCAATTTTTTACCATATGTATGCTTTAAATTATTAATATGAATTTGTAGATATATATAGAATTCGTTTATTAATAATTAAAATGAGTCAATAAAAGTACTAAATCTAGATGTCCTTTTTTCGTTCCAAATATCCTATATTTTCTAATTTCATGTCTACTGTCTCCTCAAGCATGCTTCTATTAGGGGCCAAACAAAATTGAAGGCATACTAGTAGATTTACCTAAAGGCAATGAGGAGATAAGCTTGCATCCAGAAGCATTTCGACATATGAAAAGACTTAGAATCTTTATAAATCGTAATGCACGTTTTTCTTGTGCACCCAATTATCTCTCAGACAATTTAAGAGTACTTAATTGGTCTAAATATTCTCGAGAGTCTTCGCCACGTAATTTTCAAGGAAAGAAACTCATTATCTTTAAGATGCGTGATAGCCTGGTCAAGTTAGGGGATGGATTACAATTATAATCATCAACAATTTTTTTATTCTTTGAATTATGTAGTACACTCCATTAAACTTTTCCTCATTTTCTTTTACAGAATTTGACGAGTATGACTTTTTATGATTGTGAATGCTTAAAAAAAGTTCCGAATCTTTCAAGCATCTCAAATTTGAAGGAATTGATTGTCGAAAATTGTAGAAGATTAGTTGAGGTGCATGATTCCGTTAGATCTTTGGAAAATCTTTCTATGTAGAATTTTGGTGGATGCTCTAAACTCCGAATCCTTCCAAGAAGCCTCAATTTGAGATCTTTACGTTTGCTTCTTAAAGATTGCTCAAGCCTTCGTTATCTTCCTGAAATCGAGTGTAAAATGGAATCTTTAATTTATTTGGATCTACATGGCACTGCAATAGAAGAACTACATTTATCCATCGGGAACCTCGTTGGACTTGAGAGGTTATTTCTATCGTGATGCAAAAACCTTAGGCGTCTCCCAAATATTGCTTGCATTCTCTTGCAACATTTACGGGAGCTCAACATTGCTGGTTGACCAAATCTTGTAAAGAAGATGGGGAATGATGGGCTATCCCTTCTGGCTATTGAGTCTACAAAAATGGAAGAGGAGATATCATTAGGTGAAGAACGACTCCATGAATTGGCGCCTCCAACGAATTCAAGCAATGGGAGCACTGCATTACAATTGTTGAATCTTCAAAGTTGTTTCTAATCAGAAGCAAATTGGCGCCTCCACCAGTTTGCGTCATTTAGATCTATTGGAGACTGAAATTGTTATCCTTCCCACGAGCATCAAAGAATTCGTTACACTAACTATTCTTTCCTTGGTGAGTTGTGAGAAACTTGAAGAAATACTAGAGCTTCCACCAAATATAAGAAGGGTAAATGTTATGGGATGCAAGTCACTAGAAAGATTTGGAGAAGTATAAAAAATATTGGAATTCAATGGACGCCACATTAGATCGCTACGTCATATTTTTTTGTATGGCTGCGACAAAATGCATGTGAATATATGGAATAATAAAGTGCAAAATCCATTATTGTGGAAGGTATGTATGTGTGATCTCATTTTTAATAGTACGCATGTATTGCTTAAATTAAATTGATGATGATATTTAACGTTTAACAGGAAATCTATGAATATGATGCTACTTTGTTTCCAGAAAATCAGATTCCAGAGTGGTTGAGTTATGTTCATGAGTTTTTAAAAGATAATGTTGATGGCAGACCGAGGGGAGAAGAACAGTGGGTAATAGATATTGAGGGGCCACATATATTTGGAGGAGATAAGCGGAATTGTATTATATCTCGTACTATTTTTTAAAGATGCTTCAGGCTGGAGTACTGATAAGTGTGATGCAAAGATAACCAATAACAGTTCAAATCATGTATGTTGTATTCAAGAAGGGGTACAATTGGTTAATATGGATTGGTACAGAGAAGGGGGAAATACGCTTGGATATGTTGTATGGGTGGGGTACTCCAATTTACAATCTTTTGAACTAAAGGTTTTGGAAAATTTGTGAGTTCAATTTGATTTCGATCATCGTTTCTATGGGGGGATGGTGTGGTTCAATGATCATCCTTTGTATGAGACGGTGCGATTTTATGAAAGTTGCAGAGCCAAAGTGGTATACAAGAATGAAAGGAGAGCAAAAAAAAAAAGAAAAATGGATGAAGTAAGTACGTCACCCCTGTTCCTTTGATTTTCAAGTAATATTTAATTTCCTCCTCTCTGCCTATTATATCTTTTCCCCTTTCCTTTTTAATACCAAAAAAAAAAGGTGCTGGTGTTGACATTATTGCTCTGCCTAGAACACACATTCATTATGTCCAGTTTACAATCTTTTCATTTTGTACATTTAATTTTGTTTCTTGGATGAGGATTTACTTATAGCCATTTCATAGTCAATGCCATGGTGCTTGTTTCAAGCATCACATTGTATCGCCACCAAAATAGCTTGAATCTCTATGCTGTTTTTGAGACATTGCCTTGTTTTAGGCCCCAGTAAAAACATAGCTTCATTTGGTATTCTTTTTTGCACTTCAAACTTGGTATTCTTCAAAGCCATATAATGGAAAAGCATTAAGAGAAAGTGCAAAATCATCCAGGTGTCCTGCGTGAAGATGGTTGTTTAGGCAGGGGCATCCTAAGCACCATCGATTTGGCATAATCTTTGTGGGAAACAGGATTCCAAATTCAATTCCGTCAGTTCAGATCATGAAATGTGTTCAGAACATGTCAAGGAAAGGAAAGAGATTCTTGGATTTCAACATTGAACAACATAATATATTTTCTCTGATGAGTGGATACATATAAGATTATGAGGTTTCTTTTCTATTTTATCAGGATGTATACATAAAAGGCTGCAAAAACCTTATACATCTCCCAACTAACATTCTTGAGTTGCAGCATTTGTGTCGAAATTTTTTCGGAACTTGTTAAGCTTCCAAAGAAAGAGAAGGAGAAAAGACGTTCCACGCCCTATGTCATGTCAACAGAAGAAATTGAAATTTCGTCAAATGAAGAACTGCTCTTAAGGCCGCCACCTCCATTGCCAGCAGTAGAATATTTACATCTATCAGGCTGCAAAAACCTCCTACGTCTCCCAAATATTGCTTGCATTCTCTTGCAACATTTATGTGAGCTCGACATTGCTGATTGTCCAAATCTTGTAAAGAAGATGGGGAATGATGGGCTATCCCTTTTGGCTATTGAGTCTACAAAAATGGAAGATGATATATCATTACGTGAAGAATGACTCCATGAATTGGCGCCTCCAACGAATTCAAGCAATGGGAACACTGCATTACAATTGTTAAACTCCTCTACCAGTTTGCTTCATTTAGATCTATCGGAGACTGAAATTGTTAGCCTTCCCACGAGCATCAAAGAGTTCATTACACTAGCTTATCTTTCCTTGCTAGAGCTTCCACCAAATATAGGACACGTAGATGTTTTGGGATGCAAGTCATTAGAGAGGTTTTAAAAATATCGGATTTTGGAAGCCACATCAAACCGCTTGAAACAATTGGATTGACCAACTACGACAAAATGCATGTGAATATATGGAATGATAAAATGAAAATCCATTATTGTGGAAGGTATGTATGTGTGATCTCATTTTTAATAGTATGCATGTATTGCTTAAATTAAACTGATGATGATATTTAACGTTTAACAGGGAGTCTATGAATATGATGCTACTTTGTTTCCAGAAAATCAAATTCCAGAGTGGTTGAGTTATGTTCATGAGTTTTTAAAAGGTAATGATGATGGCAGGCCGAGGGGAGAAGAAGAGTGGGTAATAGATATTGAGGGGCCACACTATGTGGAGGAGATAAGCGGAATAGCTCAAATCATGTATGCTGTATTCAAGAAAGGGTACTCCAATTTGGGTTGGGAAGCGGAAAGTAGGACTGGATATGTTGTATGGGTGGGGTACTCCAATTTACAATCTTTTGAACAAAAGATTTTGGATAATTTGTGAGTTCAATTTGATTACCATCATCCTGGGAAGGAATGGTTTTATAAAAGTTGCAGAGCCAAAGTGGTATACAAGAATGAAAGGAGAGCAAATAAAAAAAAAGAAAAATGGATGAAGTAAGTCGCCCCTGTTCCTTTGATTTTCAGGTAATATTTCAATTTCCCTTTCTTTTTTGAAACCAAAATAAAAAAATGCTGGTGTTGACATTATTGCTCTGTCTAGAATACACTTTTTTTTTTTTTTTAAGAGTCAAGGTCACCTGTCCAATAGTGACCTTTACCCACTTTTATTAAAGAAATCCCTCACTTATGGCGGAGGAAAACCATAACAAAAATTATTGCTAACCAAACCAACCAAAAACCATACAAAAGAAACTACAAAAAACAAATACAATTACTCTCAACATCTAAAAATGCGACTATGAACGCCCTCTCATCGTAGGCAGACCCAATTTATCCAATCTAATTATCCCCCGCAGTACCCTAGGTAAAGGCTCTCCCCTACCATAAAAAACCACCTGTCCGACTTCACCTCTTCGCGCAAGGAAATCCGCAGCTTGATTTCCCTCTCTAAATTGATGCACAACCTGATAAGATAACTCTTCCAGCTCATGAAGTAACTCGTCCCAGTAGTCCCATAAATACCATAGTGTACAGCAACGGGCACTAAGCCAGTCCACTATCACCTTCGAGTCGCACTCTAACACAATCCGATACCCACCCAATTGTTTACATAGTTTAACACCATGTAACAGAGCACGCATCCCAGCCTCCGTATTTGTTCCAGTCCCAAAGTGTGTTGAGAACGCAGCAATAACCATTCCACTATGATCGCGCACCACTCCACCACCACCACAAGTGCCTGGATTACCCATGCAACTCCCATCCACGTTTAACTTCCACCACCCTGAAGTTGGTTTTTGCCAAGTTACAAGCTGAACTCGCTGAGCAGATCTACGCCGAACTGGGACTTCCAACTCCCGTAAACTTAACGCATCACTTGGGTCAAGAACACTGATATCATTAATAATTGCTCCCAGCAAAGACCGAACAGATCTCCAAACGCCCACCACATTGTCATGAACTCCTTCCATCCGAGCTCTACATCGCCTTCTCCATAAACACCAAGTCAAGATACTTGGAAGTAGCCTAGTAATTCTTCTGTATTGCGAAGACTTTTTAGCACATGAAAACCATATTAACACTCGACTCCACCATGTTCCCGTCTGCATGCATGGGACACCCATAGCTAACGCAGCCATCCTCTACACCTGCTGTGCCAATTCACTTGTGGCCAAAATGTGATCCATAGTCTCCACTGTTGGCACCCGACAGCAGTCACACTTCGACGCTAACTGAACCCCACGATTATGAACTCGATCATCCACTACAAGGCACTTAAACCTCGCCCTCCACATGCATACCGAGAACTTCCCAGGCAAATGTTTATTCCACAACCAATCCATCCAAGGATACTGCTCTCCTTTGACTCGGATAATCTCCCATGCACTAGCTGAAGAAAACTGACCATTCGGACTTGGCCTCCAAATTAGCACATCCTCCCCAGTTCTACCTGCACATACTTTCCTTACCACCTCAGTAGCCAAATCTTCCCCCACCAATTGCACATGCAAATCAAAGTCCCATTGGTTGTCAACCCAGACATCAGAAACCTTCAACATGGGTTGCCCGACTACAGGCACCAGATCACACATCGGCCCCTCCCTGACCCACCTATCAAACCAGAATGATGCCTGTCCCTCATTCACCTTCACTTTCGAGAAAGCACACACCTCTGGCATAACCGAGACTATTGACCTCCATAATCGAGAACTTGCATGCGTAGAGACCAGCCGAGATAAATGCCTCCCCTTTCCATACTTATATAACATGAACCGAGCCCACAAAGATTGGGAAGATAATAAAGACCATGCCAGTTTCATATGCATGGCTCTCTGTACTTCCAAAAAATTCCTCAATCCCAAACCCCCTTCACTCGTAGGTTTGCTAATCCGATCCCAAGAACACCATTTTGTCTTTGCCTTTCCCCCATGTTCGCCCCAGATTAGTTTTGATTTGTACATTTGTAACTTCTTGTTGTAGTAAATTAGTTCTAGATTTGGTTGTGTTTTTAACTTGTAGTGAGTGGATGATTTAGTTTTACAATTTTGATTATGTTTGTTTAACTTGTAGTGATTCTCGCGAATGATGTAGTTTTATACTTTTGGTTATGTTTGTTTAACTTGTAGTGATTCTAGCGAATGATTTAGTTTTGTAATTTTGGTTATGTATTTTTAATGGATATTTGTGTATCCTCATAATTTTGGTAATGTATTTTTAATGTAATTTTGGTTATGATTTAGTTTTGCAATTTTGGTTATGTTTTAATAAAATTGAAAATTGAAATAATTTTTTTTTTTAAACTCAAATATGGAAGCCCAAATTTGATTTTAAGAGCCTAAAATGTCAAATTGAAATTTCAAGTGGGCTAAGAAAAAAAGCCCAACTCTGACTCCGCTCCAACGAGTAGGAGTCGGAGTCGGAGCGGAGTCTATGCGAATCAGAGTTGGAGTCGGAGGTCGAAGTCGGAAGTAAGGCACTTCGACTCCGAAACAGTAAGTGCTCAGCCCTAGCCAAATTTGATGCACAATGGAGCAAAAAAACTTTCCCCAGGCGGAATTAAGAAACACGTACGTACGGCCTATTCTTGAAAAAAAAGCTCAACATCATTGTTGATCTTCGGGCTCTTGCCCTCCTCATGAACGAATGCTAAAGTAAATTATGTTGTAAGCTCAAGGCTTGCAATTTCTTCTTTTTCATTTTTTTGTTTTGTGTTTTAGTGTCTTTAGTAATTAGTTCCATTTTTAACATTCAATCACCAAATCTATATATTCACTGTGATCATGAACTTCTGTATACATGTCATTCTCGTAATTATCTAGTATATTGAGGGACAAAATTTTCATTTCAATCCATTTTTAATTCTCCCCCTTCTTGGTAAAATCAAATCCCTAGTTCTCAAAACTTCAAAAGTGAGTTTGCCCTCTGTTTTGACTCTTCTTCACTTCCCGAATAATTGTATTCTTTTTATAAATTTGAAGATTAGCTATTTAGATAATGAGTTGAGATAAGATATGTTGAAATAAAAGTTGAATAAGATATTATTAGAATATTATATTTATAATAATATTATTATTTTGGGATTTGAAAAAGTTAAATTTTTATTATATTTTGTGTGAAAATTGAGAAAATTGTAATGATGAGATGGATGCCACTTAGCAGTTAGCAACTTATAGCTGACTCTCCCAAGGGGCCAAATCGGCAATAAAACTTTCCTTGGATTGAATAAGTGAAAAGAATTGAATGCTAATATCAAATACTTCACACTGTATGTAAAATCCTTGATACAGATAGCCCTATTTGGATTTTAATGGAAGACGTAAAGTTGGATTTCCATTTGATATTCCAGCTTATTGTTTTAGATACTTCATTGTATTCATGAATTATTTGAGTAATGACAGACAACTTTCAATGAGGTGTGCTAACTGTCTGAAGAATGAAGATGTGTGGTTTTTTTAAAGGTTAGATTGACAACTTCAAAGTATTATTGAGTAGTTCTGTTCATTCGAGTTCCAGATCAGAACTAGGGTGCCCAACCCGGATAATCGGGATTTTTAAACTCTGAAATTTGGGTACCGGGTTGTACCTTTTTTTAATAAAAGCCTTTATTTTATTAGATTTTTTTCAATAAAAAATAATATTAAAATTATTTTTCATAAAAGCTTATATTTATTAATTTTATTGAAGATAAAAATAATGTTGAAAAGTATTTTTTATAATAAAAGTCTGTATTTTATTAATTTCCTTCAAAAAATTTAATTTTTTTTAAACAAGAAAAAATAATATTGAAAAACATAATATTAATGCATTGAGCATTGTCCATAATAATCAAAATATATCAAAATTAAAAACTAAATTTAGTCTAAAAAATAACTAAAGTTAGAAACTAATTATTTTTTTAACTAAATGCATGTAAAAAGTTGTGAAATTAGCATTTCAAAAAACTGCAAGGCCACCCAAACTTATTTTGTAGTTTTAAAAACTTGTGTTTAACAAGAAAGAAAAAACCAATAAGCTACATGACAATAAGCTGCAATCCTCAAGGTTGCAAGAAACAAATCCTGTTTGATTACTAGCATTATTGATAGTTGCCATATATTGACCGTTGTCATATTTTCCAAATTCTCCATCTCTAGAAAATCAGTCAGCTTAATTCTAGAAATCTGTCTAATCTGTATAATTAGTCTACTTACCTTTTAAAATTAGCCACACTTAGTCTCCTGTATATCTATATATTTGTAAAGTGATACACAAATGAAAATATAGTTTTGCATAAAAACAATTCTCCAGTTTTAATATGGTATCAACCTAAACCGATCCCTACCCTAGCCACAAATGGCTAACTCCTCCAAACCACCCGTTCCTTCCCCCTATCTCCTTCACCCATCAGATTCCCCTACCTAATTCTTATTAATGGTCTTCTCAGCGGAGACAATTTTCCCAAATGGTTGAAAGCGATGACTCAAGCTTTGAACGCCAAAAACAAGTTGAGTTTTGTCGATGGTACACTCACCCATCCTAATCCTGACTCACCCGACTACCCACAATGGAATCAAACCAAAGACATGGTTCTTACCTAGATCCTCAACTCTATCAGCCCACCATCGCTATTTCTCTTGATACCATACCCACCCAAGTTTTGTTTGGGTTGATCTTTCTTCTCGCTTCTGCCATGACAATAATGCCCGCATATACCCCCTCAAACATGCCTTCTTTTCCCTGCAACAAACCACAAACAGTGTCCATGACTACTACAACCAAATAAAACAACTTTGGGATGAAATTGGACACTTACAAAGCACCAATGACCTAAAAGACCTTCAACAACAGATTGAAGATGAATGGGTCTTCCAATTTCTTCCTGGCCTCAATGATTCGTTCGGCTCCCTTCAAACCCAAATTCTTGCCATGGATCCTCTCCCCTCCATTAGCAAATTCTTTTCCAAGAAGAACAACAGCGTCTTCTTCATCTGACACCCCCTTCCTCAGACACCCTTGCCCTTGCTGAAAATCCTCTAGCCGCGGAAGACCCACCTTCAAGTGCATGGTTTGTGGTAGAGATGGACATCTTCGAGAGAGGTGTTGGACCCTCATTGGGTACCCACCTGGTCGTGAGCCCCGTAACAAGTCCAGGCCTCCGATCCTTGGCCACCCTCCACCAACAGTGAACCAGGCCCATCTTAACTCCTCTCCGACAAGTCTCATACCTGGCCTATCGCCAGAGCTGTACTAGAAGTTGCTCACCTTGCTCGAGCCATCATCCTTCACCACTTCATCACCACCTTCCGCCCACTTCGTTGGTAATACCCTAGCCCTTTCTTCATTTGTTTTTTTCCTTTGATCGGTACTATCACTAGGTGGTCGACAGTGGTTCAAGCCACCATATGTGTCACTGGCATGCTGCCTTTACCGATCTATGGCACCTCTTCCGAGCACACTGTATAACTCCCGCATGGCCAAGCCGTTCCCATCGATGGCCTCAGTACATGCATTCTCCCCTCCTCCCTTACTTTATCCAATGTTTACTTTGTTCCTCAATTTTCATTTAATCTTTTATCAGTTTTCCAAATTACCCTTCATACTTCTTGTGTCATTTTATTCTCTTCTCACACTTGTTTATTTCAGGACCCATGATCGATGAGGCCAATTGGAATAGGTGATCTTTACAATGGGCTCTGTGTGTACCACCCTAAATCTTCTCTCACTTTAGCTACCCAATCTACTGTCAATAAGACCATATGGCATCAACATCTAGGTCATCCTTCCGGTTTTATTATTCCTAGTCTTTTTAATTCTCCATGCATTCTCTCTGATTTTGATGTTTGTGCTTGATCTGAGCCACCCGATTACATTTTTCTATTAATGCAAATAAAAGTGTTTCTTTTAATCGCATTTTTTGTGATATTTGGCGAGGCTATCACACTTCTTCTCTGAGTGGGGCCCACTATTTCCTCACCATTGTTGATGATTTCTCACGCACTACTTGGATCTACCTAATGCGTTTTAAATATGAGACTTTTACTCATTTAATGCATTTTTTTCTCTTATTGAAAATCAATTTAATACTACTGTTAAAATTATTCGCACTGATAATGGACAAGAATTTCTTTCTCATCAATTTCAACCTTATCTTCAAAATCATGGCATCATTCATGAACGTAACTGTATTGAACCTCCACAACAAAATGGCATTGCAGAGCATAAACATAGGCACATTCTAAATATTGCTCGTAGTCTCCGTTTCCAAACACATCTCCCTTTACAAATTTTGAGAGACTGTGTCCTCACCACTGTATATCTCATTAATCGTACCCTCAGTCGAATTCTCCATAATAAGTCACCTTTTGAAATTCTTTTCAATGAAACACCTAGCTATGATTATCTTTGCATATTTGGGTGTCTTTACTATGCACAAACCCTAAGTGTCTCACTGCGACAAATTTCCCCCCCGTGCCACTAAATGTATTTTTCTTGGCTATCCCATCTACAATCTCAACATTCATTCCATCTTTTATTCTCGTGATGTCACCTTCCACGAACACCACTTCCCTTTCCAACATATTCCTGCTTCCTCTCATTCTCATCCTGTCCTTCCACTGCCTGTCCCTGAAACTCCTATACCACCTCCTCCATCTCCAGAAACTCCTTCTCTCATCTCACTCGAGCCTCCTCTCTTCTCACCTCTGTATCTCCGATCTCTCATCTCTGCCGGATCACTCGGCCTGCCTATCTTCATGACTAAGTTTGTCCTACACTCCACACGGAGCCCACGACATCTTTACCTGCTACACAGGCCTCAGGTAGTACTCACCCTTTGTCTGTTTTCCTTTCATATTCTCATTTTTCTCCATCTCATCTCACTTTTTTAACTGCTCTAACCACGTGAAGTAATGTCTGCTAAAATTCGTGCTATGGAGGATAACTCCACTTGAACTCTTGAGACACTTCCCCCTGTAAAAAATCCATTGGTTGTAAATGGGTTTTCAAAACTAAGCTCAAGACCGATGAATCCATTGAAAGGTACAAAGCTCGGCAAGTTGCTAAGGGTTACACTCAGGTTGAAAGCCTTGATTATCATGAGGCATTTACACCGGTTGCCAAAATGACCATTGTTCGTTACTTATTGATGGTCACTACTACCAAACATTGGGTCATTTATCAACTCAACATCAACAATACCTTCTTATACAACGACCTCAATGAAGAATTCTACATGACACCACCTCCCAGATATTGCATAAAGGGGGAGACCCGTGTCTGTTGGCTACGAAAATCTCTTTATGGCCTCAAACAAGCCTCCTGCAACGGGTTTTTTAAATTAACTTATGTGCTTCTTGATGCAGGTTTCCATCAGTCTTTGACTGATCATTCTTTATTTACTCTTTTCACCTCCACCAACATTATCTTGCTCTTGTCTATGTTGATGATATCTTGGTTACTGGTAAAGATATCTCTCAGATCGAAGTTTTCAAAAAAATTATCTCCACCCATTTCAAAACCAAAGATCTTGGTTCTTTGAAATATTTTCTCAGACTTAAAGTTGTCTGCTCTCACAAAGGTATCTTTCTCAATCACCGCAAATATACTCTTGATATTCTTTCCGACACTGGACAACTCGGTGCCCGAACTACACCTTTTCCTACATAACAACACTTGAAACTCAGCACTGACGACGATGATCTCCTCCCTAATCCTTACACTTATAGATGCCTAGTTGGCCAACTCATCTATTTGATTATCACCCAACTTGACATTGTCTATGCAATCAATATTCTCAGTCTGTTCATGCATGCTCCTCGGGTTCCTCAAATGACTGTCGCTACTCGTGTTCTTCATTACATCAAAAGCATTCCAAGCCAAGGCATTTTATTCTTTTCCTCTAGCAGTATGCATGTCACAGCATATGTTATGCCTAAACTTTCACTCAAAATAATGAACCAAAAATTTAGAGCAGTTTTACCTGCAAGTATATAGATGTTGTAGTCCCTAACAGGATCGAATCCATAGGGATTGACTTATATGATAAAGAGAATAAAATTAAACAATAAAAACAAATTATTAAAAGGAACGTGCAATAAAATAGAGGAGATTATTGAGATGAGGATTTTTAAAGTAACAAAATATAACTGAAATAATAAAATAAATCAATATGGAGAACGACTAACGTTTTGAGGATCTGTCAAATAATTTAGAATATTGTTTCTAATCAATTTAGCTCAGTTAAACTAGAATAATGATTCCGTCTAATTGGAAGATTTAATAAGCCCAATAAAACTAGTTACCAAAGATTAAGTTTAAATAATTGATGGTAGAAACATTCACAAGTCCATTTGATTGTCACAGGGAGTTTTCAAGCATGCACTGTATTCAAAAATCACAATGAATCAAGATAAATATATAGATAATCAAAGTTTTTAATAATAAAACCTTTCAATTTATCAAACTCACAATATAAATTTTATTGTTGATCCGATCCAAAACAATATTTAAATCATTAGACTTCACCTCTTAACCTTAGTATGAAAATTTAGCCAACCATGTTCATCACAAGAACCATGGAATTCAAGGATAAATTCTCCATAAGAAAACCAAAATAAAACACAATACCAAATATTACAAAACAAGTTTAAAGAAAATAAATTAATTCTTAAATGAAATAAACTCAAATAGACCAAAATAAATTCTCATAAACTCTACCAACTCTCCCTCCTTTTTTCGTCTGTATGATACCCCTTTATATAGAATTTCATTTCGTTCATCACCACCGACAAGCAGGTCCCATTTTCCTTTCCATGTTTTCCTCCCTGCATTCCCGCATGAGTTTGTCCGTTGCTTTTTTTTCTTCTATTTCTTTCATGTGTTTCTCCTTCCCATGCCTTTCTCTCTTTTCTATTTCCATTTTATTTTTTCTGCTTTCCTCCATTACTAACTAAGAGAGATGGAGCTGAGAGATAGAAAGGGAGTTGCAACCATGGAGGGTTACGGAGTGGCTGTGCGTTGTGCTGTAAATGGACCGAATGCTTGCATGGAGTGTGGGCAGAAGGAGTGGTGCTTGAACCGAGTGATGTGGTTGGCAGTAGCGGTTAAAGGAGGTTGTGGTTGAGCTGGTGTAGAGGTGCAGTGGTGCGGCCGGCGTGCGGAGGATTGCAGTTTGTGGAGGAGCAGGTTGCTGCCGTTGGATGTCGATCATGGCGATGGTGCAGTGCATGGTTTCAGCGTGTTGTCGAGCAGCGTGGAGTCGAGTGGTTTGGTTCATGGGTGCGGTGGAGACGCTGGGTAGCAGCTGAGGTGCTAGGCACGGGTGCAACGTGGTTGCGTTGGAAGTGTTGTAGCAGTGCATGGGTGGTTTGGATACTCTGTTTTGTGGGGCTAAAACAGAGGCCTCTCGGTGATGGCGTTGCCGTGTATGAATGATGCTATGGTGGGAGTCCAATGGGCTGTGCAGGAGGAGCTTGGCGGTGCAGGTTGGCTGAATGGTGGTGCTGACGTGGTTGTGCTGATGGGGCTGCAGTGGTGAGGCAAATGGTGTTGCTAAGGGAGCAGTGGTTGTGCATCGTGCGGAGGGAGTGCAGTTGCGCAAGGTGGCGCTACACATGGTGATGGTCGTTGGGCACAGCAAGGGGTGCTTGGCAAGGCTGGACTGTGTTGCAGAAACGGAGAGGTGGTGCGGCAGGCCGTGCTAGAAGGCCGAATCATCATGCAAACAGTCTGAAGGTTGAAGATGACCAAACGACATGTAACTTTGGTCTATGGACAGAACGACATGTTGTTTAGTAGGGGTTGTAAAACAAAAATAAAAATAAAATTACACCAACAAAATAAATAAATAATTAAAGAAACAAAAATAAAACTAGATAAAGAAAATAAAATAATTAAAGATAAAAATAAAACTAGACTAAAATATTAAAAGTGTGTTGTGCATGTGAAGAAACATTGTCTAATTAAATCACAAGTTATAAAATTAAGTATAAATTATGCTATTAATCAATTTTAATCACAACTTGGATTTATGCCTCTTAATAATTTTTTTTTATCTAAAACCAATAATAAAATAATAAAACAATTAAAAACATATTGGTTTTAAAAGTATAAAATATGCAATAATGCAGCTCAATCAGCATACACTAATTATTATTGGGCCAGCTATCCCACCACTCGCCATTCCACGACCGGACATTTTATTCAGTTAGGGACCAGTTCAATCTTATGGCGCACAAAGAAACAGACTACAATAACAAGGTCTTTCGCTAAAGCTGAATATCGAGTTGTGGTCGTCATCACATGTGAACTCATCTTGTCGAAGCAATTTCTCACTAATCTTGGAATTTCTCATCCCAAGTCCTTCACCTTACATTGTGACAACTAATCCGCTCTCTACATTATACATAACCCCGTGTTCCATGAGCATACCAAACACATTGAGATTGATTGTCACATTTGTAATACAATTCGCTCGGGCCTCCTTATAGCTGTTCACACTTCTTCCACTACACAAGTTGTCGATATCTTCACTAAAGCATTAGGACTGGAACTTTTTCATCATTTTGCATGCAAATTGGGTATTACGGATCTCCATGCGACAACTTGAGAGGGAGTATTAACAGTTGCCATATATTGACCATTGTCATATTTTCCAGATTTTCTATCTCCAGAAAATCAGTCATCTTAATTCTAAAAATCTATCTAATTTGTATAATTAGTCTACTTACCTTTTATACATGTTTCCATACATAATCTTCTATACATCTATATATTTGTAAAGTGATACACAAATGAAAATATAGTTTTGCATAAAAATAATTCTCCCTCTTAGTTTTAACAAATCCTTCTGCATAAACGTTTTCAAAGAAGAGTTCATAGCAATTAAGAAATGAATGAAAGTTTCCAAGATCGTCCAGAATGAAATTTTCCAGTAAAAGAAATATTGTCCAGTGCTGTACAACATATAAGCTGCACAAACGTAAAGTAAAAAAATCAATTAGAAAGTGTAATTGATGCACATCTAACATACTTACCATAGAGATGATCTTCCAAGCTTAGAATGATGTAACAAGCTTAACATGAGAACCTCCACAAGGAATTCCTTAAATCCTTGGACGCCATCATGATCCAGTTTTTTAATCGCAACAACCTGCACATGTAACCCAAGTGGTTTATCGCAAATACAAAAAAAGCAATTCAACTCATCCATATTAAAAAATGTAGCAGGATGGCTGATAACAAATTTATTTCCATCAGATTTCAATAACATACTTTCCATATGTTCTAAGATCCACAACCCAGCAATAATTAATAATACTCGACGTGGGTGCTTGCTTCTCAAATGGTGTTTTGGAAAATACCATTAGGCCAAAAATATATCAATTATCAATGGTCAACTTGGCGGCCTGTGGATTGTTGTAATAACCTGAAAGTTTTGAAGTATTAGTGTTACATCTCTGAATGTAAACAGTAGGTAAATTGATGCCTAGAATGCATTAGAGAGAGAACAAAATAGACCCAATTCTATATATGGTATGGGGAAAAGGAATGGAATATTTTTACCTTTTGGGACATAAGCAGAGAATCATAGCAGATGATGATATTTAGATGACCATAGGGAGCATTGTTGTAGTAAGCTGTTCAAGAACAATTATGCACAAGTTATATCATACAGAAGTAAAAGAAATTTCAAAGCTTCCATCATGAGAGGATTACTAGCAAGAAACAAAAGGATCATCACTAACATGGTTACAGTAGAAGGCTGATAAACCAAATCTAGAATTCTAGTGTCGATTGCTTTGACTCGTTTGCTCACAATATCAACCACACATTTTATATAATTTATTCTTTGAGCAGGACAAAAGAAAGGCAAAAACTTCAAAACAAACTTGCATAAACAATGAAAACAACCTTGACAGGGTTGTTCAGATCTGGAGGCGAGCACAGCTCTTTGAGTTTTGGACCATGATTCCTAGCAAGCCAACATAAAACTATACCCAGTTATTCTTTTTTTAAACCAATTTCCAGTGCTCTTAAACAGAAACAAAACAACCTAAGCTGAAGGAAATTTTTCCAAAGCAACAAAGCAAAATAACCTTGGTAGATCTGCCACTACAACACATTTGGTTTTTAGTGACAGTTAGGAATTTGTGACAGTCCCTAAACTGTCACTAAAAAGTATTTTCTATGACGGTTTTTGAAAACTGTCACTAAAGATGGATGAGATTTTTTTTACGTTCCAACGAATGAGAAAATTACGTTTGAACGTCACAAATACGTTCGGACGTGTGGCTATGTACGTGCGAACGTGAAATTTTTTGGCGCAAACGTTCGAACCTTAGTAATTAACGTCCGAACGTTACTTATAAATTTAAATTAAATATGTTCTAATTTTAAATTTATGTGATTTTTATATTGTATAATTTGGATACAAGTCTAAAAAATTGACTTGTATAAATTTATATATACACAATTTGCAAAATATAATTATATATTTATGTTTATATATATATAAACTTATGTTTATATATATAATATGTATAATTTATATATACATATTTAAATATATATTTATGTTTATGTATATTTGAAGTGCAGTGATTTAGTATTGAAGTTGAAAAATATAACATTAGAAGATTGAGAATTGTAATTAAAAAACCATAGATATATTAAATAATATTGTTCCTTACAAATATTAAAAATAAAATATATAAAATATGATAACTGAATATAAACAACACTCATATAATATTGCCGTCCGGGAAAGTCATAGAGGCCCGTACCTCCTCAGTCAAGGTATCAACCTTGTCGTTGAGGATATGTACACGGTGTGACATCTCGGCGACAGACGCCTCTAGAGGCGCGAGCCGTTCATCGATCGAACGATCGATATGCGCAGTCAGCTGCGAGATCACTGCATCAACCCAAGCATGCCGCACATCTCCCGTAGATGTACTGGTCGGCTGCTGACCACTACTCCCCACACTAGGCTGGGGCTACGTCGGAGGAACTAGATCCGCTACAGGGGGTGGCCGACGTCCCCTCGCCTGTCCAATGCTACGTCGTTTAGTGGTCATGTGGGGCTCATCTGATCTTTGGCCAGCTCTAAAGGCTGGGTTGGCACTCCCCGAGCAAGTAGTAACCGGCTGAGCAGGACATCGTATGGGAGGTTGTCCGTGGAGACGATGCTCTCCTCGTAACAGATCCTATCAAAGATGAGGAGGGGCAAATCTATGGCATCTCCATGTGCCACCCGTATCAAAAACTGTGCCCGAGTCCGACTAAATGTGGTCTTATGTGCCACAGGATCCACGTTTGTTGCAATTATAAGATGCAACATGCGGAAGAACGGAAGCAAATGATTTTGGTGGAAGGAGTTCGGCCTCTCGAGCTACATGCGGTCTCTCCCGGTGAGGATGTAGAAATCCTCGTCTCGCTCATCATCCGTAGCCGAAGGCTCAGCACCCTCGGCCTCTGACTGGTCTGCATCTCTGGCTGATGATGCATCAAGTGGGCCAGTAGATAATGTAAAAGTACCTACATCTGCCTCAGTCAATGTTTGAACTCCTCGACGAATCCCGAGCTGGTCGGCGATAACATCAGCTGAAAACTCAAATGTCACACCGCGTACAGTCACGGTGTGAGAGGATACGTGCTGAGGCATGGAGCACATCTCCATGTATAACTCCTGAACCATAGAGGGATATGCCTTACCCCTCAATGTGCAGATATTTCCCCAGCCTCTTCTGAGGAAGACATCTCTTAGGTTGGTCTGCTCCCAGGTGAGCTCGTCAAACTCGTTGATCAGGGCCTCTCGCTCGACTATAACAGTAAGAGACCTGATCCGAGCAGTGTCTTGAGTGGCTCCTTCCCTCTCTCGTTTCCTTGAATGCAAATGATGAGCCATCTCTTGAAAATAGAAAATGAAACAAAATTATAAATACTATTGATGCATATTTGTCTTAATATTAAACTGATTTGCATTAACGTTCGAACATAGAAAATATACGTCCGAACGTTACGATGAAACGATCGGACGTATATTAGTAACGTTCGAACGTAAAGATATAACGTTCGGACGTTACATAGAACGTATCATAAATTTAAATGCTATACGTTCGAACGTTATAAATATACTTTGAACGTTAAATTGTTAAAAATATTTAAAAAATTAAAAAAACTTATGTCCGAATGTTCATTTACACTATCGAACGTAAATGTAGTAACGTCTGGACGTATAAAATATACGTCCGGACGTGGAAGGCCAACCGTTAGGAAATTGAAACGACATACGTTCGAACGTATTGGTGTAACGTTCGAACGTTATGAGACGGAATGGCTGAGTCAACTCAGCCATTCTCGAAAGCTCGAAATCCTATTTCTACTAGGCTAAATGCCGAAAGGTCACTGTAGAAATGAAATATACACTTCAAGAAACATTTCTACGGTGACCTTTTAGCCAATGGTAACCCATGGTGGCCGGAAAATCGAGTTGAAAATCCGGCCACCACGGGTTTCGGTTTTAATATAAATCGATCCAAATTGATGAATAAAATATCTACTTTTAGATAAAATAGAGATGCGTACCTTTTAGTGACGGTTGTGGGGGAGTTTCACGGCGGCGGTGATGGAGGAGTGCGGCGTCGAAACGGAGGAAAACGGAGTTCGGGCGTTCGGTTTTGGATATATATATACAGTTAACATCCAAACGTTATATTTAATAACGTTCGGACGTTTCAAATACGTTGGAACGTTAATAAATATTATATAACATTAATATGTAGTAGTAACTATTTATATGTTTTAAATATAGTATATATAGAGTAACTATAATATATTAATAACATTAATGTATAATAGTAATTATTTATATGTTTTAAATATAGTATATATATAGTAACTATAATATATTATATTATAGAAACTATAATATGTTTTAAATATAGTATATATATAGTAACTATAATATATTAATAACATTAATGTATAATAGTAACTATTTATATGTTTTAAATATAGTATCTATATAGTAACTATAATATATTAATAACATTAATATATAAGAGTAACTATTTATATGTTTTAAATATAGTATATATATAATAACTATAATATATTAATAACATTAATATATAATAGTAACTATTTATATGTTTTAAATATAGTATATATTAATAACTATAATATATTAATAACATTAATATATAACAGTAACTATTTATATGTTTTAAATATAGACTATATTAGTAACTATAATATATTATATTATAGTAACTATAATTAGGGCTGCACATGGTCTGGTCTGGTCCGGCAATGGACCGAAGGTTTTCGGTCCATCAATTGGTCCGGACGGGCCCGGACTGAACACCCAAGAGTACCGGACCGGACCGTTAGCTTTCGGTCCGGTCCGGTCCGGTTCGGTCCATTCGGTCCGGCCTCTTTTTATTTATTTATTATTTTTTAATCAATTAATAAAAAAAATTATTTACAATACTAAATTAAACTAAGTGACTTATTAATATGGATTATGTAACAAACTCAATAAAAAAATATTTACCTTAGTAATTAACGATAAATTAGATAAAAATTACATTATTGATGATGTTAATTATTACTTTATTACTAACTTAAAGTATGTTAATGCATAATGAGCCATATACAACTTTTAACATTTTGTATATGAAGCAATAAGTATGAATAATTTAATTATCCATACATATTATATCCATAATTAAGAAAGATACATACTTAACATGCTATTATAAATAATAATATACATACTATTATAAATTTATAAATTATACATATATTATAATTTATACTATAATGCTTAATACTTAATAATATTAGTAATACATTAAAGAATATATTAATACATTGATACTAAATATATATAGTGATAGACTTATAGTGATTAGTTATTATGAATCATGATTAGTATAAAGTATTAGACAAGGAGTAATATAGTGTAGCTATATATTAGTAATATTAGTATAAGTATAACTATAGTATAATTTATGATTCTAATACTATAATGACAATTATAGTATAATTATATATAGTATTAGTATAAAGTATTAGACTATTAGTAATATAGTATAGGCTATATGCTATAGCTATATATTAGTAATATAACAACTAATATAACTATTAGTATAACTATATAATAGTATTAGTATAAAGTATTAAACTATTAGTAATATAGTATAGGCTATAGGCTATAGCAATATATTAGTAATATTAGTAATTTAGTATAAGAATAATTGTATAAGTATAACTATAGTCTATAGTCTATATTTATAACTTATACTAATATATAATATAGTTATAATTTCTTATAAATTTATAACTTATAATAAATTACTATAATATAGTATAACTAAATTAATATAACAACTAATATAACCATTAGTATAACTCTATAAATATATAATAGTATTAATAGTCTATACTTAATTATAATATAGTATAATTATATATAAAAAAATATAAAAATTTTATATAAATATATTCGGTCCGGTCCAGTCCGAAAAACATCTGGACCGTGGACTGGACCGAATTCATTTGGTCCAAAAAAAATTAGACTGGACCGGACCGGACCAAATTCGGTTCGGTCCGGTTCGGTCCAAAATGACCAGTCCGGTCCGATTTTCTCGGTCCGGACCTACCGATGCTCCCCCTAACTATAATATGTTTTAAATATAGTATATATATAGTAACTATAATATATTAATAACATTAATATATAATAGTAACTATTTATATGTTTTAAATAGACTATATATATAGTAACTATATTATATTATATAACATTAAAAAAAACAAATAATTAACTTAATTTTCTGAATTTTTATCGTTCTAACGTTAGTTAGTTACGTTCGAACGTTCTAAATTTTTGGGGGGAAATTTCCCACTCAATTGTATCGTTCGGACGTTACTTTATGTACGTTCGAACGTTAATAAATGGTTGGCGGGAATTTTGCCGCTCGATTATCGTTTTATGTGGTGAGTTTTAACGTTCGAACGTAAATATTGAAAATTTAACCGGTAGGAAGTAACGTTCGAACGTTTAAATGAAACGTTAGAACGTTAATTGAAATGAAATGTTTTTACATGAAGTCACGCATGGGAGGGAAGCAGAAATCATTTCTGCTTCCCTCGTGCGCGAAATAGAGAGGAGAGAGTGTTAGAGTGAGAGGGTTAGAGTGAGAGTGAGAGTGAGAGTGAGAGTGAGAGGCCAATTACAACAAGAGTGAGAGAGGGATAGAGTGAAAGAGGGTGAAGATTTTAAAAGTGTTTTGGTAAGGAAAAATGTTAATTTCTTCCATTATTTCTAATTTAGACTATTTCTCTTGTTATTTTTGTTTTTATAAATATGTATATGTCTCTAACAAATTAGTATTGTTTTTTTTTTTGAAGGATTGGTTATTTTGGCAACTTCAAAGCTTATATTTTCTAAGAGGATATTAAAAAGTGTTAGGTATATTTCTAAACTTTAGTTATTATGTTTATGAATTTTGTGGTGAGAATATTGTGAAATATTGGTAATATTGTGGTAATATTATGTTATAGATTAATTAGAAATATTATTGTTTATGAATTTTGTGGTGAGAATATTGTGAAATTGTGGTAATATTGTGGTAATATTATGTTATAGATTAATTAGAAATATTATTGTTTATGAATTTTGTGAATATTGTGGTAATATTATGTTATAGCTTAATTAGAAATATTATTGTTTATGAATTTTTGTGAATATATTGTGAGTTTATGGTGTTTGTTGATGAATTAATATGTATAATATATTGTTGTGAGAATATTGTGAGGTTTAGATACTTAGAGGGATATGGATATATATGAGATGCATGTGATTATTATATGTTTATTAAGTATAATTATAATGGACTTTTGTGAGTTTATTGTGTTTATTGATGAATGCAAATATTTATGAATATTGTTGTTGGAATGTTGTGAGGATTTTAAATGTAGTGAATATTGTTATTGATGAATAAATATGTTTAGAAATATTTTGTTATGTTGAGATTTTATTTGTTGAACTTAGAGGGATAACACTAAGTATGATAAATAAATATTAGTCTTTTCAACTTAATAAATAAATAAGTATCAACTAGTTATAATATTGTGAAAATTACAACTTGGAGGGATAACACTAAGTATAATAAATAAGCTCATAAATTTTGTATATAATAAATAAATAAGTCTAATTAGTTATAATATTAGACTTCTAACAACTTAGAGGGATAACACTAAGTATGATAAATAAATATTAGTATTTTCAACTTAATAAATAAATAAGTATCAATTAGTTATAATATTGTGAAAATTACAACTTAGAGGGATAACACTAAGTATAATAAATAAATACAAGGGAAAATTATAATAAATAAATAACTCGTTAATATTATATAACGAGGGAAAATGATCTCGAAGAAATATCTGTCAAATTGCTTGACTCTCAAAGTCTCTCTGGCCTTGAGAGTTGTAAAGGCCAGAAAGTTTGTGACAGTTAAGTAATTAGACTAAAGTTTAGACATTTCTTCAAGATCATTCTCCCTCGTTGTGTACGTATGTCGGTAGGTGCACCAACATATTCTGTAAATCTCTATCTAGTTCAACAATATAAGATTTTCGAATGTTTTTAACAATTCTAACATTTTTAGTATATATAAGATTCATGTGGTTTTTAAATGAATATGTGTGACATTGCATAAATAACCTTAGACCCGTTCAGGAATTAGTGTACATTTAGGTGTGCACTAATTCCTGAATTGTCCAGTCTGGACAGTTTGGGATTATATCATCTGTATTGCACATTCTTGTTACTCCTACTGAACACGTGTAGTATGAAGTTTCGGTGTCTTCCTCTATTGTTCTTCGGGTATACTGTTCGTAGGGTCACAATCCCTCTTAATGAACATGTATACTTGGAGAACTATGGGGAGGTGCTGCCGAAATTTTTACTGACGAGAACAGTAGTAGAGTAACGGAATATGTGCAATATGGCTAATATAATCTCAAATGGGATAGGACCAACTACCTTTATAAAAATTAGCAGTGGCAATTGGAGCATTACATGCATGTGAATTTTCAATGTACATTAAGTGTTACTAATAGATAGAAATTTTTAGAAATGGACAAAAGTTGGATGCGTCTAGGCGATAGACTTGGAACAGATTACGCAGCCTATGCGCGTGGAGTAAGAACCTTCATTGATTTTGCTCGAGGCTCTGCTGATAGTCGTGGTTGCATTAAGTGTCCATGTCGAGGGTGTAAAAATTTGTGTGCGATAGGATTGGCTGAAGTTGAAAGTCATATATTTGTGAACGGTATGGATCTGGGGTATACCCGATGGGTATTGCATGGTGAGCCGTATGCACAGTCAGCAGATGCATTGTTCGATCATCCAAATTATTTGGGAGACATGGATGATGATTATGAGCGGGATGAGATGGAGGAGATGTTGGGTGACATTGGAGCTGGAATGTTTATGGATGACGTAAACGACAATGGCTCAAGTGGTCGAGGGAGTGATTCTGAAAACTTTGCTGCAATGTGGGAAGATGCAAAACGCGAGCTTTGTCCAGGCTGCACAAAACATTCCAAAATATCGTTTATTGTGCGGTTGCTTCATATTAAGTCATTGTGTGGGATGTCGACGAAAGCAATAAATATGGTATTGGACTTATTTAACGAGGTGCTTCCCGATGGGTCTACATTGCCAAAGAACTTTTATGAATCGAAACAGTTGAGGTGGAAGGCCAAGAAAAATGTGCCTGTTAAGGTTTTGCGATATTTTCCCTTGAGACCTAGGTTGCAAAGACTATATATGTGTAAAAAAACAGCTGTTGATATGAGGTGGCACGAGGAGAAAAGAGTTAAGAATGACGCATACATGAGGCACCCAGCTGACTCACTTGCATGGAAATCTTTCAATGATAAATACCCAGAGTTTGGGATAGAGGCTCGGAACGTGCGTTTGGGACTCACTACCGATGGATTTAACCCTTTTGGGAATATGAGTACAAGTTATAGCACTTGGCCCGTAGTGCTGATTCCGTACAATCTTCCGCCATGGAGATGCATGAAGGCACCAAACATTTTGTTAACGTTACTTATTCCAGGCCCGAGATCACCTGGGAATGACATTGATGTATTCATGCAGCCGTTGATTGAAGAGTTGAAAGAGTTATGGGAAACATGCATCAGAACGTATGATGCATCCACGTCGACAACTTTTCAGATGCATGCTGCAGTATTGTGGACCATAAATGACTTTCCGGCATATGGAAATCTTTCCGGTTGGAGTACTAAAGGGAAGTTAGCCTGTCCGACGTGTAATAAAGAAACTGCTAGTGAGTAGGGGTGGCAATATGTGACACGATCCGTTAACCCAATACGAACACGACACGATAAAGTAGGTTAGGGTTTAGCCTTAACGGGTTCGGGTTAAAACGGGTTGACCCTTTAAGACACGATTGCTTAACGGGTCACTACCGGGTCAACCAGTTCTGACCCGTTATAACCCGTTAAGACCCGTTAAGAAAATGAAAATTACCGTTTTACCCTTGACCTAAACTCAAAAAACCCTAAGTACACTTAAGTTCACGCCGCACGGGCACCCCCCTCCCACTCCGAGTCTCCAGTTCTCCTCTTCCTAGTCCCTTCCCTTCTCCCTCCAGTTCTCTTCTCCCCCTCCCTCTTCGAGTCTCCAAGTGCTAAGTTGCTAACCCATGCCGGCCCCCCTTCCAGCAGTTCTCTTCACTATGACTCGCGGCCTCACCACCCCTCTTGGCCGCGACGTCGACCCGATAGGTAGTAACCCACGCCGCCCCGAGTCCTGAGTCTCCAAGTGCTAACCCAAGCTGACCCCCCCTCCAGCATTTCTCTTCACGGTGAATCGCGGCCTCGCCGCCCCTCTTGGCCTCGACTTCGACCCAGTAGGTAGTAACCCATGCCGCCCTGAGTCCTGAATCTCCAAGTGCTAACCCACGCTGACCCCCCGTCCAGCATTTCTCTTCACGGTGAATCGCGGCCTCGCCGCCCCTCTTGGCCTCGACTTCAACCCAGGAGGCAATAACTCACGCCGCCCATTGCCTACTGTAAGTCAATCCAACCAAGATTTTTGGGTATTGTTTGTGTATTTTTTTCCTTAGCATTTAGATCTCGTTGGTCTGTATTGTTTGGTTGCCGAGAAAAAAGAAAAAAAGATGGGAATTTCCTTAGCATTTAAACGTTGGTCTGTGACTTTGTAATGTTTGGTTGTCGATAAAAAAGAAAAAAAGATGGGAATTTCTTTGGATTAAAAATAGAGTAGTGCTAGAGGGAAGCCACTGTAGTGGTGCACACTTTGCACTCACTACTTGGCTGCCTTTAGATCTCTTTTTTTTTTCATCTTCTCTGTGTGTGGTCTAAATGATGCCACATCATGTGTGTAAAATGGATTTTCCAAACAGTAGCTTCTATCTATATTTATTCTTAAAAATATATGGGAAAACATTGGTCTGTGACTTTGTGACTCTGTATTGTTTGGTTGCCGAGAGTATATATTGATTAAATGGCCATATGTCTGAGTCTATCTAGTTAGAATCTACTTCATCGACCAAGGCTTTAATCACTGAGATGGATCCTCGCTACAAATCACAAAATTATAAATTAACCTGGTTAATTAGTACATGATCATCAGCTGTTATAATTTGTTTAATACTCAATACATAGCTTGGTTCTAAACAACTAGCAAAACTTGAAGGTTAAGTCCTCCTACTGATTGAGCTGCATTATTGCATATTTTACACATTTAAAACCAATATATTTTTAATTGTTTTATTATTTTATCATTGGTTTTAGATGGAAAAATTGATTAAGAGGCATAAATCCAAGTTGTGAATTAAATTGATTAAAAGCATAGTTTATGCTTGATTTTATAACTTGTGATTTAGTTGGGCAATAAGTTCTTCACATGCACAACACACTTTTAATATTTTATTTTTTTTCATCTCTTGTTTAATTTTATTTTAGTTCTTTATCTTATTTTATTTTATTTTATTTGTCTAGTTTTATTTTTATTTTATGTGATCATTATTTAATTTTGCTTGTCTAATTTTTATTTTATTTTATTTTATTTTATTTTATTTTTATTTTTATTTTATTTTATTTTTATTTTTATTTTATTTTTATTTTCTGCACTGACTAAACGATATGTCGTTTGGTCAGTAGATCAAAACGACATGTCGTTTTGAACTAAATTGGTTTCTGCAGTTTGAACTAAACGACGGGCCGTTTTGTCTAAGGGTAAAAACGACATGTCGTTTTGCACGTTGGTCGTTCCTGCCGTTTGAAGCCAACGACATGCCGTTGCGACCGAATGACATGTCGTTCGGTTCATCTTCAACCTCCGAGCTGCGTCTCGATGCTACAGTGCACTCCATGCACAGCAGCTTCGAGCTGCCACCGTGAGCCGTCCTCCGCCCACCTGCAGCCACCAGCAACACCAGACGACGCTTGCGATCATTCCCCACTCCATGCACGGCCAGTGCGACGCCACGGCAGCACTTCCACCGCCCAGTGCATCCTCATCCAACCTCCACAGCACTGCCCAGCCTCCGTGCGTCATAGCCCAGCCTCCACTCCACTCTAAACTCTCGCACGTCCACAGAAACAACAGCAAGAGCACAACCGCCGTAGCTCGGCTCGCTCACGGGTCACGCAGCATCGTGAACACCTGCAGGAACCACTCGGTGCTAGCGGCTCGGTGCAGCAGAAAGAAAAGAAAGAAAACAACGCACACGAAGGGCACTGGCCGAACTGGGAAGAGAAGGAAAGAAGAAGAAGGGGAGGAAAGAAAAGAAAAGGGAAATGGAAGAGAAGCATGCAGACGGAAATGGGCAACGCATGCGGAAAGAAAGAAAAAAAAAAAAAAGAAACTCGCACGGCAGAAGTAGAAAACAAAAGAAAGAAAACGAAAGAAGAAGAAGGAGATGCAGACGGCGCGCACGGAAGAAACGAAAAAAAAAATAAGAAGAAAAGAGAAGAGAAACAGAACCGGGAAGAAGAAACAGAAGAGGAAAGAAAAAGAAAGAAAAGAAAAAGAAAGAAGAAAGAGAGAAGAGAGACAGGCCGACCAAACAAAGGACGCATGCGGAAAGGAAGAAAGAAAAAGAAAGACTCAGCACGCTGGAAAGTGATTCCTCTGCAGATGGGAACCAAACTGAAGACATGCACATGGAACAACGCAGCGCAACACAGTTTCCTTTTGAAGCCTATATAAGGCTTGTAAATGAATGAGAAATGGAGGCAGATGTTAGACGCCCAGTAGGAGTAGTCTGTAGATTTTCAGTTTAGGAGAAAGTGCAGATGAAGTGAGGGAGTTCGGTGATGCAGTTGAGAGCCTAATGGACCAACTGTGTTATCGAGCATTTCTCCTTTATCTGTAGTCTCCACTTTTATTTTATTTATTTTTATTTTAATTTATGTCATTTATTTTTATGCACTTTAAATTTATGCACTTTAAATTAATGTCCTTTATTTCTCAGTACTTTTAATTTCTGCACTTTAAATTACTGTCATTTATTTTCTAAACTTTAAATTTCTGCACTTTTATTTTATGTCATTTAATTTCCTGCACTTTTATTTTCTTGTCATTTAATTTTCTGTCATTTATTTTTCTGCACTTTTATTTTCTACCATTTATTTTATGTCATTTAATTTTCTTGCTCTTTTAATTTTCAGCCATTTAATTTTCAGCAATTTAAATTCACCGTCGCGCACTTTAATTTCTTTAATTTTCATCACTGCATCCAAAACACTCAAATCAACCAAAAATGAATCTGGTTCACGACCAGTAAAACTTCTTTTCACTGCACTCTTTCATCCATTGTACATATCATCACTTTTTATTTTTATTTTCTCATCGTAAATACTTCCATCATTTTACACGAGTTTATTTTTAGCACTTTCCCTGTGGAGACGATCTAGGAATTTATTCCTAATTATACGCGACACGCTCCTGCACTTGGGATAGCCTTTTGTGCTGCTCATTTCCGAACGAGTCAAGTTTTTGGCGCCGTTACCGGGGACAGTTGTTTAAATTTAAACTCGTGGTTTTTATCTTTATTTATAAAAAAAAAAAATACCATGTCAGCGTCCAGGAATTCCTGGCATGATGAAGTGATACCGACACGCGATTGCACAATGATCGCAAGTGTCCGCTTTGGCAAAGTAGTTATCTTGCCTGTTATCCCATTTGTTTTGCGGTATTTCTTTAGGGATATTGAGTCTTAGAAAACCCGCTTTTGAATGAGTAATTTCTTTTCTGTTTTTACATTACTTTTTGCTTCATTAAATTCACTGCATATTTAAATATATAAAAAAAAACAAATTTCCTTGAACATTTTTATTTGGTGTTCTGCGTGTTATATATATACAAAAAAAAAAATAACAAAAATAAATAAATAAGGGAAGGAGATGTGTTGTGACTTTAATACTCAAAAACTAATTTATAGAGTTGGAAAGAAAACGAACAAACAAGCTTTATCATAAACTAACAGACTAAACAGCAGACTGACCCTCCATTTCTTGTAAACGTTGAACCTCTGCTGTTAAACGCTGCTGATCACTTTGCAATTGTTCCATTTTTCGTTTCATCTCGTTTATGTGTGGTTGAAGTTTTCGAGCATACTATTCCACACATCCCCACAACTCCTTATTTTCATGTTTTAAAATTTCAATTTTTTTTCGTTTACTTGCAAGCTTTTCTTGCAATTCAAGAACCTGAAGTTTAAGTTCGTCAACTTCATTCTCTTGTAAAAGAAATCTCCGGGACACAATATTAATGGCGGCAGCATATTGGGAACCCAACATTCTCGTGCCTGCAACCACCTCAGCATCGGACCGGGTAGAGAAATATATCTCTGCCCCAACCATGACATTGACGGCCTCAGGACAGAGAAAGACTGGTTGAGGGGTAGGTAATGCTTGATTCAGATCAGGAATATTGCTAGCAGAATGTTGGCTGGCCATTTGACAAGTAGAGAGATTGAGAGAAGTAGTGAGAATTGAGAAAGAGAAAGCGAAATATGAGAAATGCAGAGATTGTTCTGTGTTACGAGAGGGTGGAAATGGTCTCTTATATAGAGGTCCGGAGCATTCAAAGGTTCAGCGAAGATCAATCCAGTCGGGACCCAAAGCAGAGATCGAGGCCGTAAAGCATTTTTCCATTTGCACATGATCCGGACCCAGGCTCCATGATTTACGGCAATTGTCGAACTTCGAGATTTACGACACCCAGGATTTATGGCAAGTGGATGTTTAACTCTTGCTGGCAGATCATCTTTAAATTCGATCCAATTTGAGGGTTCTAGTGTCGAGAACACTCAACACTTAGCTGGAATGAGACACATAAAAATTTTCGCAAGAAAATTTTTCACCCCAAGCATTTCTCTTTGGGCCAGGAAGTTTTTTTCTCTACTCTCGCATACTTACTTAAACACTGTTTGTGCAATTGCATTTTGTTATATATTTTGTGTTGTTTCTTTTATTGCCTCTCTTTGTTTAGTTTCTGTGTCATAGTTTGTTTACTTTTTACGTGTGTATAATGGATTTCATAATTGTTTGTTTTTTATGTTGTTGTTTGTTGATTGTTTTTCTTTCTTTATTTTCTGTGATAACTTTTCTTTTATTGCTCATCTTTTCTGTATTAGTGTGTGTGCACTAAATAAACAATATTTTGCCTTAATGCGATATGCACTGTTATGAACTTGATTAACACACACTCTATTTCTACCATTTGAGCATCTTGGTGGTGTAGTTGAGCGGGATTATTTTATGAAGATTTATTTTCAACCCTGAGCATAGAACATAATTCCTTATGCATCATATTCTGCTTGATGTATGACTTGAAACACCGGGATGCTATATTTATTGAGATAGACTTGGCATGATTTATGTATAATGAAGGAAAAATCTCAAACAATATTTTGCACACGCTTACACTCATAGTGTTCTTCATTACTGTTCATGGATTTTACACAGGAGAAGTAAACTGCAGGACTACCGAGTCTTTTGAAAAAAAAAAAAAACATGGATCTGTCTCAGTGGTAAGGGCGAACTTGGGATTGTGTGGATTAGGCGCACGATCCTCGGTTTGATTCCCCACTGTTCGAATCCACTTTAAAAAAATAGTAATAATAATAAATAAAGGATTAAGCGGTGCGCTTTCCTTATTAAAGGGCTAGAAACAGTTACCCAAACTTTGGGGGTTGAGTGATCAACCTTTAAACAGAGTTGGCGTGAAAACTGCTAGACCCTTGGGCTTTGAGGTAGTTAGAATCAGAAATGATTAATCTTAAGGTTGAAAAATCCTGAGATAAATCCCGACTAGTACTGAAGAACACACAGTCGTTTAGCAACACACACACATCTGAGTTTTGAGACATTTTTCCAAATTCTTAATGAAAGATTATTGAGACAGTCTTGGTGAATATAGCCCCTGGGAGTTGATAGTTACGTGTCGCATTTTGTGAGAATTCATTATTGTGTTTGATTGCTTTTGTTTGGATTTCGAGCTTTATGCAATATTCATCTCAATTAATTTTTACTATTTTGCTCAGAGACTAGCAAAAAGTTAGTTGGAGGTGTGATTGAGCTGCATTATTGCATATTTTACACATTTAAAACCAATATATTTTTAATTGTTTTATTATTTTATCATTGGTTTTAGATGGAAAAATTGATTAAGAGGCATAAATCCAAGTTGTGAATTTAATTGATTAAAAGCATAGTTTATGCTTGATTTTATAACTTGTGATTTATTTGGGCAATAAGTTCTTCACATGCACAACACACTTTTAATATGTTATTTTTTTTTCATCTCTTGTTTAATTTTATTTTAGTTCTTTATCTTCTTTTATTTTATTTTATTTGTCTAGTTTTATTTTTATTTTATGTGATCATTATTTAATTTTGCTTGTCTAATTTTTATTTTATTTTATTTTATTTTATTTTACTTTATTTTTATTTTTATTTTTATTTTATTTTATTTTTTTTTATTTTCTGCGCATGTCGTTTGGTCAGCAGATCAAAACGACATGTCGTTTTGAACTAAATTGGTTTCTACCGTTTGAGCTAAACGACATGCCGTTTTGTCTAAGGGTAAAAACGACATGTCGTTTTGCACGTTGGTCGTTCCTGCCGTTTGAAGCCAACGACATGCCGTTTTGACCGAACGACATGTCGTTCGGTTCATCTTCAACCTCTGAGCTGCGTCTCGATGCTACAGTGCACTCCATGCACAGCAGCTTCGAGCTGCCACCGTGAGCCGTCCTCCGCCCACCTGCAGCCACCAGCAACACCAGACGACGCCGGCGATCATTCCCCACCCCATGCACGGCCAGTCCGATGCCACGGCAGCACTTCCACCGCCCAGTGCATCTTCATCCAACTTCCACAGCACTGCCCAGCCTCCGTGCGTCACAGCCCAGCCTCCACTCCACTCTAAACTCTCGCACGTCCACAGAAACAACAGCAAGAGCACAACCGCCGTAGCTCGGCTCGCTCACGGGTCACGCAGCAGCGTGAACACCTGCAGGAACCACTCGGTGCTAGCGGCACGGTGCAGCAGAAAGAAAAGAAAGAAAACAATGCACGCGAAGGGCACTGGCCGAACTGGGAAGAGAAGGAAAGAAGAAGAAGGCGAGGAAAGAAAAGAAAAGGGAAATGGAAGAGAAGCATGCAGACGGAAATGGGCAACGCATGCGGAAAGAAAGAAAAAAAAAAAAAAAAAAGAAACTCGCACGGCAGAAGCAGAAAACAAAAGAAAGAAAAAGAAAGAAGAAGAAGGAGATGCAGACGACGCGCACGGAAGAAACGAAAAAAAAAATAAGAAGAAAAGAGGAGAAACAGAACTGGGAAGAAGAAACAGAAGAGGAAAGAAAAAGAAAGAAAAGAAAAAGAAAGAAGAAAGAGAGAAGAGAGACAGGCCGACCAAACAAAGGACGCATGCGGAAAGGAAGAAAGAAAAAGAAAGACTCAGCACGCTGGAAAGTGATTCCTCTGCAGATGGGAACCAAACTGAAGACATGCACATGGAACAACGCAGCGCAACACAGTTTCCTTTTGAAGCCTATATAAGGCTTGTAAATGAATGAGAAATGGAGGCAGATGTTAGACGCCCAGTAGGAGTAGTCTGTAGATTTTCAGTTTAGGAGAAAGTGCAGATGAAGTGAGGGAGTTCGGTGATGCAGTTGAGAGCCTAATGGACCAACTGTGTTATCGAGCATTTCTCCTTTATCTGTAGTCTCCACTTTTATTTTATTTATTTTTATTTTAATTTATGTCATTTATTTTTATGCACTTTAAATTTATGCACTTTAAATTAATGTCCTTTATTTCTCAGTACTTTTAATTTCTGCACTTTAAATTACTGTCATTTATTTTCTAAACTTTAAATTTCTGCACTTTTATTTTATGTCATTTAATTTCCTGCACTTTTATTTTCTTGTCATTTAATTTTCTGTCATTTATTTTTCTGCACTTTTATTTTCTACCATTTATTTTATGTCATTTAATTTTCTTGCTCTTTTAATTTTCAGCCATTTAATTTTCAGCAATTTAAATTCACCGTCGCGCACTTTAATTTCTTTAATTTTCATCACTGCATCCAAAACACTCAAATCAACCAAAAATGAATCTGGTTCACGACCAGTAAAACTTCTTTTCACTGCACTCTTTCATCCATTGTACATATCATCACTTTTTATTTTTATTTTCTCATCGTAAATACTTCCATCATTTTACACGAGTTTATTTTTAGCACTTTCCCTGTGGAGACGATCTAGGAATTTATTCCTAATTACTACGCGACACGCTCCTGCACTTGGGATAGCCTTTTGTGCTGCTCATTTCCGAACGAGTCACCTACTACCTGAATGTAATGCTTGGCAGAAGCATCACGGGGAGCCTTTCCCTTAATACTATTAGTAGAGACTTTAATCCTGCTGGAAGGTTTAAAACTTGTGTCAAATTTAATAAAAGGTTTTGAGATATCTGTAATATTGAACCACGACTCTAAAATCATCATGAACATCCCATATCTCATGCATACTGCATATATATAAAAAGCTTAGTTACAATAAAGAGGAAATTCTCAAACCGTAGTCGATCTTTGTATTCTTAATTAAACATTTTTTTTTTATGATAATCATGTGTGAAACATTTCTTGGTTTCCACTTTTTGGACAATATCCTGACAAATTAAGAATGAAGTTAATCGCTATTTAGTATGGATTATAAGCAGTTTCATGATGTTGTAAAAAAAATATATATATTTATATATATATAAATATATATTGCTGTGTGGTTATCATCTTGTTAATTAAAAACAGAAAAGCCAAGTAGATACCTTAAAACTAGTATAATTAAATCTCACTAGCTAATATATAAAATTAATAAAGAAATTCCACGTCTAAGATAAAGGAAAGAAAAGAGCTAGCACATAATTACACCCACTAATCCTAATGTTTGTGGCCAAAAGTGGAAACAAAAGTAGAGAATATCAACCAACATGCATATATATATATATATATATAATCTTTGATCATCCTGCAGTGTTACATTTGTTCTTGTTGTTTGTTGTCAGATGAGTTCGGTAGCAGGTGAAAATGAGGATTTGATTGTTACAAGAAGAAGTTAAATTGGCCAAGTTAACCGAAAATGTAATAGAGTTGAAGACCAACAAGGGCAAGGACTTGGAGGATGCTCCACCTCCTTCTTCAAGCTCTAAATTTGCTTAGATTTATGTTTTTATTATATTTGGCATTGTAACATTAATATATTTACTATGTGTGTTTTGCTTATTATATTTGGGATGTAATTTTAATATATTATTACAGTGTGTGTGGATCATATATATTTGGATTTTAATTTTAGACTTGTAGTTAATTTTTAATTTTTTATAGATATTATTTATATTTAAATATTTATATAAAATCAATCAGGTCAAACGGGTCGTGTCGTGTCGTGTCGTATCGTGTCTGTTCAACCCATTATCGTAAACGGGTTAAAACGGAACGGGTCGTGTTGTGTCGTGTTAATTTATTTTTGATTCATTAACGTGTTATAACGGATCGTGTCGTGTCAACCCGTTATCGTATCATGTCGTGTTCGTGTTTAAAATTTTGACACGAAACCCTTAACGGGTCGTGTTCGTGTTGACCCATTAACTATAATGTACATACCTCGACACGACACAAACACGATCCGTTAACACGATTTGACACCCCTACTAGTGAGTGGTTAACATATTCTCAAAAGTTGTGCTTCATGGGTCATCGACGTTATCTACCACCAAATCATGAAAGATCTTGAGAGAATGTGAATTAAACATAATCTACATTTGCGAGTGGACGGCAATAGGGTGATCATGCCGCATGCATGTTTTATGATGACCAGGGAGGAGAGGATGGATTTCTGCAAATGGTTACAAGGTGTGAAGTTGCCAGATGGTTATGCCTCAAATATCGGTAGATGCGTGAGGCCTATTGATTGGAAAATTAGTGGATTGAAAAGTCATGATAGCCACGTTCTTTTGCAGAAGTTATTACCGGTGGGAATTCATGGGAAGCTGACATCTAATGTACGTGTCGCCATTACTGAGCTATGTATGTTTTTTAAAGATTTATGCGCTCGAGTAGTAAATCGAGATACGTTGCAGAAGATGGAAGAAGATATTGCTACCAAACTTTGTAAATTTGAGCAGATTTTTCCACCATCATTTTTTGATGTCATGGTCCATTTAGCAATACACTTACCCTGGGAGGCATTATTGGGTGGTCCGGTGCAGTTCCGTTGGATGTATCCAGTTGAAAGATATTTGGGTCTTTTAAAGCGCACTGTTGGGAATAAAGCTAGAGCTGAGGGTTCAATAGCAGAGGCCTATATACACGATGAATGGTTAACGTTTTGCTCTCTATATCTTCGTGGTGTTGAGACACGATTTAATTGTCAAGAGCGAAATGCTGATCTTGAGGCTCCGCCTCTTCGTGAGCTATCAGTGTTTTCCCAGGATGTACGACCCTTGGGTGCACAAACGGGTTACGATTTAATTGATAGAGAGTTGGCTAAAGTTCGTTGGTACGTGTTAAATAATTGCCAAGAGATTGATTGCTATCTCAGGTATGTTGTTGCATGCTTTGAGAAATTATAGTCAAATGTCTTTTAATTATAACTTTTGCGCTGAAAATATTATTTTCTTTTGCACATATATTCAGTGATCACATGGATAAACTTAAGATGGAATGCGTAGAGAATATAGAGGCAAGACACGAGGAAGAATTTCCCAAATGGTTTGAACGTGTATGAATTAAAACTAAATTGTGATTATTTGATTTATAATGTTTTAATTCTGGGTTACTTTTAATACATATATATTGTTGAAATTGATAGATTTTGGAACAACGTGCTCATGATCCCAGATCAGTTTCTTCTGAATTGTATGCATTGGCCCGTGGTCCCTCTAATAGAGCACTTCGATACACTGCATGCACAGTTCGAGGTTATAGATTCTATACTCTGGACCGTGAACATAATAGAAAGACTCAAAACTGTGGTGTGTTGGTCGAGGGAAGTCATGGAACAGACGATATTGACTATTATGGTGTCATACGTGATATTATTGGATTGAAATATCTGGGTGGGTCTGTAACATATGTCTTTAAGTGTGATTGGTGGGACTTAGGTGGTGGTCAGATGTCGATACATAGGGATAATAACTTTATGAGTGTTAATACGGCATCTATATGGTACGAAGATGATCCATTCGTATTGGCTTGTCAGGCTACCCAAGTCTATTACTTGATTGATCCAATGAAAAGTGTTGATGAAGATAGCGGAGAGATAACTTGGGGAGTAGTACAGAAATTCGTCCCTCGAAATATTTATGAAGCAGGAACGAGTGTGGATTACGAGAATAGTAGAGATGAAGATGACACTCCGATAGTAGAGGCCTACCAAGAAGATGGAGAGGGTTTTAACTTGTTTGTTGATCTCAGTGCACTCGAGTTGCTCCCCTTGTGTAGAGATGACGTCTCACCCGTCCTTCTTGACCCGTCCATATTAAATGATCATTCAATTCAAGTTAGTGAAGAAGAAGAAGGAGAAGAGTCAAAAGAAGAAGATGAAGCAGAATCCGAGGAGGAAGTGAATAAGGAGGACGAAGAAGAGGTTGATGACGACGACGAAGTTGCTATTGAGGGAGATTCTGAAACAAGTATGGAAAATACATCCGAAGATGAAGAATAAAAGTATTAAATATTTTATTCATATATGTAACTATAAAATATTTAACTTTTTAATAATTTTTTCTAATTAATTTTCTTTATCATATTAATCATGCCTCAAGGATGCCGCCAAAATGACAAGGAAGAAATTTACCCCCTCCGCCTAGTCCAAGTCCCGAACCTATTGAGGACTCCCCACCCGAGTGTTTCCCTCCTGAAGATCAAGTGCAGACACAAGAGAACGACAATCAGTCGACACCTACAGTAAGAAAATAACAACATAGTTAATTATATATCAATACTTTTATCTCAATAACTATATAGATAATATTATATTATATCTAATAGTTGATGCATCCGCTCGTCGCGGTCGTGGTTATACACGTGGCATTTCTCTTGAGAAATGCCGAAGGCATGGAAAGCTCAAGGTTAACATTCCTAATAATTCCACTGAAGGCGTGGATGATAGTACAGCAGCGCTTTCCTCATATATTGGTACAGTTGTCCGAGCTTATGCTCCCTTTTATGTGCAATCATGGCGAGATGTTTTGCTCGAGATTAAGGAGCACATTCGGAGCCGTGTGCTTGTAAGTTTACGTTGAGAGGACATTTTTTGTATACTATATTAGTATATTATATTTTTGATGTAATTCGCTTATTAGGATGAATTCGAACTCGACTTTGGCTGTAGCGAGGATTTGAGAACTGTGAATGGGTTGATGGCTACAGTATTCCGACGTCACAAGGGACGATGTCATGACCACTTCAAGAAGTTTGAGACAGTTGAAGAGGCTGCGCAATCCCCTTTCCAGCAGATGAAGTTAGACGATTGGAGAAAGTGTTATAAATTAATAATATCTAATGATTATTTACATATATATATATTTGGGCTATATATTTTATGTATATATATATCAATTAACATTCTTAAGTAATTTTGTAGCATTTAAGTTCTACGAATGCTAATAATAGATCCACTTTGACTGTCCACCATCGTGCTGGTTCAAGATCATTCCACCGTCTTGCTAAGAAAATGGTAATTAATAATAGTATAGAATATATTTATTTATTTAACTATTTTTATTTAAGTACTAATATTATCTTTTTAAAATTGCTAATGTGGCTTTGTTAGAAACATAATGATCCAGAAAACTTTTCCCTCATTCATGTCTACGCTGCTGCTCACACTAATGAGAGTAGTGAGTGGATGGATCCTGTCGCTGCAGATAATTATGTAAGCATTGTTGTTTTTGTTAAATAAATTATGCAACATGTGAAAAATTTATTTTTTATTTCTTTTAATACGTTACTTATTGTGTGTTTTCTTTGGCATGATAGGAAAAAATGATGGAGATACAGTCAGTTTCTGGAGAATCCTCTCCGAGTGACATAGACATATTCACGCAAGTGCTCGGGCCCAACTCTAGTCTGACAAGAGGTTTGAGACGACCTTTCAAGCATTCTGGTTCATCCTCCTCATTCTCTTCGACTTCACAAATTAATAATCTTACCAATGATTTGGAAGCCGCACGATGCGAGAATGAGTATATGAGGTCGAGGCAGCAAGAGTTGGAGTCCCTCTTAGAGCGACAATCTCATTTAGAGAAGCGTTTGCAGGACCAACAGAAAGATCAGGATGAAAGAATGCGCAATGAAGTCCAACAGCAAGTGCAGCGGGAGATGATGGTGCAAATGGAGCGTGTTATGTCATTGCAACAGAAGCGGGGTGGGCGAGGAAAGAAGAAATGAATTCTCTCACTTTAATTCGTGTATATAACTTTTACTATCTAATTTTAGAACTTTTTAAGACATTGTTAGTTGTAGAATATTTATGGTGTGTAATATGATACAATTAGTATATTTTTTAATTTCTTAATTTTATGAATTTAGTGCATTTCTAATCTGTACGTTCGAATGTAAAAAAAAACGTTCCAACAAGATTTCATGTTTGAACATACGTTCGAATGTAAATACACGATTTGACTATTAACGTTCGAACACACGTCCGAACGTTATCATTGTTACGTTCAGATTGTGTTCCCATAACGTTCGAACATAAATTTGAACGTTTAATGCGTTCGAACGTATAAATGTCCGAACGCAAATATTATATGTTTGAACTATAATCAATCAATGAACGTCAACTTATGACAATCGAACGTAAATTGTTCGGGTTGGTGTTCGGACGTAAAAATTTATATCTGAACGTTACTTTCTGTGACAGTTTTCAAGCGTCACAAAAAAATATAATGTTCGAACGTCACTCCAAACGGAACAACTCCAACCGTCACTAAAAATACTTTTAGTGACGGTTCAATAGTAAAGTGTCACTAAATGTATTCTGTGACGCACATTAGGTGACAGTCGTGGTGACGGTTTCAAACCGTCACCAAATGTCTTTCGTGACGTTTCTTTGATTTTTGGTGACGGTTTTCTCTGTCACAAAAGGCAAATTATGTTGTAGTGTGCCCAACCAAAACAGTACTACTCATGCACTACCACACGTGAAGTCACCGTATTTGTCAAGATTCTACACTTTAGTCTGATTTAAAAATAGATCTGGCTAGCCACAACATAACATGTTACACCAATAGATTCACAAGCACAAAGTATAAAATACCTTCATCAAGCGGTCCCAGACCACCATAAATAGTAGCATAAAGTGTAAAACACACATGCACACTCACTGCCCGTTTTGATCAAGGAGTGAGTGAATTCAATGCTACATGTGAAACAATTGTTTATCTCTAGAAAACCCACTCATAAGAGTGATGGTATCCTACGGGCCAAAATGATAATGAGGGCGATGCAATAGAACCCAAAAGGAAAAGACCAGATTTAGCCAAACAACGGCCTCTGCTAGTCATCGGCGGTGATGGCTAGGGTTTCTCTGCGCCTGTGCATGCACGAGAGAGAGAGAGAGAGAGAGAGAGAGAGAGAGGAACATACAGATAGTAGCTATTATGGGCGTGGACAAAACCGTAGTCTTTAGGGAGTTTTCTGAAGGAAATGGGCTAGGTCAGCCCATGCAGTTGTCTTTATTTTACTTATTCATTGTTTCATTGAGACCTTAGGAAGTAGTAGGCCACGTTGGCCTAATAGGTCTATTAATGGGTAGTTATTTGTTTCATGAGGTAGTCATTTCTATTATGGGTCAATTATTAACATTGTGTGTAGTTATTTTGTTGAGTCCGTGGGTCATTGTTTGACCAAGTCTGTCTGTAATTAATATAAATACTTTTGTAGTTATCAAAATGAAGTAATTAGTTTCCTACAATCTTAAGTGTTACAATTTGGAGGATCAGGCCCCTCGAAGAGCCTACAAAATTCACTTCACATTTATCAGCTACCATAACAGTGGTATCACACCGCGTTCTTGCGACATGGTTGAGGGTACATGCCATGCTCAATTGGTGGAAGCAATGTCCATACTGAAGGGAGAGACCGTGCACCTCCGTGAAGAGCAAGACAAGAAAAAACATATGCTGGAAGCAGTGTTATAGCAATTAAGTAATTTGGTAGCCTCATATGAGCAGTTAGCAATGATGGGGAATCAGCAAATGGGAGAAAGGTCTTCTGCGTGAAAATAGCGTAGATCGTGAAAAACGCGTAGACGCGTGTGAGTCATGCGCCTTCTAGAGTCACAAGCGCGTAGGCGCATGTATATCACGCGCTGATGACTTCTCTGGAGCGCGTCTGGCGCGTGGTGCGCGTGGCAGTAACACGCTTGTGCCTCTGCTGGGCGCGTGGAGTGCGTGTCGAGAGTGGGCTTACTCTCCGACCTTTAGGGAGCGCGTGGGGGCGCATGCGGTGTCCGTTTGGCCTCTGGTTTTCACCGTTTTTCTTCTCTCGCTAGGACGAAGACAGTGGTGTGCTCAGATTTTTAAAATGAGCAACCCACTAAAAACGTGTTTTCTAAGAAAGAAAAACTCCTTCCAACGATGGCTTTGATACCACTTGTTGGGAAAATCAGGCGCAGCGGAATAAATAAAAACGGAAATAAAAGAGCACTCCCACCCACACAGTGACACCAAGAAATTTAACGTGGTTCGGCAACTGCCTACATCCACAGAAAAGAGCTTCACTAATAAATAATGGTACACAAGAAAATATTACAGAGGAGGAGGATCACACTTCACTCAACTCAACTCTCTTCTTTTCTCTTAGAACTCTCCTGATTCTCTCTCTTTTCTTTTCTTCCTTGGTATTTCTGAAGCTCACAGCGAGAGCCTCAACTTATAGGGGCCTGATGCATATGAATGCATTTAATGGTAACTGCAAATGCAGTTACCCGTTGGGCGTTACCCACTGAGAAGCAAGCAGTCAATAATGACTGCTTGCTTTGGGCAGCGATTTCAACACTGGCTACCATAGATTTAATCAAAGTTATCAAGCACCAGCCCCATCCTATCGGTTGGCCAATCTTGCGACCATGCCCACACCACCACCTCAGTACAATGCTTGGTTGCCAGATACGTCTGCTACTAATCACTTCACAGCAGACTTCAACAACCTAAATTTGGACTCTAAATCCTATCAAGGATCTGACCAAGTCAGTATTGGAGATGGTTCATCACTGCCAATTCAACACACGGGTTCAGCTCATCTTCGCTCCTCAATTGGAAATATTTTTCTTTCTCATATTCTTCATGTTCCTTCAATTTCTAAAATGTTACTCTCAGTTTGTCAATTCTGTCTTGATAATTCAGTTTACTTCAAATTTCTCTCCAATTGTTTCTGTGTGAAGGATTTACACAACCAGAAGTTAATGCTTCAGGGTGCCATTGAAAATGGCCTCATGCTGTCACAAACTCAACCACAGCTTCCCCTCAGTATTCATTGGTGAAAGAACAAGTCCTCAAACATGGCATATGCGCCTTGGTCACCCCTCAAACAAGATCACCTCTCTAACAATCCGTCGGTTTCAACTCCCTATGACTACTCACAACACTGATCACTCATGTGCAGCATGTTCGCAATCTAAAACACATGCCTTACCACACCCCTTATCAACTTCTAGATCTAAGCAACCTTTTGCATTAATTTTTCTTGATGTTTGGGGCCCTGCCCCATGTTATCCACAACTGGGTATAGGTTCTACTTATCCATTGTAGATGATTTTACCAAATACATATGGTTCTTTCCACTTCAATCAAAATCCGATGTGTCTAGTTTTTTTAGCCTTTTTTATGTTATGTTAGTAATTATTTTTCAAAAAATGTCTTGGTTGTGCAATCAGATTGAGGAGGAGAATTTTGCCCTCTTCAAAAATTGCTTCAATCATGTGGCATTGTTTATTGTATTACATGCCCATATTCTCACGCCCAAAATGGAAGTGTAGAATGCCATCATCGCCATATTATCAAGATTGGCCTCTAACTTTAAATTTAGGCATCAATGCCATCTCAATATTGGTTTGAGGCATTTTAAACAGCCGTGTTTCTCATTAATCGAATGCCAACTCCAACTAACAATCATAAATCACCTTTTCAAACTCTCTTCTATCATCCACCTAATCACAAGTTTCTCTGCACATTTGGCTCGGCCTGCTAGCCCAACTTAAGGCCTTTCAACCGTCATAAAATGGATCTGCGATCCAAACTCTATGTGTGTTTTGGCTATAGCCCATACCACAAAGGCTATCACTGCCTTCATGTTCATTTGGGCCGTGTCTATGTCTCCCAAGATGTGCAATTCAACGAAGCCCATTTCCCCTTTGCTTCGGCACAAACAGCTACTCCTTCACAAGCTGCCTCTTTGAGCCTTCACATTCCCTCCCAGCCCACATCAACATGGCCCAACTCCACTCAATTGCCCATACCACATGCCATGTCTTCTCCCAATCTCTTTCATCGCAAGTTTGACCCACCTATACCTGCCCACTTCTCCTTAACTCCTTCCACCTCGTCACACTCACCCACTCAAATTCCAAAGTCTTTGACTTCATCTCTTTGGTCTTCAACGACTGATCATGAACACCCACCTTCAGCTGTCCCAACGTAGAATCATCATCCCATGGTCACTCGATCTAAGGTAAATATTCACTGTCCTCTCACTCGCACAGATGGTACAATCCCTTGGCCCTCTAGCAAACCCTCACTTGCACTCCTCACCTCCATAATTCCAGGAGAACCACAATCTTACACTAAAGCTTCCAAATTTCATGAATTTCATGAATGGATCCTCAAAACAAAAGGGAAGGTTGATGGATCCTTGGAACTGCGCAAGGCTTGCCATGTAGCCAAAGGTTTCCATCAACAAGAAGGCCTAGACTACAATGAAACTTTTTCCTTTGTTGTCATACCAGTTACTATTCGGATTCTACTCTCACTTGCTATTTCCTCAAACTGGCAGTTACATCAACTGGACATACAAAATACGTTTTCGCATGGTGACCTGGAGGAGGCCGTATATAAGCGACAACCACAAGGTTTTGTAAATCCTGACTTCCCTACTCATGTATGCAAACTGAAAAAGGAAATTTATGGCCTTAGATCGGCCCCTCAGGTCTGGTTTTCAAAATTGAGCACCAAACTATTTTCTTTCAATTTTCCTGAGTCCAAATCAGATTCTTCATTGTTTATTTTTCATAATTCATCACATATGGTCTTTGTGTTAATCTATGTTGACAATATTATAGTTATAGGTTCTAGTTCCTCTCTTATATATGATTTTATACTTACTCTTGGTGCATCATTTCCTGTCAAAAGTCTTGTTCAGCTTCATTATTTTCTAGGTATTGAGGTTTTCCGAATTCTCATGGACAGTTCATGTTTCAATCCAAATACATTAATGATCTACTGGATCGCACAAACTTGTCCAATGCAAACCAGTATCAACCCCAATGTCTACTTCTACTAAACTTACAGCTCTTGATGGACCCACATTTGAGAATCCTCATCTCTATCGTAGTGTAGTAGGGAGCCTACAATACCTAGCATTCACTCGAATAGATACTTCTTTCGCTGTCAACAAAGTCTGTCAATTCATGCATTGCCTGCGACTACCTCATTGGCGGGCAGTCAAAAGAATCCTCCGTTACCTTAAAACTCACTCACAACTTTAGTCTTCATTTTTCTCTATCACCCTCATGCTGACTGGGCTGGATGCCCTAATGATAGAAAGTCCACTGGTGAATTTTGTGTCTACTATGGATTGCATCTTGTATCATGGGGTTCCAAAAAGCAACCAATGATTGCTAGATCATCCACAGAGACTGAGTATAAAGTTGTTGCTAATACAGCTTGTGAGCTTTTATGGATCCAATCTCTCTTAAAAGAGCTTAGAATATTTTTTGTCTAAACCACCAACATTGTGGTGTGATAACTTGGGAGCCAGCTACCTGTCGATGAATCCAATCTATACTCTCACACTAAACATGTAGAATTGGATTATCACTTTGTATGCGATCATGTAGCTGCCAAAACTCTTCAAGTATCCTTTATTTCCAACAAAGATCAAATAGATGACATCTTAACACAACCACTTTCCACTTCTCGATTTTTGCTATTATGATCAAGCCTCACCATATGCCAATTGCCGCTTGAATCCCGGGGGGTTGTTAAAAAGAGAAATTGCTCAGACACAGAAGAGGAACGCAACAACAATACATGTGAAAATGCAAATTGTGATTCGGTTACACATTAGAATGATCTAGAATAAATGAGAAGGATGAGAGAATATTCTCAGTGGACAGGTGTCATTTGATTCGTAAATTGTGGAAAGTTGTTATTTGAAGTCTATGTATATAATTTTGTAATATGGCACAATACCGTGTATTAGAAAATTGTGAATGAATTGGAATCCTTTGAGGCACTTTGTCAAACACTTGTTTAGCACTCTATTATTTACTTTACCAGAGTTGCTCTACACAAACGCTACCCGTGAAACACAACCCAACCATGAGCTCATGGAGGAACCGGCAGCCACCACTAAGCTCGTCGGCATTCTCTGTGTCCGCCACCCTCATGGCTGGGCAAGTGAATCCCCGTTTCCTACCTCACAGGCAGGCTACCATCCTGGCGACCAACCTTGCACCCCCTACTGTGAAGTTTCCTTGCCCACAGAGCCAACTCACCAGCATTGGGAACAAACACCAGCAGGCAACCATCCTGTCATGAGAGGGAAAGTCTTTGCCTGACCTAGAGAAACAGGAGGTCGAATTCCATTGGCCCTCTATAACACCCCACTCCTTTCTTCTTTCTGATGTAAGCAAATTCCAAAGATGGAATTTATTACGATGAGGAGAGGACATAACCGTTCACTTCTCTCTAGTGTCTAAGAGCCTCGTTATGTGTGCCAGACCTCGATGGCGTGTTCTTAAAGATACTATGTGATTTCTAAAGCTAGCTTTGTGTTTTAAAGTTATGGGTATTTTAAATGGAATATTCCCATCGTTATTTAATTAAGTAATATTTTAAATAACTCAATTATAATATCTTTGAAGAGCTCCAAAAATATTATAATTGTGGGAATCAGTTTATATAAAGGATTCCAGTTATTTAAAATATTACATGATTAAATAATGATGGAATCTTAAAATTAATTTAATGGTTTTATTCTCTTAAATATGTTAACTAAGACCTCATCATTTTATTAATGATGAATGAATATTATTTTGAATAATATTCTATCTTAATTCCTCTCAGTGCTTTTAATTAAATAAACATTTACGCATTTTCAAATCAATATTTAAGGGTTACCGTTAGATCGTTTTGTAGATCCCCAAACGTTGGGTTTTAGAATAAAATCCTAACCCCTCTCTCTTTCTCCCTCACTTTTCCCCAACCCTCTCTCTCTCCTCCCTCTCCTTCGGCTTGCGTAGCACGCCTCTCCTCCCCCATGCCTGATCCACTCCACTGCACAACCCGGTGTTGCCGTGCGCCGGTAGGCCTCACCGCAACCACCACCTCACTCCGGTGAGCTCCCCCACACCGGCCCCTCCCTCTCACGCTTTCCCTTTCTCTCTCTTGGTAGTGCACAGCCCGAATGGGCTTGGTACTCACTACACAGTCGTGCGCTACCCTCTAGCGCCACCACCTTCATGGTAGCTTCCCCTTCCATCGGCCATCCTCCTCCAGCAAGCTCGGCCTCCACCTCGCAACCACCTTCCTCCCATGCAAGCACATAACTCCTCCATACACGGGTTCACTGTGCACACCTCTAGTGCCGTCGTGTGCGGCCACCCTGGCCATCGGACACCACCAAGAGCACCTCCTAGTCTCCCCCTTCCTCCTCCCTTGGACCCAAGACCAGTAGCCTTCTCCTCGACCTCACGTTTCCCCCTCTCTCACGCAAGGGTCTCCTCCCCTCCACCATCGTACGTCGCCACCCACAGCGTGTGACCGTCATCCCCAGCCTCCTCAGGCCACCACTGACACATCACAACCACCCTTGGCCCCGATCTGCCACCCATGCACACTACAAGAAGTATGGTCTTTTGAGGCGCTAAAAATCGTTGTAAATAACCCTCAAAATCGCTGTAAATATCCTTTTGCAGTGATTTTTGCTGCGGCGCATATTTGTCGCAAATGTTGACTCACTTAAAAGTTAAACTAGCAAAATCTAAAAATCGTCGCAAAAAATTTTTATTTGCAGCGATTTTTTTGTTGCTAATATTGTAAATTGCGCTGCAAATAATGTTCCTATTTTGGCTCTTCATTGCTATGAAAAAGTATTTGTAGCGTTTTGTATAATCGCAAATACACAAAATATGGCCGCAAAAGTCTTCATATTATTTGCAGCGCATTCAAAAATCGCGGTTAATAATTTTTTTGCGGCGGTTAAAATCGCTGCAACTAATATAATTGCAATGATTTTATCTTTTCCAGCGAGTGATTTCGTCGCGAATGGCGAAAAAGTATCTGCGGCGATATAAATCGCCGCAAATAAACTTATATGAAGAAAAAATTATTTCGGACGAAATTATTTCGCCGGAAATGATGTTTCAGAAAAATAAAAAAAAATGCCAAAAACAGAATACTACACATATCCAAGCTAGGCATATCCTAGTACAATTCAATGTAGAAAACCCTTCCTCCATTCATGCAAGTTAGCTAGCCCAAAAATGAACATTAAAATTATGATTTTATAGATCATCTCATAAAAGCTGCAGTCTAATAAATAGCGCAGCATGCCCCCGATATCCTCAATATCGCCCCCCTCTAGCAAGCATGTTTGAATTTGACACCGTTGAGAAGTTCAGATAAGCAGTATGACATGGGGGGGAAGAGGGGAGAATGAAATTGCCAAAAGCATAATCTGAGAGAGAGAGTATAAAAATGTCAGACAAATCACTCAATATCATGTTCCTACTAAGATGACAATAAGTAAAATATATTAAAAACAAAAGGCGTCAGACGTCATCAACTTACACAAAACATAGAAAAGAATATAATTCCCATTGTACAAAAAGACCATACAACTGGCCCCATAACATAAAATCATCATACCTCACAAAAAACTTATGTATCATCACACTGACAATTGAAGAGAACTCTGTCGCACGTGATGTTCTTCATATGACTCAATATCCTGCAATATGGATATGGGTCCAAGCAATTTTTCTTAAGTAATATAATCTCATTAAAAAGCACAAAGAGACACAACCCTAGTACATACAAGTTATGCCAATCTTAGCGCAAGATAGGTAAGCCGTATAATTTACATAACACTTCTTTTATTTTTTAATTTGAGCAGTGGTTAGATAGATAATTTTATAGTGGTAAAGAAAAGCTCTGATGGACAATTACATATATGTAATGCAGAAGCTGAGTCATGACTTATTACTTACTCTACAATAATCTAACAGCACCCCTTCACCTTATATGCAAGTTAGTAAGGAAATCCGACAGCCTGACAATACCCAAAACTCAGTGAGTGAATGAACCTATTGGGAAAAAATAAACAAGAGAAATTGAAAACTGGAAACAAAAGAAGAGGAAAAGAGAGAACCTAATATTTTTAGCTATCACAGTGTGTCCATCCTCAGCCCCAAGATTACGTAGAACTACCTCCTCTAGACGGCCATCATGGTATGCATGCTGCAATGAGAACACATCCATGTAGAAAAACCTAATGAGGATCTGATCTCTTTACAGAGCAGCAACATATATGACAAAAAGGAAATACAAAGTAGCTACAAAAATCTTGGTAGCATATAAATTTCTGGCACTAGCAACTACATAAAATCAAAAAGACAACACTAGATTGTTAAAATTGTTAAAATATGATAAACGATAAAGCCGATGACATAATTTAATAGCAAAAATAATGAAACATATGCTTCCTACGAGACTAATGTGAAGATTGCCTCCCTATAGGTAAAGCATAGAGGGAATTATTACCAAAAAAGTATAAAAACACATACAATGATTCAGGGCTAAGAACGAAACAACAATTAGAACTAAAAATAGTTCACTAGTTATGCATTATGAACAAATGTTACATAAAGCAAAACGAAATCATAAGGAAGAATATAATTCACTGTAACAATACTATCTCAAAAAAGAAATTAATTTGAGAGCAACAAGGACAATTGAACCACCAAAATGAATATAACTCAGAATCAAAATTAAATCAAACCCAAATAATCTGTTGAGAGTGAAACCAAGGCATAAGGGGATTGTGGAGAGACATAAAAAAAAGTTGCCTACCTAGCATAACACACTTTATAGTTCTTTTGACATTCTCAAAAAAGATCCCTACTCCTAATATGACCATATTATGATCTCCTTAACTCAAATGAAAGGACATCACTCATTAGTTGTGATAGTGTTGTAACATTCAGCAAGTGGACGTGCCTCTTCATAGTGCCTATCACTTTCTCAACCACCAGTTCTGCAGGATGTGGACCTCCTGGATAATTTGAACCAGCTACTGGTTGTGCTTGTCCCTCACATAGATTTGCATTTGACTGCCCCCAAAAACTTCCACTAATTCCGGCATAAAAATATATAAAACTTGAGAAAATTTATAATTATTGTAGACTTCTATTAAAAAGATTTACTGTTATTAAAAAGTTTTTGATTATTTGATAAGCATGCGCTGGCTAAAGAGCTTTTAAAGTTAGTTACAATAGATTTTAAAAAATGTAGCAAAAGTTTTAATTTGATGTGTTTTTTATAGTGGACATGATTCAGCATTTTTTAAGCTGCTTAAATCACTAGCTTTTTATAAATTTATTAAATCTATCAATTTTTCTTCTTTAAAAGAGGTTTTAGATTCTTAAAATTACTTTTTAAGCTCCGAAACTCAAACCCAAGCAGGCACGTAATGCACAAACTTTTACTAGAAACTGTAGTTACAAATACCTAAAGCATCTTCATGATCAAAATCATCGATGATCTCTTGAGGATGATGTAAAGAATCAATCGAGTATATCTTTTGAGAATGGTTTCAAGAACAATATTCAGCATATAGGGGACTTACTTGGAATGATCTGGAGAAACGCCTAGGAAGAAGACCTTAGTTTTCAAAGGGTCCACGTTTGAGTCTACCCATTTATGATCTCCTTAACTCAAATGAAAGGACATCACTCATTACAAGTCAAATGCTGATCATGAGCTCCGAAATACCAAATATTTCGAAAAACTAATCAAATTTATAATAAGCTTATTGTACAAATCTTATTGATTATTACACTTATATGAGTCTATCTATCAAAACATGCAAAGAATATCAGAATATTTAATAGCTCTCATCATCTATTAAATATATTTTTTTAAAGCATAACTATAGAAACGCCAGATAATTACTACATCTAAACTATGTCACTTCAGAGATACAGGTTTACACAGCATCGATGTCATTGTAAAATACTAAATTCCATTCTCAAGGAAAGTGTACACTTTTAAGCCAAAATTGCATCACTTAATCCATTTTAAATTGTTCTCATTAGTCAAATATCAAAGCTGATATGTGCCTGGGTTCAGAAAAATTAGGAAAATGACAAAATAAGATGCATTTCTAAAAGGTTTAGAAAGTAGCATACCGAGATCATTTTACTGATTACTCTCATCAATATCCTTAAAGCAAACAAATGATAAGGTTAGAGAAAGAAAAGTAAAATGCAGGTAAAAAAACTACACCAAAACACAGTTCCTTTTGAATTTCTTCTAACATATCTTCATTCTAGCTCTCTGCCCACATATCCTACATATTCCCCACAGAAACATTATATAAGGAGGACCATATCAAAGAAAACATATCGTAAAATAGAATATAAATTGAGTATACCGTCTACTGGGAAATGGCAAGCCAAATCTGTTAAAGAGGACATTGAGAGGGGTGGTTGTGGTGGTTGCTTGGCATGGACTGGTGGCTCGGGAGGAGCACGGTGGCGCTGGGGAGAGCTGGTGGCCGTGGGTTGCGTACAGAGCAAGGGAGAGAGGGAGGGCCTCGGGCTGCTGGGCTAGGCGTGGAGGAGAAGGGGGCTCCGACGAAGATTTGGCGACGACATCGACGTGTGGGTGGTGGCAAACGGTGCCCCTAGTGGCGGCGATATAGAGAAATCCGAGAGAGAGAGAGAGAGAGAGAGAGGTGAGGCCAGATCTGGGGAGGAAAGAGATCGCTGGGGGGCCGGGGGAGAAGGAGGGGGTAGCCATCGAGGTGAAGTGGCGGTGGCGTCGCTGGTGACGGACAGTGCTTACCGGCGTGGGTTTTGCTCGAGAAGGATCAATTCGGGAGAGAAAGGGGAGGGAGGGGGTGGGGGGGAAAGGGCCGGAGGGAACGATTGGGAACTAGAGGGAATTTTAATTTTGGGTTTGAGCCATTTGTGGCATATTAATATCGCCGCAAATGCATAAAACCTCTCCGCAAATATGGTAAGCTCATTACCAACGAATATGGTATTGCTCATTTACGGCGACCAAAATTCGCCACAAAAAAAAAAATAACAGTGAATTCCAACGAGAGTTCCAAACTTCGTGCTGAGTTCAGCGGCGAAATTCAAAATCGCTACAAATAATCTATATTTGCAGCAATTTTTTTTGTGACAACTTTGAAATCGCAGGAAATAATTTTTTGCAGCGATTTTTAAACATAAAAAATTGCTGCAAATGACTATTTTCATAATTGTAGCGATTAGAAAACCGTCGCAAAAAAAATTAAAAATTCCAGCTAATTTTTCGTCTCAAAAGATTGAAAAGTCATTGCAAAAGACCAAAAGATTATTTGCAGCGAATATGACTGTCGCAAAAAGTAAAAAATCGCCGTAAAAGACCAGTTTCAAAATTTTATATAAAAATAGTTCGACGATGTCAAAATCGCCGCAATTAAAGACTTTTTGAGGCAATTTTATTTCCAACAGATATAAAATTGCCGCAAAAGCCTTATTTCTTATAGTGGCATGCACACTCTCTCTCACTCTCCCACGGCCTCTCTCCCTCTCACACACGGCCATTCCTCTCTCCACCACCATGGACGGCCGTGCCACCACCACTGAGCCTCCAAGGCTCCACAAACAGCCTCCTTTGACCTCCCTAAGCCAAACCCTAGGTCCAAACCACCACTTTATGTGGTGGGTAGCTACTGCGCATGGCTGACCACCACTGTACACAGCTAGATCCATCATGCTACTCCCCTTGCCACCATCACAAGGCCACCATGAGCCCTTCCAAGACCATGCCCATCTATCCAAACGGTCACTGTATGCAGTGTAGTCACCCCATACGTTCATTCCGACGTCATTGACTGTGATGGTCAACGAGCAACGCACTGGTTATCCCGTCGACAGTATAACTCTCTATCCCTCGTTATTTATATTAGATGATAGTTAGTTAACTAGGTTGTGGATTGTGCTGTTAGTATCATGGAATGGCTGTGTAGTAAGGTGTTGTGATATGTCGTGATGTAAAGTGTTGGGTGTAGTTGGGATGTGTGTTGTGTAGTGTTGTGGACTATGCCATGATGTGTGGTTATGGTTCATGTGTTGTAGAAGTAGTGTGGCCTGTAGTCCGAGGTGACGAGCATCGCCGTGTAGTCATCTTATAGCCGGGAGTTTGTGCGAAGTGGCTGAAAAGTATCAGAGTAGTGTAGCAGAAGCATGACTGGGCAATGTCACAAAGTGACTTGGCCAAGCAAGAAGTTGTGCGGTGATGAGTTAGAGTGTATGTCGGGTGATGTGACAAGGTCACAGTGTGGCTTGGGAATGGTCTCGAGCTATATGGCATGACGTAAGGTGTTGTTATGAATAGGGTCCTGTCATGTCAAGTGTTGGGATGAACTGTCCAGAAGTATGGGTAGCACGAAGAGTCGTGCTAGCCAAGTATGAGAAGGTTGGTATCGAAGTATGGTGTTTGCCATACGAGCATGTGACCAATGTACTATATGTTGGTCTTAGGAGATAAAGGGGTAAGATACGTGTGTTATCTGGTTAAACACATGTGCCGGACGGATTTATCGTATGTAATGGGTAATCTGTCCTAAGTATGGTGACACGGTACTTAAGCCTCAGAGTGGCTTAGAGCCATGTGATGTGTATGGATGATCATGAGGATTAGAGTGAGCTAAAATACATGAAGGTAATGACAAGTGTATGGTGTAAGAATGGGATGAGTGACTTAGTCAGTTTAAGTCATGCATCGGAACGTGGCTAATGAGAAGAATAACACAGAGGTCTTAGTGTCTTAATCTTAAGGTGAATCATGGGTTCACCCTAGCGAGTAAGCACTTAAAGTAGAACATTGAGGTTAAAAGAGGTACTGACAGTAAATAGGTCCCCGAAGGTTTTATCATAGTAAAGGACACGTAAGAATACGGGATAGAAGGAGATGGTTATAAGTAAAGCATAGCTCTATTTCTAGTTCAGTTGCTTATGCACTAGATAGAGAATGACACTAAGCTTATGTATGCATGTAGGTTGTCATCTGACACAAACATTCTACGAAAAAGCATGCTAAGCGTAATGTTTTAAAGTATAAGTATGTATGGCCCTCTTTGGCAGCCCCTTTTCACGCAACCAAAGTATTAATTGTATGATGTGAATGGATGACTATATGCAATATCTATTGTACGTATTTTTCACGAAAAGACATGCCATGAAAAGATGGTTTTCGGGCTCGCGCCCCAAACTATGTTTTCTCATAAAAATGATATTTTCTCATGAAAGGACTGTTAAATAAAAAGGAAAGGAAAGAATGAAAGCTCATGCTCATGCACATGAAATGAATGAAAGCTCCAGCTCTTTAGAGCTGACATGAATGAACAAATGAAAAGCAAAGAATGGCATGAAAGCATGAATGTATGAAGATACGTAACGGCCATATGAATGAAAGGGGTACCCAATGAATGAATGGGCAGATTGCAATGCCGGGTAGTAGTATCTGGTAGTGCACCCAGTGCTGTACCCTGACGGAATGAGATTCCAACCTGTAGCCACAGGCGACTCCATTGGCCATAGGGCCGCTAACCCTAGTACGCGGGGAGTAACAGTGTGCACTAGCCTATGAAAGTGAAAAGAAAAGCAATGTATGAATGCATCGCATTCTTCAAGAAATAAAGACACTGATGAGGGAGATGTTTTACGAAAAGAAAACCATGTTTAAAGAAGAAAACCCCGTCCAATATGTATGCATGCATGCATGTACGTATAGTATGTATAGAATGGTGAATGCATGACTAAAAACCTATGTTGTTATATTTTAACTATATGAAGTAATGCTTACTTAGTATTCTACTCATTTAGTTTTTATGTGTGCCCCTTCCCCCACAGGAAGCTAAATGAGCAGTACGCTTCAGGATGGACACAGCCCAAGGAGAAGAGCACGAAGGTCTAGGCATGAGGGTTTTAAATGCATGAAAGGTCTTTTTATTTTAAGATTAATGTTTTCCGCTGTAAACCTCTTTTATTCTCAAAGCACAATTTATTTTATAACGTAGAGTCTTGCACCCTGGTAACAGAAGTAAAAAGTTTTAAATCAAACTATAATTCTCGTCGTCCTTTCTTAAATATTTCATAAAAAATCCCACCACAAGGACGAGCGTTACACCCTCCTGGTACACAAGCATGGAACTAGCACGCGATAAAACGAAGCCGCCTGCGACTGCCACTTGGATGATAGGTGTTTTCTGTTGCCTAGATGGCATACCTCGATTCAGAAAACACTAGCAACATAGTTCAAAATCCTCCTATAAATGTTCAACTGGGAAATGTTCCTCACTGCAAAGTTCCCCACTGCCCTCTCATTGGGAGCAAGCCCTGTCTGTTGCACTACACTAGGACTACAACAGGACCCTTCTCGTCGTCCCTCATGTTTATAAGATGCTAGTACATCAAATATTGCACCGCCCTACACTTAGGGCACACAAGGAGCCAGACTGTGAGCTCCGCAGAACGTTGCATTGGCTATGGAAAGTGCACCACCTGCCACAAAGACGCAGCATAGCTAACATACAAACCAACAAAGGGCTTGTCGATTGCTCACAACTGTGGGTTGCTCACCATGGCACCCCTGCAAGACTCCCTAAGGTCCCACGAGAAGCCCAGTGGCTACACGTCCCGGGAACATGGTTCGTTGGAAATCATCTGCATGGCTAGAAACACAGGCTACAAAGCCCCTCGTGGGCACTGCTAAGACATCTTATTCCATTTTCATTAGAATAGACCATTGAGTATCGTAGACACCTCAAATCTTTATCATTGCCAAAGCAAGGTTGCCTGTGGGCCTTGCCTATATACCTCAAGCCTCCACCACACTCTAGCAAAACAACTCAGATTTGAAAATCTCAAATTTACTATTTGGATTATCTATGTTAGCCTGTTTGGCTTTTCAAGTTATAACTTTTAGTAATTAATTAACTGATCTCTCTACCCAACTCCACTTAATTTTACTAACTATGAGGTTACCACTTACAGTACTACCTGCCTTTGTTTTGTCCTAAATTAATTCCCGTATATAACTTTCATGCTTGGAAAAATCATTATTTCAAATAATTGACTAGTTCTTGCACAATTAAGATCAAAAAAAAAAAAAAAGCCTCATCATCCTAACACTACGCACCGTACATAATTGTTTTATTTTTTTGTTTGACCAAATATGTGGTGTATAGATAATAAGTAGAAGAAATTAATTAGTTTACGAATAATAAAAAATAAATAAAAATAAGTGTGGTGTGTAGTGTGTAGGGATGATGAGTAGCAAAACTCAAAAAGATAAATATAATGAGCGATCATAGAGAATCACATGGATAAGAACATTTAAAAAAACAAAAACATAAAAGCCTAGAAGAGAGCTCATGCACTCCTACCATAAGCTACACTAGTACTACAACAAAAAGCGTCATTTTATTTGCACCATAATGTAAATAAAAGTAGTACTACTACCGTAAGTTAGTTTTGGATCACTTCCCTTACTCATCAAACCAACTCAATTTCAACTTGAGGGGGTGCTAATTCTAGTCCTCCTTTCGAATAAACTTTTTAGAGGTCAGGCATAACGAGTGCAAATGAGTCAGGCCATAACGAGACATTTTCTTGAGATGCTACTATACTAGCCTTCTCTAAGATAGATTTGATATAGTGCTCCTATTTTTCTTTTTATAGGTATGCTCAATGGTCAAACAACCAATTTACTAGTATGAACAAGATTGAGAACATATTAAGAATTTTTAGTTGATAAATTTTACAATAGACCATACATTAACTAATATATTATTAGTCTACTCTCTAATTCTCTCTAGAGAATAGAGGTGGTGTCCTGAGTTACTATCATGGATAAACTCCATGAGATGTGGGAGAACTTTCAGTTGAATGAAGAGGAAGGTGCAGCTATAAACATTGAAGAGGAGGGGATCCATGAAGCCTTCCGTAAAGGTGATAGGAGTTTGATCAGTAAGATCTGGTCGGATCGGTAGATTGGAGAACATCGTCGAAGCTACTATGGCAAAGGTGTGGAGGCTAAGGAAACCGACCATCTTCATTGAGATGGGAAAAAACATATTTGTTATCACCTTTGCAACGCATGCGGATAAAATCCGTGTGATGAGTGGGAGGCCATGGTTCTTTGATGGTTAATTGTTTGTGATGAAGGCTTTCGATGGGTACACCCCACTCAATAAATTGTCTTTTGATGATGCTGTTTTATGGGTCCAGCTCCATAACCTACCACTGTTTGGTATGTCAAGAGAGTGTGGGGAGAGGTTGGGCAGTTCTTTAGGAGTGGTGGAAGAGGTTGAGGTGGATGGGGATGATGTGGGGTGAGGTAGGTTCCTGTGAGTAAAAATTTTGTTCAATTTGAAGAAACCTTTGGCCAGAGGACGGACGATTACTTTGCAAGCATTGAAAACCTGGATTCCTATACAGTATGAGAAGTTACCGCATTTTCGCCTGCAGTGTGGCAGGATTATTCATGAGGAAAAAGGGTGTCGAGTTTCTATCCCTATGGAGACGAGCAGTAGGCAGTATGGAAGTTGGCTTCGTGTTGACCCGAGAGGTCGGAGATTTCTTGGTTCTAGTCAAACATGGAATAGGTCGCCAATTAAGAGAAGTCCGGAGGGAAACGGAAGGCCACGATGGTGGAGGGTGGTGAGGAGGCCACAGTTAATGCCATGCAGCACAGCGAAGATTTTGCAGATCATTCAGTTATGGGCAGCGAAATGCACGACATGAATAAAGGAGGAGATTAGCAGGATACTATGCAAAATCAGGATGTAGATCAATGCAATCTACTGCAAAAATCAATCCAAATTGATTCAATGCCTTTAATTCAGGAAGTTGATGAGCGTGAGACTGCAATAACGGATATCTTGGAGGGAAGCAGATTTACCGGTATTTTGAATAATAGGGAAATTGTTGATGTCGGGGTGGGCCAAGAGGATGAGAAGGTTCATTTAGCCCAGGAAGGTGTGGTTGATGAGGCCCATCAGGTGACTAAAATGATGCCAAGACGGTTCATTTGAAATACATGGAAGAAACATACTCGATTATCAAGAGACTTAGTTGAAAACAACTTCACGCATGGAAGGAAGAAACGTCCTCTTGAGGAAGGAAGCAGTGCCTCTCTATCAACTAAAGGGAGAAAGAAAAGTAGATTGTTGGGACTATCAAATGGTGATTTTGATACACTTGTTACTCCTCGTTTACGAGATGTTGATCAAGATTTTTTTACATCGGCAGAGGCTATTGAACAGCCCTGCCGACACCAATGATTCTCCTTAGTTGGAACTCTCGTGGGCTTGGGAACCCATGAGGATTTCAAGTTCTTGCTGACTTAATTAGAGAGGAAGATCCGAAGGTCTTGTTTTTACAAGAGACCAGATTGCATGCAAGAGTAGTGGAAAGATTAAAACTCAGATTGGGTTTTGAGAATTGTTTGGCAGTAAGTAGTGAGGGGAGAAGTGGTGGGTTGGCCCTGTACTGGAAAGAAGACGTTAAGGTGATTATTAAGAATTATTCCAAAAGTCACATTCATGCTTCCATCTATGACACAATTGTGGAAGGGGAAACTTGGTTCCTGACTCGTTCGGAAATGAGCAGCACAAAAGGCTATCCCAAGTGCAGGAGTGTGTCGCGTAGTAATTAAGAACAAATTCCTAGATCGTCTCCACAGGGAAAGTGCTAAAAATAAACTGGTGAAAAATGGTGGAAATATTTACGATGGGAAAATAAAAATAAAAAGTGATGATATTTACAATGGATGAAAGAGTGCAGTGAAAAGAAAATTTATNTAATTATCACAGGGATTTTTCAAGCATTCACTGTATTCGGAAATCACAATGAATCAAGAGAAATATATAGATAATCAAAGTTTCTAATAACAATACCAATCAATTGCAGGAATTAAAAGTGCTAAAAAAATAAAGAACGTAAATTAAAATAAAAAAATAAAATAAAATAAAAGTGGAGACTACAGATAAAGGAGAACAGTTTGATAACACAAGTGCAGTAAAATAAAAGTGCTGAAAAATAAATGGCATTAATTTAAAGTGCAGAAAAATAAAAAACATAAATTAAAATAAAATAAAAAAATAAAAAAAATGGAGACTGCAGATAAAGGAGAACAGTTTGATAACACAGTTGGTCCATTAGGCTCTCAACTGCATCACCAAACTCCCTCACTAAATCTGCGTTTTCTTCTAAAATTTCTGCAGACTACTCCTACTTCCTACTGAGCTTCTAACCTCCGCTCCCCTTCTTCATTCGTTTACAAGCCTTATATAGGCATCAAAAAAATCAACAAGAACTAGTTGCCGTAGTCCACTTCCATTTCTTTACTTCATCTGGCCGAACTTTTCTTTCTTTATCAGTGCATCATCCAGCCCATGTCCAATTGCAGATCCTTGTCTCCCACTCTGTTTTTTTTTCTTTTATTCTTTTTCTTTCTGTTCTCTCGCTGCCCACGTTCGTCCGTCTGCATGTCTGTCAGCACGTTCGTTTCTGCACTGCATGTTCGGTTTCTTTCTTTTCTTTTCTCTTTTCTTCTTTTTCTTTCACTTTCCAGCAGTGCTTCCGTTTCATCTTCTTCTCTTTTTCACACATGCAGCGTCTTCATTTCTTTTCTTTCTTTTTTTATTTTCTTCCTCCAGCTCTGTCTCGACTGCATGCTTCTTCTTCTTCTTCTGTTTCGTCAGTGCATGCATGGTCAGTGTCGTCCCCATGCATGGAGGCTGCTGGTGAGCAGAGTTGCCGTGGTGTCTTGGTCGTGCATGGTGATCGCCGGCATCTTCTGGGAAGTTCCTGCCACTGGAGGAGGCTGGGCACGGCTGGGCTGAGTGCAGTGGAAGGTGATGGAAGGCAGTGGCTGGTGCTGGAGCTGCCGTGGTTCTGGGCTTCACTGGGCGGCGGAGGTGGATCTCCGGCGTCGTCTGGTGACCTCTGGTGGCTGAAGGTGGGCGGAGGATGGCCCACGGTGGCGTGGTGAGGCTGCTGTGTGATTGAGCTGCATAATTGCTTATTTTATCTATTTAAAACCAATAATTTTTAATTATTTTATTATTTTATCATTGGTTTTAGATGGATAAAATGATTAAGAGGCATAAATCCAAGTTGTGAATTAAATTGATTAAAAGCATAGCCTATGCTTGATTTTATAACTTGTGATTTTATAACGACATGTCGTTTGGTCAGTAGACAAAAACGACATGTCGTTTTGTTCTATTTTGTTTCTGCCGTTTAATCTAAACGACATGCCGTTTTGTCTAAAACCAAAACGACATGTCGTTTCGCACTGAGTCGTTTTTGCCGTCTGAGATAAACGACGTGCCGTTTTGTCAATAGACGAAAACGGCACGTCGTACAAGTCATCTTCAACCTCACGCACTCTGTTTCAATGAACCGTAAACCGTGCAGCTGCAGCTCCTCCACACGCCACCGTGGGCCGTCTTCCGCCCACCATCAGCACCAGACGACGCCGGCAATCCATCCTCCACCCCATGCACGGCCAAGAATCGACCGACGGCACGGCAGCACCTCCTGCAACTCCGCACGTCCAAACGGCACTCCATGCACGTACAGCTCATCCACAGCAGTGCTCGCTGCCTGAAACCGCAACAGACGACGCCGGAGATCATCCTCCACTGCCCAGCATGCACGGGCCAGCCACCCTCCCACCGTTTGCAACTCAGCCGAACATCACCCATGCACGGCACGTCCCATGCACGCCGCATGCAACGGGAAGCAGTGGCCGAACTGTGAAGAAGAAGAAACGAGAAGAAGAAGCAGCAACGCTGCATGCTTGTGACGCTGGAAACGGGCAGACAGCCGAACGTGGGATGAAAAAGAAAAGAAAAAAAATAAAGAAGGAACGTGCATGATGCACGCGGGAGACAGAGAGGTGAGCTGGCCGAACGAAGAAAGAAAAAGAAAAGAAAAGAAAAAGAAAGAGAAAGAGAGGAGAGCACGGGTGCATGCCAGCGGAAGGAGAAGATGCACACGGCTGGAAAGAAAAGAGAAAGAAAAGAAAAGAAAAGAAAAAGAGAAAGAGAAGGAACAGCATGCTGGCCGACCGAAAGTGGGATGCAGGAAGAAAAGAAAATAAGAAGAAAAAAAGAAGAAGAAGAAAGCTGGCGGAGACAGGCAGGAAGAAGAAAGAAAAGAAAAACAAAGAAAAGAAAGCAGAATGCACATGGGCTGAAATCAAACATGCACATTTTGGATAGTTACGCACAGAGCAGATGTCTGCGCACACGCACAGTGCAAATTTCATGCCTATATAAGGCTTAGAGACAGTAGAGTGTAAGGGAAGCTGAGGTTAGAAGCTCAGTAGGAAGTAGGAGTAGTCTGCAGAAATTTTAGGAGAAAATGCAGATGAAGTGAGGGAGTTTGGTGATACAGTTGAGAGCCTAATGGACCAACTGTGTTATCAAACTGTTCTCCTTTATCTGCAGTCTCCATTTTTTTTATTTTATTTTTTTATTTTAATTTATGTCCTTTATTTTTTTAACACTTTTAATTCCTGCAATTGATTGGTATTGTTATTAGAAACTTTGATTATCTATATATTTCTCTTGATTAATTGTGATTTCCGAATACAGTGAATGCTTGAAAAATCCCTGTGATAATTAATTGGACTTATAGATATCTCTACCATCAATCCTGCACTTTTATTTTAGATCAACAATAAAATTCATAATTGTGAGTTTGATTAATTGATTGGTATTTTTAGAAACGTTGATTATCTATATACTTCTCTTGATTCACTGTGATTTCCGAATACAGTGAATGCTTGAGAAATCCCTGTGGTAATCAATTGAACTTTTGAATGTCTCTACCATCAATTATTCAGACTTAACATTTGATGATTAATTTTCTTAGACTTAATTGATAAATCTTCCAGTTAGACAGAATCATTATTCTAGTCTAACTGAGTTAATTTTATCTTTCAATATTTTTAATTTCTGCACTTTTATTTTACTGTTCTTTATTCTATTGTCTTTAATTTTCTGCACTTTAATTTTCTGCAATTTAATTTTCTGCCATTTAATTTTCCAGCTCATTTAAATTTCAATCTTTTAATTTCCAGCAATTTAAATTCACTGTCTTGCGTTTTAATTTCTTTAATTTTCACTGCAATCTCAAACACTCAAATCAATCAAAATGAATCTGGTTTGCGACCATTAAACTTTCTTTTCACTGCACTCTTTCTTCCATTGTAAATATCATCACTTTTTATTTTTATTTTTTCATCGTAAATATTTCCACCATTTTACACGAGTTTATTTTTAGCACTTTCCCTGTGGAGACGATCTAGGAATTTATTCTTAATTACTACTCGACACGCTCCTATACTTGGGATAGCCTTTTGTGCTGCTCATTTTTGAACGAGTCAAGTTTTTGAAAATGTATCTCTGTTCCCTTCATGGCATTGAAGGCATCAGGACAGAAGACAAAAGGTTGTGGTGTAACCGGTTCCTGATTCAAATCAGGAACATTGTTGACAGAGAGTTGCTCGGTCAATTGAGAGAATGAAAGAAGTTGCTTGGCCAATTGTGCACGGCTGCACTGTTCATCGAAACGCAGCAGTCGGGAGGTAGAAGACGACGCAAAACGACGTCGTTTGGGTTNGGTTCTACGTTTCAAAATGATGAAGGTAGTCCCTTTTATAGAGACCCCGAGCGCTCAACGCTCTGTGGAGACTAACTCGGAGCTCAATGCCATCTGGACTGAAACAATGTCAGTCTAGCCTGACGGCTCGAGGTTCTGAAACACTACCGGCCTAGCCTTACGGCTTGAAACTGGAAACCAAGATTCCTTGATTTTCAACCGCTGGATGAAAGAAAAAAAAGAAAGATTTTCACATGAAGTTGTTCTTCATCTCCAAGCATTTCTCGCCTATCCAGGGAGTTCTTCTTTAATTCTCTCATACATATTTGAAATTGTTTCTGTTATTGCATCATATATATATATATTTTTATATATAAAAAAAAAAATTTTTAAAAAAATCATTTTTTTTCTTTGCATGTATTTTTTTTTTCTTTCTTTGCATTTGTTTATTTGGTGTTTTGCGTGTTATATTTATCTATAAAAAAAAAAAACATAAATAAATAAATAAGGAAAGGAGATTTGTGTAACTGTAATACTTGAAGACTAATTTTATTGAGTTGGAAAGAAAATGAACAAACAAGCTTTATTATAAAAATAGCAGACTAAACAGCAGATGGACCCCCCATTTCTTGTAACCGTTGAA